>CM022475.1:8651740-8667975 GCA_011952105.1 Coreoperca whiteheadi | reverse complement strand
TGGCAAAGTTGAGTCACTCCACTGGCCTACTTTTGTTCTGTTTATTAAGACGTCTAAACAGCCTGTGCAGGCCAGCTATTAAACAAAAGCCTGCAAGTTGAGTGTCTTGTCATGTAACTGACAGTAACTGTGGAAACATAACGTCTTGTGTCCCCCCCCACCCACTCACGCACACACACACTCACCACATTGCCCTCAATTCAGGAATTCATAACTGTCACAACTACCCCAAGTCATAAGAAAGCACAAACAGAAACATCTCTGATATTAGAGAACTAATAAGAGAAACGGAGGGTGGAGGGCATTGTAGACCCCAGGCTTTGGGCCTCTGTTGATATGCTATGATTAAAGCCTTCATTTAGAGGATCCAGGATTGAGAAGAGGAATCATTTGTTTGCTCATGTCTACTTTATACAAGAGCTTAAGTTTGCACAAAGAACTTTTTATTTTTCTCATTTCCTTTTAAAATGAGGTATTTTATGCTGCACGCCTGTCGAGCCATGTTAGCCTGGAAAGCTTTTAAAATAGCTAACCTTATTTGTTACACCTGGTGCTTTCTTCTCACACAGAACAACAAGCCTGCGAATCCTCCTGCCTACATCTTTATGATTGACGTGTCCTACAACAACATTAAAAGCGGACTGGTCAAACTGATATGTGATGAGCTGAAGACTCTACTGGAGAATCTGCCGAGGTACATGCAATACATCAGAAAAAAAACACACACACGGGGTACGGGTAGGAATATAATATGTATCATCTGCTACATTAGGTGCTATGTAGGGCTGCACAATTAATCAAAATATTATCGAAATCGCAATATGGCTGAGTACAATATCCAGATCGCAGAAGCTGCACTTTTTTGATAAAAAGGTCAAATTTGTGACAAACAGCATTACAATGCAGTACCGTGGTGCTGCAGAGATGCCCCGGCCTACAAATCTTGTTCTCCAGATTGAAGAAAACATGTTTGTTTGGTACAGACCCCAACAAACGTCACATCATCATGATTTTTTTTATTTTAGTTTTTTAAGTGAAAATGAAAAGTGTGATGCAAAAATGATCGTTCCCACCAATCGTGAATCTAATCGCAATCGTATTTGCCTGTCAAAATAATATGATGCAAAATGATTTTATTTAATGTTTTCCGATATCGTGCAGCCCTAGTAGTACTATGCATCTTCTATACCGACTCGTAGAGCGCAGTTTAACAGACTGCTGTTCGCTAATAGAAACTCAGGGTCAGCCATCACCACTTTTCCACATAGACCATATCCACAACAATTTCAGTGTCCCAGAAGCTGTTTAAAATGTAAAACTAAATGCTGTTCATACAGTTCACATCCAACATAATATGCCTTGCCAAATAAGGACCTCCCTCAAGTCATAAACACCAAACCAACTTGTTCTCGTCAGCTGAATACTCATGCATGACGTTTTGCAGATGGTGGGTATCGGTTAGGGAGGGTGCCGAGGCTGGCAAAAATGGAAAATATAGTGCAGGCTATCATCTCTGAAAGGCATTCTGAAACAAAACAAAAAGCTTTGTCGTACAGAAAACTCTGGTTTTGTGGTAAGCATTTCCCCCGGGGTTTTTGATTTATCAGGAAGGAGGGGATGATGTACTTCACCTGGTTACTCCTAAAATAACCACCTCATTAGCGCCAGCAGCAATATAGCCATATTTGTCTGCTGCCATGACATCATCCTTAAAACACTTGGTAGAAGCGTACTCCAGTTAGGCTGTGTTTGACTCTTTACTTTGGTTTTTACAGGCACTAAATTAAAGCATTTGGACACATTGCATTTTTATATGGTTCATGTTATTCTGCAGTATTTTCCAAATGCATGTTTAATTCACTCAAGATAAAGCTGGAGTCCGGTTTAAGTAAATGCAGATGTAGACAAAGGCATTTTTTTTTTTTTTTTTTTTTTTAAATCATCATCACTGGTGTTTTTTAATCATTGTCTGTTATGAAAAAGAACAAAATAAACTCATCCCTTCTGAATCTTTTCTCCCCAACAGCACCTGTGACTAATGTTCATAGAGGAGCTGTGGGCTCATGGTGGACCAGTGGCATATTTACTTCAAAGGGTTTTGCAGTAACAGTTTCAAGCCACGTTACATGTTTCTTAGTGTGTCTGTATGATTTAAGAAGAGAGACGTACAAACTGCAGTTGGCAGTGTCAGTAAAGAATGCTTTTAAATTACTATGATGGTGAAAGGTTTTGATGTATGGTTTTGGTTCAAGCTAGCTACTAGTTCCACACCCTAATTCAGAGTGTTCTGGTATATGTCAGGGGTTCTCCTGTCTTTATTTCTTTCTACAGTCAAATGGTAATGCTTTAGTTTACATGGAAAATAAAGCGTTGCCTCTTTTTTCTAACTGTGTAAATCTCAAAGGAAGTTGAGTGTAATACTGAGAAAAAAAGAGGAAAAAAATAGCAGGCATGACTCACAAGTAAAGGGGTTTAGTTGTTTTCTTCGGCAACAGCTCCACCAGCTTGTTTTTTTTGTAAACCTGTAGCAGTTATTTCCTTCCTCTCTCTTTGGATCGCCACTTAGGATGTTAGCTTAAACATTAATGAACAAGTCTATCTTCATCCTCCATGATGTTTCTACTTGTCATTTTGACATTATTGGGAAATGGCCTTTTTATTTGGTGGAATAGTACTTGAAAGGGTTGTTCATTTTCTGTTGTGTTCTCTTTTGCACTAGCAGAGTGCCAATTTAAATAACGGCTTTACTGTTTTGTCGAACAGGGGCGTTATGGTGGTAGTAGAAATATAAAAGAAGCAATGAATGCTGGAGAACAGTGGATTCTTGTAAACATGACAGGAAGCACAAACACAGCCCTGACATCTTGGGGAGAAAACTGATTTTATACACTTTGCACATGCAGCCAGTGTGGATCACATTTCAACAGACTTACTAGAGACGTGCTGGAATTCACCGATGCTTGGTCTCCCTCACCAGAGAGGACGGCACGGAGAGCTCTGCGATTAAGGTCGGCTTTGTCACCTACAACAAGGTCCTCCACTTCTACAACGTGAAGAGCGCCTTGGCCCAGCCCCAGATGATGGTGGTTTCAGACACAGCAGAGATGTTTGTCCCGCTGCTCGATGGCTTCCTCGTCAACTATCAGGATTCGAGGGCCGTGATCTCCAAGTAAGATAGAACTTTTCATTAATTTGGGGAAGAAGGGTTTATCTTGGATGCCCCATGCAGTAGAGGGAAGAGAGAATTAGGCATGTCGTCCGCAAGATTTCTGTGGAGTTTAATCCAGCTAAACAAAAGAAATTTTAGTTTATTTTTATATCACTGGACAGGAAACTGTTGAATTTGTTATGGAGGTTAACAACAATCTCTTTGAAGTAAACAATGCGTGAGAGAGAAAATACTGAATCATAGTTGTACAATGATGTGAATCAATGTGCATCTCAACCCGACATTGTCATGTTGCATTTAATAAGGCAGCGAGAACAATGTGACATAAGTCTTAAGTAAATCAAAATACAGTAGACGAGTCTACTGCAAATCAGCTGGCTGTGAGATTTAACGACCAAACAAGCCATAATCCTGTCCCTCTTCTCTCTAGCCTCCTGGACCAAATCCCTGATATGTTTGCAGACACCAACGAGAGTGAAACGGTCTTTGCCCCTGTCATCCAGGCCGGCGTGGAGGCATTCAAGGTTAGCCACAGTCTGACATCTGTCAACCCGAAGTGGGAGACTATGCAACCTCCCTGAATCATGTGTGGCTGCTATGTTGCGTTTATAAAGTGAAAGATCCGTCATTAGCACAACAAGCCACCTTTGATTAGCAGCAGTGTCTCAATCTAACACCCTGGTCACTTGTAATGTTTTGTCTTTTTTTTTTTCATCACTATATTCATGGTTTCGAATAACATGTAGTGCAGCCAAAACATATAACGAAGTGTTTGTATAGAAAGGGCAACCAATTTACATTGAAACGAAAGAAAGATTGCCCCCACAAGTTTGTCAAAATATTTCACATGTATTGCTCACCCCAACTTTGGCATTGACGCCTGAGACCATTGAACCTATCAACCCAGCGAAGTTTCTTTTTTCTCCTCCTGATATGTTTGTGTTTACTTTCAAGTCCAACTAACTTTCCCAGTGATATGAGGTCAGTCTTTTGGAGCACAGCAAAGGAAAAGTTCACACACAGTTTTTAATTGGAAGCAGTTGTGACATTACACAACAGCAAAGAGCCTGAGACTTATTTATTTATTCATGCCTGTCCATGTTCAGATTTTTAGTTTGGGCATTGCTTATATCTTTTCTTTATCAGTTTATTTTGCAACAGAGGGGAGTACTCTGTAAATACAGTTTATTATTATGAGGAGAATTGGATCCTTTGCAGGAGTGGAATTTTGCAGCTTGTGACCTCATGATTTCATTGTAAAGCTATAAACACATCACAACAATGCGATCTTATTTTTGAGACCTTTCTTCCTTCATATCCTCACTCTTTCCCCTCCAGGCAGCAGAATGTAGCGGAAAGCTCTTCATCTTCCAGTCCTCGGTGCCCACTGCCGAGGCTCCTGGCAAACTGAAGAACAGGGATGACAAAAAGCTGGTCAACACTGAGAAAGAGAAAGTGAGCAGCTTTTTGTGATGAGTGAACTTGGATGTAGACTAAAGCCCCTTGACTCCGTGTATCACGGTGTGCTGCGATTCATCGCCGGGGATAAACAGAAGGGAGCAGCATTGTATGTTTATTTATTAGGCTCTACTGCAAAATCTGCCTTGTGACCTCTGCTCTCTGGATACATTTAAATGCAGTACTTACAATGTCAGGTCACAGGAGATCTTAACATTAGCTGCACCTCTTGTTCACATTGAACAAATACTATGATGCATACAAATGCTCCAAACGAATATGAAGTCACATTCTCTTATTTCACTTGAACATTTTAAAAAGGTTGCACTTATGTATTTGATGTCATACTTGCAAATGCTTTTCTTAATTGTGAAAATGTATAATGTGCGTCTGTCTATGCTTAAACTGTATATGTTTATTTCTTTGTACACGTCTCTCTTGAAAAAGAGATCCTGATCTCAATGACATGTAAATGTTTAAATAGAGGATTAAATTAATATAGTATATTGTACAGCTTATTTTCCAAATAAAGACTGCTGGCAGTTGCAGATTGAGTAAAAGCTGAGTGCAGGCCAACGCTCAGTTTACTTGGAATTAGCACAGGAATTTGATTTTTCTAGTACGTTTAAAAAAAAAAAGCTGAAAATATATTTTTTCTGTGAAGAGGGGTCATACCAAATTTGATAAATTCCTGATATTACAGTAAACCTGAGTTTAAAACTTCCTTTTGAAATGATTAAATTGAAACTTGTACTCCTCTGCATGAGTGGGGTAGGTAGTGGTCTTTAAGCTTCATTTGAAATCTGAGAATGGAGACAGGGGACTGATGACTTACCCTAATTCAATTCTCTGTTTTTCCCTTAGACCCTGTTCCAGCCTCAGAAAGGAGTGTATGAGCAGCTCTCTAAGGAGTGTGTGGCACAGGGCTGCTGTGTGGATCTCTTCCTCTTCCCCAGCCAGTACGTGGACTTGGCAACCATGGCTGATGTGCCCTCGCACACGGGAGGCTCCGTCTACAAGTACAACAACTTCCAGGTACAACATTTGGCAGGCATACCCGTTTGCAGTAGCATATAAAGGATATGGTCAGTGTGGCAAAGATGTCTTTTCAGTTTTTAGTTTTTGTCATTACACTGAGAAGTCATATTTTAAGCCAGGCATTTGCAGTCTAGTAAAAGCTAGTTATATTGACATAATGACTTTGGCGCAGTACCCACAGTCTATTATAGACCTGTCCCATAGGAATGGTGGAACAAGCATGGGAAATTGCCCAAAACTGTACAAACACACCACATACTAAGGCAGTACAATGCACTGTAACACACAGAGCCACTGAAATACGTTAGAAATAACAGTACAATATAGGCATTAACAACGTAACCGTAAGAGCTACAGCATTTTATCACTCCATAAAAACTAAATCATCTCATGTAGGTATTGATTTTTTACTTTTGCCCAAACTGACATTCCAGTAAATCATCTCGCTTGGTATTCGACTACATCACTTGTGATTAGGTACATTTAGTCTGCTTGTCACTGGCGCCGGGACTAAATTGTGACAACACTGCCATCTGCTGGTTGAAGCTCATGCACATACAATATTTGTTGCCGACTCAAATGTACTCGGATGGCGTCAGGTGGAAACAGACGGGGAGCATTTCCTGAGAGACCTGAGGAAAGACGTGCAGAAGAGCATCGGATTTGACGCCATCATGCGTGTTCGTACCAGTACAGGTAAGGAATAGAATGAACTTCAGCATGTAGCTATGTTAATTACCCAAGATTAACCGATGCGCTACAAGTAGATACCGCTCAGTAATTGACAGTTTTGTGTGTGCCTGCCCTCAGGCTTCAGAGCAACAGACTTCTTTGGCGCCATCCATATGAACAACACCACAGATATAGAGATGGCAGCTGTGGATTGCGACAAGGCTGTGACCGTAGAGTTCAAGCATGACGACACGCTCAACGAGGAGACCGGGGCGCTCATGCAGGTATGCGTCTTTTTAAATGTGCCATATATATATATATATATATGCAATTGCTTTCGGTTTTGTCACGAGTCACATCCTTCAGGTCTCATTTTAACTTTTGTTTACACCCCGTTTCCCAGTGTGCCTTGCTGTACACCACCATCAACGGGCAGCGACGTCTCCGCATCCACAACCTCAATCTGAACTGCAGCTCGCAGTTGTCGGAGCTGTACAAGAGCTGCGAAACTGACTCACTCATCAACTTCTTTGCCAAATCAGGTGACTGTTCTTTTTCATACAGTTTATCGGCACTGGAACGCAGTCTCTTCCACACTTATGGCTTAATTTTTATCTTTAATTACAAGTTTGCATACTCCTTTTCTGTGCACGAACCTTGAGTGTGAAACAGGATAGTAATACAAGAAAAAGGTGTTTTCGCTCCCATGATAGTTGAACAGCCCATTAGTTGAGGTTGAGTCATCCCGTACAGTCAGCTCTCTTTATTTATGGGTGTAATGTAGCGCTGACGTAGCCTGCTGACGTACCGCAGTATCATCCTGACCTTTGTTGAATTAACCCCGTGCATCACTTGATAATCTACTAATGCTCGCAGATTTATGAGTAACAGAAGAACGAGTGAGAAATAAGGACCACATGTTTAACATAAAGTACAGATGACACTGAACATTTCTGTAATCTGCACACAGCGAGCCTGGAGTACAGCTGTGTTACTGACCTTCAGCTGCCTCCTTTCACTGCTCCTGCTACTCTTCAGCTCCCTTGTGTGCTCTGTCTTCCTCATCCTTCAACCTTTGTGTTCTACTCCCCTTACCTGTCCTCGGCTGCCAGTTAGGCCCCTGCGTCCCTCTACTCCTACTCCTGTCTTTTAACCAAGCTTTTCTCATGCCCACTCAGCTTACCGGGCCATGTTGAACCAGCCACTGAAGAACGTGAGGGAGATCCTGGTCAACCAGACAGCCCACATGCTGGCCTGCTACAGGAAGAACTGTGCCAGCCCCTCCGCTGCCAGCCAGGTCAGTGCAGCACAGTACCTGGAATGACATTTGTTGAAATTTAGGCTTTGATTTGAGGATACAAAGAACTCCTTGATGTGCGTATGTGATACAATACATTTTGGATCATACAGGATCGATGTGTCTGTAACTAGAGATTTTATTATACATGTGTAAGCTGTCTCTCTTCCTGAATCCATATGTAGCTGATCCTGCCTGACGCCATGAAGGTGTTTCCAGTCTACATGAACAGTCTGATGAAAACTGCTCCCTTGGTTGGCAGCACAGAGCTCTCAACAGACGACAGAGCCCATCAAAGGCTGTCGGTCATGGCCATGGGGGTGGAGGACTCACAGCTGCTGCTCTACCCACGTCTCACCCCGCTGGTAGGGGACAAACTCACACACACTGAGTGTACAGTAACTTCTTTGGGACACTCACTGTCCTTTCGTACTTTTCAGTGACACTGTTGAGAGAAATCCACTAATGCACGTTTATTTCCTATCAGTGAGGTTTGTAAATCAAGAGAGGGATTTAGAATCTTTGACACATTTTCTAAGTCAAAATCAGGACGAATCTTTACTAATATTTACATAATTTAGCGTATAGAAGGGAATGTATGTATTTAACTTGTGTGCGTGAAATGTCCTGCAGAATCAAATGACTGCAAGTGCTTTGTGAACTCTCCCATTTCAGAGGGAAATGTCAGACAATGCTATAATCTAATACATGTTTTTTTTTCAGCACAACATGGACGTTAGCAGCGAGGCTCTGCCCGCTCCAGTGCGTTGTTCGGAGGAGCGTCTGACAGACTCTGGCATGTTCCTGCTGGAGAACGGCCACTCCATGTTTCTGTGGCTGGGCCAAGCGAGCCCACCAGACCTCATCCAGAACATCTTTAACCTGCCCTCCCTTGCACACCTGCAAGGACACATGGTCAGAATTCATTTAATAGCACTTTGACGTCAGCATATTCACATCCAAATGAAACAGTATCGGTTTTTAGACGAGACAGTTTCTTACCTCTGTGGTGCCTGGAGGCATTACAGTATGGTAAGTGAATGTCTGGATGTTTAGTTGGTCAATATGCCTCGGAATTACAAATCCACTTTTTAGAAACAGACACTTCATAACTCAGCAAAGATTGAATTTGTAATAAAATCAGACATCTGACCAGGATTTGATCCAATACTGGTAAATCCAAGTAGAGCAGCACCACAAGTTTAACCTGGAAAATGGGCTGAACTGATTTGAGTCAACAATACTGTAATTAAACACATAAACCTCACACAAAATTCAAAGATGATTAATAATAACATTTATTTTCCAAGCAGAACTAAAAAAAAAAAAAAAAACACTTCAACATGTGGTACCGGTGCATAGGAGTAGGACGTAGAGCAGGAATGTGTCAAACATCATGATGTAGCAATGTTCTTTTACACCTCTAAGTATAATACATGCGTTGAACTAGTGCCAGTGACTTATTAACTATTATTATTATTGTGTTTTTCAGTGTTCGCTGCCAGAACTGGATAACCCATTGTCAAAGAAAGTCAGATCCGTCATCGATGGCCTGCTTGAAAAGAGGCCGAACTCAATGAAGGTAAGATAACCAGAGCAGCAACATACTCCTAAAACCCTTTGTTAAAAAGAACTCGAAAACATTGCTATTTTCATCAAGGATCCACATTACTTCACTTTGCAAGGTTGGATCAAGCAGGGCAAAGCTTTTGTAGCTAGCTAGCCAAAACTGGGTTATGTGTATGATCACTGTGGTGCATTGCATTCTGTCCAACAGAAGCTGCTGTTTGCGGCCTGCACAGTACAGATAAAAAAAACCCAACAGTTTTTCTTTTAGCTTGCCACGTTCATACTGCGTAGAAAATGTGCAACTGTGATATCAAAGTGTTACAATACAGTATGGGGGAAATAAGAGAATATTAAAGCACAGGTAGTGCAGTTAGTTTAATACTTCTTACTACTTCTTGTAGCTTTCACAGAACCAGATCTTTTCTAACACTGTTGTTTGTGCGTTTCCAAACTTACAGAGGTGCTTGAGCTGTCAGTCACCTGACATTGTCTATGGGGAAAAATAATTTTTGGAGCCTGGGGCGCCTTGAATAGCTCCTCCCACTCTTTCCACCCTCCATCCCCTATCTATACTATCAAATAAAAATTTCAATTATATTTCTGCCTCTCTGTATACAGATATACGGTATAAATACAATTCTATGACATGGTTGGTATAAAGACTGGTGTCTGTCATCAAAAACTGCTTTTTTAAGTTGTGATTTACACCAAAGTCCTACTTGGACAGGATCAATGTTATGTAGGCAAAAAAAATTGTCGTTCCAAATGGTGAATTACAGGAGCTGGTTCTGTTATAGACGGTGTTATAGAAGTAGCCTACTGTACTTCGGCCACTTTACTTGAGTGTTTTCTTTTCATGCCACTTTCAACTTCTACTGCGCTCCATCTCAGAGGGAAACACTGTACATTTTACTTCTGCGTTTGAGAACTGCAGTCACTAGTTCATTTATAAGTCAAGGTTTTACAGTAAAAACATAGTAAGCTTATAAAACACAATTCATTGTCACCAAAAAAAACCAAAAGAAAGCAGCGTGCAGTCGGGTCTCCATGTCACATTTCAGATGTCTCGGAGTTGTCGTCGTCAGGTTCCACCAGAGAGACATTTCTCCTCCAAACTTCTCACGTGGTTTCATTTCAATAACTGTTCGAGGCCCAGAGAGTCCAAAATTATGTAGCGTTTGCAGCAGAACCCCACTAATCATCTCACGACCCCTCAGGATTATCTGGTGTCCCTTTTGTAGGGCAACGACCCCCTAGGTTGGGAACCACTGGACTAAACTAGCTAACTGTAGGGATATCACGTGAAATTGTTATCTTTTATTCTGATATAATCTATTGCATGTGAAATGTGCCAAAAGCTCCACATGTGACTTGTTCACAGACGATGTTCTACATGTGGAATCATTTTCTTCACATGTGATGCCTACGACGGCGTATTAGGGCCTTTGCAGGTAGAAAACAATGCTTTGCAGAGCCGGGGGGAGCGGGTAGCGTTCAGAGAGTGGTAAATTCACAAGAAAAAAACCTGGATATGCTCTGAGATTAAAGTGTTAAAAACAAGCAAGCCTTTTCTCTTAATACATCTTTAAACATAGGCAAAGTAAATGAATGAATACTGGAGAAAACATGCCGCTTAATGATCTCTGCCTCCATCTAGTGGAGCTAGTAAGTAAATACATTCATCCCCCAGACGCTACAACATCATTTAAGATGGTTTTATTTTTTTTTTTATTGATCACATTACTGTGTAAATGGATAGGCTAAAATGTTTAAAAGTTAAAGAACAGGTTGTTGTTTTTTTAACTGTACCATTATTGTTGCTGTTGCATGACCCCAAGACCTGCAGGCCCAGTGCTATTAAGCAGTTAGCATGGGTCAATTGCAGGGTACGATTTAGTTAATAATTCTAACATTTATTACTCTAAATCCATAGAGGGCCATGCAATCCCAATCCTTCAAATGAAGGAAAACACATATGAATGACGTAAAATCTGAACCATTAATCACATGTCAACATTTAGAAGTATGAAGATGTGCTCGTGGCACACAGCTGGTAAATGTCAAACCCCTAGAAACCTGCATTTGGACAGGGAACAGATCACATTTTTTTTACTCTTTCCCCCCCTCTCAGCTCCAAATTGTGAGGCATAAGGACAAACCAGAGATGCTGTTCCGTCAGTTCCTGGTGGAGGATAAAGGCCTGCACGGTGGAGCTTCCTACATGGACTTCCTTTGCTACGTTCACCGAGAGATCCGGCAGCTGCTCACTTAATCCCCAACGCTCGGCCTCAGTTCCCGACCGGCCCGGGAGAAACGTGGCATCTAACGGACCATGCACAGATCTCACAGGGTCAGTCTCAGTTGGCTCCATTTGAATCCTAAGGACGGTCCACAGAAAGAAACTGTTGAAGTGTTTTACAAAGAGGAAGAATTGAGGAACCAGGGAGAGCCTTTTGAGATCTAACCTCGAGAGTCCAAAGCTGCCTTTCCAACATGCTTTTGTCATCCTTTAGTTTATGCACAGTATGATCTTCAAATAACCACTTGTCACTTGAGGAACTTCCATTTAAAACTGGAAGAAATGAAATCACATCCAGCATTTCCCACACCGATACTTGTGTGTGATGGATTGTAGAGACTGGAATGACATCAGTGCCTGAGGCTAGAATGCATTTAGGCCTAAAGCCCATTGGCAAAAGCAATACAACACATATCTCCACTGTGCAGTCAATTTGGTAAAGTGTTTTTTTTCATTTCACTTTGTAGATTTACAGTGTCAAGACAAGGGGTTATTTGTGGGCAATACTGTAGACATTTTACAGTATTTAAAATGACTTAGAGGTTTCTACATTGTATCACACTTTTGCTGTCCTAATGGTAAATGTACTAAAATAACCATTTAAATAGTGTATCCACAGTACCAGGTACTTTAGAATTTAGCAGAAACCATGGAGAAGGCCTATGCTGCCAGGACTGAAAATAATTCCTGTCATTACACCATGAGTGATTCAAAGCATTCCATTCACACATGCCCCCACCGAAAAAAATTGGATTCTTTGACCATTTATAGCAGAGATGTTTGATCTTCACAGTGTGCAGCGACGCACAAAACGCTTTGTTTTGGTGTTCTGAGGATACAATAAAATGAACACAGCTGTTGCTCTACATAGAGAACCAGGACCAACTCGTGTGTGCTGATGAAAAACGACATGCTGTTTTTTTTTCTACGCTGCACAAGTCAGAATTGGAACTAAAAAAGGGACGCTAAAGGGAGACTTATTTAAATTTGTAATGAGAGAGGAATGGACCGCTAATGATGCTGAGAGGCATCAAAGGGAACGAGTTTAGGGACCAAATATGAAGCTTTTCCATAAAACTGTCACACAACAAATCCAGCAAGGGAAAAAAATGATAGATCTAGAAATACTTTCAAACAACTGCCAGCTGACTTTCAGAACAAACAAGAAGCAGGACGCCACACTCAGGGCCAAAAGTGTCAACTTTAAAATGATCCGTTTCTATTGGCTCATCAGATTTTGACCTTTAGTGTTAAAATCTAGAGCTAATTGTCTCAGCTGTAACTGTTCAACCCAAATTTAGTAGCATTTTGTTACACCAACAACTATGATCTGCAAAACTGTCTTTAATGATGTGCAACATTTCAGTCTTGAGTTTCAGCACAGTACCAGCATCATACTGTATTGCATTGATTGTTTTTATAAGAAGGTAATTGCTTCGGTGTAATTCATGTATGCATTTGATAAATATTGATTGTGTATGTGTGGCCTACAAAAAGTCTTTTTGTACATTTTTGACAACACTTGTGTTGTCAAAATATTACAATCTGCCTTAAGTTGATATAATAGTTGTGAAAAATATATGTTAAAAAATTTATGTCCCAGAGGTCTACGGCTGATTTCTATCCTTTTGGTTTGTATGCAAACTTCTCAGGTAATTTGAGTACCTTATTATTGTAAGTTGGAAGAAGTGATTTCAATTTAACTGGAAAGATGGACAGTTGTTTTTTTTGAGTAGACGTTTGTTGCCATGTATATTTTATTCCAAACTCCTTAACAGATTTTGTCTGAATTAAATTCTTGACATAACTATTGTTGCTCAAATTTCTTTTAGCCTTGTACAGTACAGAAAATTGATCAGACAAAAAAAACAAGTTATCTTTAAGCAGGAATATGTCTGTCTAAATATTCAACACTGAAAACTGTGACCTGCTTTCATAGAAAATATATTCAATGGAAAATCCCTAGACACAATTCACTGCATGCCGGAACTACGGTACTGTATCAAGGCAGCGCTAATCAGGTTTTACACACTCCGAATGCTGATTGGTCATCATCTTCTGTCACGTTATCCCAGATTCAATTTAGTATCACTTATAATTACACAAAAAAATTAAGATTTAAGTAGAAGGACACTGTCCAAAGCAAAATACACTAATATATTCATTTTGTTGTTTCACGATCTTTAATCCAGTCCAGGTGGCAAGAAGTTGTTTTGTCCTAGTGTGTGTTAACCTCTAGCCACCATGAGGGGGCGCCAGATGACTCTTCAGTCCAAGACTATTCAGAATAAAGTGCTTTTTGAGCCACGAAATGATCTGCTTATGTTGGACAATACATTTCCTCTGACAATGGTCATCATGGAGCAGTAATGTAACATGCACCACTATTGTAATAGCTCATGTAGCATTTTTAAAGACACAACTTCAATTGTTCTGAACTTAGCTTTCTGTCCTCTCCAAAATTACAAGCTTACAGTGTGAAAATGTGTAATGTGGCACCTCTTATGTGTCATGGCGTAACTGACAGAGGGGCCCTCTGGTCATCACAGTATCAAATCTTTCAATATAGCTAAAAACATTCAGACCACTCAGTAAAGTGATCCAATAATGGGAATTTTACAGTTTACTAGCTGGAAATCAATAATGTGTAAATAACACTACAGTACTATAAGACATTCCCTCTCACGGATGTTTCAAGAAATGGTGATATTTACCAAATTCTTAATCTGAAGAATTGTTTCTCTTCTCAATGTATTATAGTACACTAAATTGGTTTTGATAAGCATATGCAAACATGTAGTATTCTACAGCCTTTAAATGTGTATTAAGCCATTCAACACAAATATGGCAGTTTGACAAACGTGAAAAAATAAGCGATACACCTCAGAGATGAACTGACTTTGGATATTATTTACAGAGGAAATGTAGAAATGCTTCGTTATTTTCAGAAAGTAAGTTTCTGCATCCACTGGGATATATTGTAGATGTGTAGAAGTGGATGATGTTGCAAAAATGCCCCCCCCTCCCCCTTTTTATCAGTTCACAATCATTTCTGAGAATAAAAACAGAGGCGTCAACCAAACATTAAACATAACATTTTACAAACAGTAAGGCACACAAACACAAATCAAGGGACAGATATGGCAGGTTTGATGCTTTTCTTGATGGAAATGTACACATTATGTCCAATAAAATGAGTAAAAAGAGTACAACTGAGAAACGTGCCACTTTCTTTACTAAATGAACGCATGCGCAACATGCCTTATGTTTATGACTGCAACTCCCAGTAATAGTGGAGTGACATGCTGGATTAACACTTTGCATGAAAAATAACATGATAAACTGTCAATGTAAAGCAGTTCCCAAAAAAAGTAGTCAAAGCGGTCACCAAAAACCAACCCATTCTCAAGTATGTAGCTGCTTTGATGGATACTTTGTGTCCAATATCCAAGTCATAGTGAAAAAGAAGAAGTCATATTGCAACACTCAGTAACTTACTTACATAATGTCCAGACACTTCTCTCAGTGATCCAGTAGTTTCCAACGAGCGAGACTTCTACCCACCATGCCTTGCGTTTGCTCACATTTGGGGCCAAGCAGTGCTTTAGCCACGGGCAGCAGGAACCAATCAGGCCGAATGGGTGTGGGCAGCTGGACTTGAGCCCCCAGGACGACGAGGAGGGAAACAGCAGGAAGCGTATTAGCCGACGACCCAAAAACGATGAGTAGAATATAAAGTTACAGCGTTCGTATCAACAACCAAACCCCACTGCTCTTTCCGATCATTAAAAACAGTGAATTACATGAACTCCTCTCAAGACCTGAAATTCGCCCGACAGCAAACTTTCATTTAATGCTGTAAAACTGAATCTTTTGTACAATGACCATAATACCATATAAATAACCTCAAGCACTGCTCTTAGTGTAAACTCTACACATTGCTTCAAAAACAAAACAGTTAAAAACATTGATAGATGTTTACTTTACAGGGAATATACATACATAGGGTTAAATGAAACACACTGACAGCAGCGTTTAGTTTATGACAAAGACATCGTCATCTAACGTATACTCATGGTAAACAGAGCTACCTGTGTGCTTCTGTAGACAAACCATTGATATTATGGTCCAGTTTTGACATCAATACAATCCTTGTGTTGTCTTTTTCTAGTTGGCAAGTAAACATGAACCAAGTTGAAGAGTCTCAGAGTTCTTATCTATTGTTTTATCTATAGTATATACAATTGAAAATGGTACGATGTAGGGTTTTTTTCTCTCTAAATGCTCCCTTTAAAAGAGCAGAAAGACACACCACAAGGGTTAACTAAATCAGGGGTAAGAACACTCTGGAACTGAGAGCCGGGCTGGAATGTCAAAACAGGGGCGCCGGATATTTTGTTCAGTTAGATGTTGTTGTTGGTGGGTTTTTGGTGCTGTAAAATGTCACAGTGATTTCACCTGGCAGTAAAAAAAAAGTCAAAAGTCAAGGCTGCAACACAGATAGAAGGAACCCCTTCATTAATTAAATCTTTTTTCAGCAAATATCAAGTGGTGGAAAACAGCCTTAAAGTTAAGATGTTTTCATTTGGAAAATTCAACCGTGCCTGTGGCTTCAACAACCCCCCCCCCCCCCCCCCCCCCCCCCCCTCCCCCTTTCCCCCCCCCCCCCACACATCCCTACCAAATAATCAACCACCAACCCCCACCAACACCCACCCAAACCCCACCCCCCC
>CM022475.1:8607581-8651715 GCA_011952105.1 Coreoperca whiteheadi | reverse complement strand
AAAAAGGGTCAACTTTTGTGTATTTCAGTCACGGTCTAAAGGGACATACCTCTTTAGTGATATATCCATCTTTATTGATATCATACAAGTTGAAAGCCCAGTTGAGTTTTTCTTGGATTGTGCCTCGCAGGAGGATAGAAAGGCCCATAACAAAATCCTGCAGTGAAAACAAGATTGGCTGAGAATCGTACAAAATAAAACACATTTAAAAACTAGCTTTTTGTAAACAAGTACTCGAAAACCTACGAGAAACCAAATCTTTAGTAAAGTAACAGCAATATTCACCATGCACATTAAATGTAGGTTGTATTTCAGCTGATTTCATACATCAACGTTTCTGCAAGGATATTATGTTAGGTATTAATTGGAAGCAAATGATGAAGCCGTCAAACACAAAAATACCTCGATATTCAAATTATTAGCCGACTCACTATCTGTGCCGGGCCTCAGGGAGTCGCCGTACTTTTGAACAGAACGGGCTTGCACATTAGCCAGTGAAGCTCTGGTTTGGCATAATGACAGCTTTTCTGTCCTAATAAGCAAATATATGCCCTTCATAAATATTAATCACATGTTGATAGCATCTCAAGTAGACTTGCCTGGGCTAAATTCTAATTATTGGGGTTGCAGGTTACATAATGCAACAGAGTAATGCCTTAGGGGCTTGCAGTTTGCAGGCAAGCTTTAAAACTGTTAAGTTTAATGTGGTTTTGTAGGAGATTTCAGTGCCGGACAGGGCTTCCTTCTTTTCAAATTGTTGGAACTGAAGGACAATTTCGTCACTTTAGACGTGTAGCGATGCACCTGATACTAATAAATCCAGTTGCAATATTACAACACTTGGCTTACCTCAAAACTCACAGAGCCATTGTGATCTGTGTCGAATGCATTGAACAGGAAATGTGCATATGTTGAAGCATCTATGGAGGGAACAAACATACGCATGAAGTCAAAAAACACTTGCCGTGATTACAGCTCAAATAACACCTACTGCAATGAAGACAACGGTTCAAAGGAAAGTTCTTTTTCTGCACAACTTCAAAGAAAAACAATGCTCCTCAGAATGTTTCATGATAAGAGAAAAGAACAATATGCTTAGAGCTAAGGGTCTGACTTTCTTCTCTCTGCACAGATGTATCAAAGCCTCCTAATGTTTTCTCTCGTTCCTCGGGTAGAATCTTTGCATAATGATGGGAGGGCCAACAGCCAGCACCTCCCGGCTGCCTAATACAAACTACTTTCTCCCTTTTCTTCTTTCTCTCACATTTTCTTGGATGGACTCACTCTGGGCTTGGTACAACTTTTGTAAACATGAGTGAAAGACAATTATATCCATCCAGCACATCAGAGGAGATAAGCGGCAGCAGTAAGAGGCAACACAAGCTGCCAAAACAAAGCAGTGGGCTCGTTGATGCACACCTCCTTGCGGGAAGAACTGCGCGTAGATGTCTTTAAAAGTGTCTTCGTTGACGACTCCACTGGGGCATTCCTGGAAGACAAAATGGAATGGCACAGGTCATTCAGCAGCTATATTAAAGAGTCCCTCCTAGTCTTAGAGTTTAAGACATGTCTGTCATGGTCCAATACAAATAAAACTTGCCTTGCCAATATGCAGCTTATTCAAGTGTGAATGAAAAGTGGAACCCCCCCTTTGCACAAACTTCACTGAAAACTCCATTTTCAGAGTAGATGGAGACAACTTAAACTTTTAAAATGAGCAGTATTTGCTTATTCATTGATTCTTTTTAGCGGTGGAAAACACATCCGTTAATTCAATTCTTATGTCTCGATGTCCACAGTTATTCAAAGTCACCCACCTGTGGTTGTCCGGTGGCATTGAGTGAAAAAGACTGAATACTCCCTCCATAACACCCCCAAGAAGAATGCTTTTGTCTCTTTTAACAGAAAAGGGCCAACCAAAGACTTGGTGGATGTCCTTGCTCCGAGTTTTGCAGTTTTTCAATTTCTGCTTGGTGTGAGGCTGCACACTCTGGCAGGATATTGAATCTTTCCAAACCGGGATTAAACCATGGCCATAGTGCTGGTGGTTGTAGGAAATCAGAGATAAGGAACAGACTGTACAGCTGGTTGATACAATAACACAAATCAGACAGCCAGAAAACAAAGAAAAAGTGGCAAATATACCTACTCACTTCGTCATCTACTTTTTGTATACCTTTATCTGGAAATTAAATGTTTTAACTATTTCAATGTGGTTTAAGAAACAAATCGAGAGAGTTTGCCACAGCCAGTTAGTTGCTCCATTTTTCTGGGACGTGAGAGAGAAACTGTGTTCTCAGTGTGAGCAACCTACTAAGAATCACAGAGCACACTGCTTCTCAAAGTGGCTGATCAGACATGGTCACAGCAAGGAGGAAACCCAGAGCTGTGGGGGTGGAAACATAAAGATGAAACCTTGTTGTCTTGCTTCAAACGGACTCCTTGTGTTTCAAGCTAAGAGGATGCTGCAAGGTTGTCTGCATGAGTCCCCTGAGACGCTTCTTCTGTTGTCTCACAGACCCAGTTACATATCTTGTGGGGGTGAGGCGAGGTCAACAATTTTGGGGAAGTTAGGGAGACAGAATGAGCCCAAGTCTGTCTCCACATTAGTTTGGCAGTGTGCGAGATCCAAATTATGTAGCATGGGGAAAACTAGTCTCCATGGTGGACAGAGTAAGTAGCATCTGAATTATTTTGGCGACTGCGGTATGGGTTGAGAAATTTATTCGAGCCGCTGGAAATTCTTGATTTTCCCTTCTCTGTGATTTTATTGTGGAAAGAAAGAGTGCAGACGCAAACACATTTCAACGGAATAGTTCTACATTTTGGAAAATACATTGATTTGCTTTCTCGCAGAGAGTTAGGTAAGAAAATTGATACCACTCTCACATCGGCGCATTAAATATGAATCGACAGCTCGGAGAAAGTTAACTTGGCGTAGCAGAAAGACTGGAAGCAGGGGGTTTGTGTGCTTTCAGTGGTGCTTTGAGTTCAATGCTAACATGCAGATGTTTTGCATGTGTGATGTTTACCGTGATAGCAAGGTAACATTTGCCAGGTGAATCCCTCTGGTGAGTAGAGCGCATACAGGAGAAAAACATTCAAAAATACAGACAAACGAAACGCCCATAGCTCGGAAATATATCAACGAGTGGTATCAATCTTCTTACCTAACTCACAGCAAGAAAGCGAATAATAGTATTTCCCAAAATGTCTAACTATTCCGTTGAGTATCTCAGTTTAATAAACAGTTTCAGAATTATATTCCAGCAAAGACTGCGGAGATGTTCAGCATTGGGAGAAAAGCTTGAACGTGAAACATATCCACTCCTAAGCAAAGTTGCTCCACAACATCTTAGTACATTTATCTGACAGTATTTCTTTGTTGTTTAGTAGAGCTTCTGCTAATTAGAGTATTGTTTATGTTCTACAACACTACAGTGCATCGGTTGTCAACAGTCAACCTTTTGTTGAAGTAGTGCCAGGAAATGTCATGTAATTAAGTACTTCAAGTGAGGAGGGGGAGAGTTTTAAAACATGTAATTTCAGCTCGCTTGTAGAGTCTGTGTACGCATTTGTGTGTGTGTGTGTGTGTGTGTGCGCACAGATGGGCAATTACAGCTGTCAACACTAATAACACATTGATAAACGTGACATTAATATACAAAGCGGCTTTGTTAGCTGCTTCTTTTAACCTGGCTAACTCATCCTCACAAACGTGAGGGAAAAATAAAAGGTCAGTAAAACTTTGTGATTGTTGAACTGTGTGAGTCTCACACCGACGGCAGAATTCATTTGATCGGATTTTATCGTCTCTTTTCAGCCTCACGATGACACTGGCGAGGGAGGCAGTTTTTCCCTTGAGAATGAAGTGAGTGTGTTAACTAGTTATCATCACGTACAACGCAGTGCCTCTGCAATTCAGTTTAAAGTTCAGTGAAATAGTTACACTCACTTGATGCCTGAACGGCCTTAAGGTCGCCGTCGGGATAAACATCGATGTCGCTAAGCTAAAAGTCAGGACCTTATTCACACGCCGTTCTTTACATAAGTCATTAATATTCCCTTTTGGGAAAGCGGTTTTCCTTTAATGCATTTTTCTCTGCATCAGTGAAGCACTGAAGGATGAATAAATTACCCCATTAAAGACATAAAATCATTTACATTCGAAACTTTAGGGTATTAGCAAAGCATCTTAGGAAACACGGATGTTAATGGAGTTTGTGAAGATGCATTTATTGTTGTTTATATTCTATATTTTACCTCCCATGTTCACTGGAGTTTTTATATCCATATATTCCTTTATCCACCTCTAAATCAAAACTCAAATAATGGGCAAAGAGCGATCGGAATAATAAGTATTATATCGTGTAGAATGATAACAAATAAGGGTGTGATTTTCCACTTGCCCTCGCATGTTGTTCCATTTCACACATTATTCAGTGCGAATTTCATTAGACGGAGGGCAAGGTCAGAAAATGTATTTGTTGTCATTTGATATGCTTGTAGTATTCGCTCATCCATGATAATAAAATCACAAATACAATCTGTGAAATTCCTTTCCGAGACTTGTGAAGCGATGCGGCAATAAGCAGTGTGTGGAATGAAATAAACCTGCGAACAGAGGCATCATTGCTGATGGAATAGAAACGGTGAGATCTTAATCTCATGCCCGAGGCGATGGCCCGGACTGTGAACTGTGAAAGCCCAGCAGATTTAGTCAGACGTGAGGACAATATTGTGTTATTTTCCTGTAGTCTGGGGTCAAGGGATTTATGAAACAAAAGATTCTCTCTACCTTTGGGGTGATCTTTGCTCAAATTCTACCTTAAGAGCAAGACCCAGAGCCACAGGTCTTGTTTTGGTCCCTGCTACACACATAGCTGGATGTAAGACAAAGCTCCACTTTGACCACCTGTGCTAAAAGTGAGTGAAAAGTTTGTTGTCAAGACGAATGACCTCATCTTGCCACCTGCATTAAAGGCATTTGATTTGCTTCGAAACCCTGGACTGCGAGGACAAAGGGCCACATTTCTCATCTTGGGAACCATGCCAGGTTCTATTAGTCTGGCTGGCCCTAAAAGCTCGCCTTTATTCTGTCAATGTCACCGGGTTGTGGCGAGACAGATGAGCTATTTGACCCTGGCAGTTAAAAAATGTGCTACACTATGGACTCAGTGATGGACAAAAGCTATTTTGTAGCTGTAATTTGAGTGTCATGACTTTCTTTGTCCAATTTGGACTTCTGCCACAACATCTGTCTAATTAAACAGCAGTGATGAGCAACTTTGACTACAAAGGAAAAGGAGGTTTATCCGTAGCACATAAAATAATATGTGATGTGTCAAGACTAAGGGTCTACAGCCCTGCTAGTGCCTGTGTGAGGCTGTACAGCACTGCTGTGAGCTAAATGCAAACATCAGCAGGCTAACATGCTCACAATGACAAAGTTAGCCTGCTAATGTTTAGCAACTAGACCAGAGCTGCAAAGTCTCACGCACTGACTGTGAGAAACACGCAATTTCAAAACGCTCACACATCAATTTTCTCACGCAGCGAAAAATTAATTTATGTCTTATAACGGCACGAAAAGAGGTCAGCGCACGGACAAACAAGACAGCAGCAAGTTATTCGGACCAGAGGGAAAGTGAGAAATAGGCTACTCACAAATCTATTATATTGTAGGCTAATTTATTCTCATGCATGCTGCGCAGAGTAATCAGTCAGTGGTTCCTATGGCAGCAGCACAGCATCTCTCCCTCTCCTCTCGCACCGTGAGCAAGCAGCCAGGAGTGAGAGTGGGTTACTATGGTTACGAGGACGCTCTGTGTCTGTCGCTCTGAAACGATTCCTAATAGGCTTTTAGGTTAGTTATGCCTATGCAAAATCATGAATGGAATTGTACCTCAATGTTGAAATCTACGAAGCCCCTAAAGGTCACGGTTAGAGTTTTCTGAGGACTACTTTTGCATTCCCTCGCAATATATTTGGCAAATACATTGTCATGGTTTTGGGTTTGTGTTTGGTTATTTCCTGTTTTATTTTGAAAAAGTCTCCTTTCCTCATGTGTCTGTCAGTTTTTCTTCCTGTCTGTAATTGCCCTGATTGTTTCCACCTGTGTCATCGTGTTCACCTGTGTCTTGTTTTCTCCCCTACCTGAGGGTATTCAAGTTGAGGGTTTTCCTTTGCGCAGTCAACGGTTCGTCATCATCACAATCACTGTTGGATCTGTCTGACTGTTCATGTTTGAAATTTTTTGCCTGCCTGGAAGCCAGCCTGTTTATCTGCCTGCTTGTACTTGTTAGCCCGCCTGCCTAACTGCCACTAGACATTAAAGGCTCCATTCAAGTCATCATCCTACCACTTCTGTCTGCGCTTGGGTCCTTTCCCCAGAAGAAAAGTATTGCAAAATAATTCAAAAGGTATTGCCAGAACGTAAAATATTGGGAGGTAACGCAAAACATATTGTGATGTAACACTAGGGTAGTCATCAAAAAAATTCTTGCCGTGACCTTTTAGTGGGTTCTGTAGAAATCTAGTAATATAACATCACTTTAAGTTTTTGGTAAGGGCTGTCTCAAATCAAATAAGAGCTAGCCTCAAAGCCACGACATGTAAACATATAAATATATATGTTAAATAGGCTTTCTCTGCACACAGGTCAGAGTGTGAACATCAGGCTTTTTTCCAGAGCCCAAAACCTCTTTGTGTGGCTTTATTTGATAAAGGCGCACACACTTAGATTAATTAGGCTCATCAATAATTTGATGCTAGAACCGCCACTACAAATTTGAAAATCAAATCATCATGCATTGGTATTTATCCTAGCTTTTCTTTGATAGTACCATTAGTTAATAGCTTAATTTAGCTGCCAAGGTGTCAGAGGATGTATCACCTTTGTGGTCTTATCAGTAAGAGTAGACACACAAAGACAGACGAACAAGGCCGGTGGCATTTCTTTTCGGTACAGAATGTTATACTGTGCAGCACAAACACACATGGACAGCTGACAAGCCACATATTATCACGACACAATACAGTCAACATATCACAGAAACATAGTACACACAACCATAATAACAATGTGTTTTTCCCCTTCATTTCCTTTTCATACAATGTTTGTATAGATAGCTACTTGCCAACCCTCCAGATTCTCCTGCGAGTCACATTTTTTTTAAAACCCCCTTCCCTCCCTGTCCTCCAGGCTCCACATTTTGATACATCATTCGATAACTTAACTAGAATGCAGGAAAACAGTCCAACCCCTGCGGTGGTTAATATCACAGAGGGCCTACTCATAAAACGCACCGACTTCACCGATACCAAATCGCACTCCAAACAAACTGGGTACACGGTGTTCACCATCTTAGTCTAGTGTATTAGCACGCTAACATTTGCAAGTTAGCACTAAACACAAAGCAGAGCTGAACTTGAAGGGAACATCATTGGGGTTTTTTTTTTTTTTTTTTTAGGTATTTGGTCATAAAGTATTGGACAAAGTGAAATTTTGACCTGGTGGTGGCACTAGATGAAAAAAAGAAAGAAAAGGGGGGCTCACCAAAGTTATTACAATTCAGCCCAAGGGCAACGTGAATGCCTGCTCCAAATTTCACAGCAATCCATCCAATAGTTGTTCAGACATTTCAGGCTGGACCAAAGTGGTGGACAGACCGACTGACACTGCCGTCCCTAGAGCCATGTCACTAACGTGGCTAAAAATAAAATGCTAAAACTGTAATATAAAAAAAATAAATAAATTCAACTGGCAGGAGAGTGTCTATAAACATATGCAATATTCTGTCCCTCAGCATCAGAGGAAGTCAGGCAGAGTGTGCGGCACAAATAAAAAGCCTCATTAGTACACTCCTTACCTCTTACTCTGTCTCAAGTGGAAGCGGACTAATGGGCAGGCTTTGCAGGGACTTGGCTGGAGCACAGTGCAGGCTCAACAGGAAACGGAAGCCCTTTGGGAATTCCACTATCACAGGACTCTCGCTATCCTCCTCGCTTTCATTGCCAGACAATTTGGGTTGAGTTAATTCTGGGTCATCTCATTACGCCTCACACCAGAGGTGACAATGAAGTGAGGTGATTTTATATGGGCTGCTCTGGAGGACTTTGACCTGATTGCTCATCAGTAATCTTCCACAATCTGTTCCAGATATGTCCTAATTATCCTTGGCGCGGTGAACAATGTACAGAAATTTCAATTTTCTGTGGCAAGCACAATTGGACGTGATAACATTTCACTTCCAGATGATTCAGCAAAATAGCATTCCTCAGATGCTTGATTATTATTTTATTGCAACACAAGCAGAGTGGACCCTGAATGGCGATGAGGACTAGAAGGAAGTGGAGCTGTAGAAACTTCAACACCCCTGCCAACTATAAGAGGTAAAAAAAAATTCAATAAAAAAAAGTCAAATAAATAAAACAATTAATCAAATAAAAATCATAGGAAACATGTTTTTTTGATGTCCAAGAGAGGACAAAGCCCACCGAGCTGTACATTATGTACTGTATGGTGCTGAGGCAGCATGGGTGCCTTGTCACTTACATTCTTGAAGCCGCGGTAAAGTATCTGTAGCTCCTTGCGGGAGAAACGTGTCTGGGCTTCAAGCTGTTCCAGGCCCTCGGGGCGATGGCGGACTGCAGATAGTTCGAGCTCATCTTCAACGCTGTCTGGAGAGGAGGAGGAACAAGGTCAGATGTGAACAGATGCTGGCGAATCTTTGCAAATTAGAATTTTTAAAAGGTTACAATTTGAGATATCCCACTACACTTCCAAATCTCAGCACAGTATAGCAAATAAACCTAGACATTTGCAACTTCTCTTTCCAAAATGCCAGATTTTGGCATTCAATTACCACAAATTCGAGGTAACCCTCTCAATAACAAAGAAAACCCATTCAAGTCCTCCTGTTCTGAAGCCCTTTTTCCTCTTCATGAAATTGGGTGCTTTTATTTGAAAATGTTACTTCAACAAAACCAAACAAAAATCCGAACGCCGCATTCTTCTCTAAACCAAATACGACAGCAGTGGTAATTAGTGTTATTGCGACCACAGAACAAAGTCCTCGTGGCAGAGCGCCTCTTCATGAAGGAGGGCGGCTGAACCCTCCGAAACTTTTTAATGGGCCTTTAATGATGGCAGATGCTGTCTGGGCCCTGTCATCGAATGCACCGTCCTCACAGCACAGCGTTTGACTTGTCTTGTTGGCGCAGGGCCTCTCATATACCTGAAGTGTGACACAGTGTCTAAATGCCTCATTAGCTCCACAGGTCTTATTGTGGCCCGCACGTCTTTTACAGGCCACAATTAACCTGCTGCTATGGAGCTAATGCTTTCTAATCTATTATAAGGAAAGAAAATTGCTGTTTGATCTCATTCTCATCATCAGATTAGTCGAGAAGTTGTAGACGTACAGCTGTGTAATTATTAGACTTCATACGTCACAGTTGTGTGTTCACCATATGGATATGATGAAAATATTATGCAACATGCAAATATATTCTTTCAGTTGTGACAAAATTAATCAACAGCAGCAAACGGGTTTGGGGAACAATTGACTAAATACTCTTATCTGTATATAACGTCAAATCAAACATTCAACAAGCAGTCTGTTTACTTCTTCAACTGTAAAACCAAAGTGTTCCGTGTAAAATAGTGAAAAAAGGATTTCTAAAAATGAATGCTGTAGCTGAACTTCAGCTCAAGCAATCATGGGCGACTAAAGCCGATACTGAGTGTTTGCCCCCATACCAAGAAAAGCCACAGAAAAGAAAAGCATCTTAGACAACAACAACAACAAAAAAACGTCACAAAAATCACAGAGAGAGACAGAGAGAGGGAGAGAGAGCCTTGGATGACTTGCTTTGATTACTGGACGATGGCCTTTTGGCTGTGGAGCATGGAAAGAGCCTCATGAGTCGAGCTCTCACCCCGCGCTTGTGGACAATCTGAGGGTAACCTGGGAAATACAGCATTAGGTCTTGCGGTTACCCAGGCAACTAACAGCCTCAGTACATTCTAGGAAACTGGACATGGGGCGAGGGTCTATTAAAGTTCATATAGGCATACGGCTAGCTCTCATTGCTGGTTCTTCAGGACAACACCACAATATTTTGAAATGTATTAGTTTAAAGCTGCACCAGGCAGCAAGAGAGGATTTCAGACTTAAAAATCCCAGAAATAATGATTATATAATGAGACATACAGTAAGTAAACGTCAAAACAAGTAACAGTACCTGAATGCCAGCGCAAACACACATACCTGGTTTGGAATGAACATGAATTTTGTACAGCAATGTGGTGCATCTGCTGTACAAAATTCGGGCTAAAGGCAAACATTAGCATGCTGACAAGCTCACAATGATGTTGACAATGTTAGTAAGTTGGTGTTTAGCAGGTAATGTGTACCATGTGTGCTATGTTCTTGCTAATTAATCCAAAGTACAGTTGAGATTGATGGGAATGTCATTCATTTAGCACGTATTTGGTCTTAAACCAAAGTATCTGGCAAATTAAAATGACCTAACAATGGCATAATACGTAAAGAGGCCAGAGCAAAATTTTAAACAAAATTATTTCAATATATTGATCAACGGTTAATCGTTTCAAGCCTAAATACAACTCAAGAAGTACTGATCTCAAAATTCTATTATAAAAAAATTTAAGTAATGGGTCAAACAGAGGACTTTCAAACAGGAGACCAGGTTTGTTTCCTGTGTGAAACCAATAGTTAATGTTGATTGTTTTAAGGAAGTAGTTATTTTAACCCTAGTTTAAGTTTTGCTGCCTAAACCAAACCAAACTGCGACTGTCACCTGAAACTTTTCTCAGCAGGCTATATTTTGACAGTCTAACCCAACGTTGCATATTTATTTTTGCTAATTCAACCGTGGAATGAGAATATCTTGAAAATGTGACACTGCCACGGTGGACCGGCGTGTGTATTACATGCTGTGGCGCGATACTGGCTTTCAGCAGCAGACCGCCGGCAAGTGATAGTTTAGCTGAGTATCTGATGTCCGTTACAATAAACAGTGCGGCGAAACTAGGAGCTCTCCAGACGGTCTGTTTCATGGCACTGTTTAGCCATCTTTTTGAGGACCAATTTGCGTTTTAGACCTTGGGAGTGAGGACATTTTGGCCAGTCCTCACTTTTCAAGAGACCTTCAAAGGGCTGTTTGAGGGTTAAGACTTGGTTTTAGGGTTAGGGTTAGAATTAGGTTAGGGTTGGGCACTTAGTTGTGTTGGTTATGGTTGGGATAAGGGGCTGGGGTGTGTGTGCAAGTCCAACTCCAAAGCATTCAGCAGAGGACAGAAGCAGCGCGCTCGTCAATGACACCAAAATGTGGTAGGGACTCTCAGCATAGTTTGTTATTGCATGACTATTTTGGTACAAATATTTACCTGCCAGTGTGGCGGATAGCTTTCTGAGATTTACTCGCATTACCGAAAATTACCTGACAATCTACCCGTGTTTGGCACTTGGCGGGTGTTCATTTTGGATCAAAGTGGGATCACCAAAGTCATTAGGATTGCCCCTGGAGGAAAATTGTGATTTGTGATATTGGGCTATATTAATAAAAATAAATACTTGATTCACACATTGGGGGCCACCAATGTCTGTACAACATGTCATGAGAATCCATCGAATACTTTGAGGAATTTCAGTCTGGACAGTCTGACATTTCCATCCATAGAGGCACACTGCTAGCATGGCGAAAAATATAGGTATTGATTTAATTTTCAGACAATTTTCACGTAACTATGCAGTTAGAGGAAAACAAATGCAAAAGGAATTCCCTCTTGTGTCTTTTCTGTGTTCAGACTGCCTAAATATGGCATCACTGCAAGTCACCTGCAACTAGTTCACTGGGTTACATTACTTCGTAACAAGCCTCCTAGTACATTTTAGGTCATCAATGTAAAAGACATGCTGTAAATATGATATGGAGCCTGTGACCTCATGTAAGGCAGTAATTTAATGTCATCAGTGTCATGGTTTTGGGTTTGTGTTCTGTCATTTCCTGTTTTATTTTGGTAAGGTTTCTGCCTTATGTGTCTTGTGTGGTTTTTCTACATGTCTTTTTTTGCTTTTACTGCCCGTTTTGATTGTTTGCCCTGCCCTAGTTAGTCTAACATGTGTCCAGATATGCTGCCTTCACATGTGTAAATAACCCCTGTGATTCGTCTGTCTGCGTCAGTTAGTCTTGGTTTCTGTGCCTTGGGTACCAGCCCATTTCCTGTGTTTCTCATGTTTGGACTTCCTTTTCGATTTACGTACTTTGGATTTTCAGCCTACTCCCTTACTGATTTGTTTGCATGTGTTTGCAATGACTTCCCTGGTTTCGATCTCTGCCTGCCTGATCATCCGTGTTGGCCTCGATTTGTCATTAAATCTTTGAACTTCACTTGCTCTGCCTATAAATCTCTTTAAAAGGGACATAGTGGAAACAATTACATCATTGAATAAAGGCTGTGAAAATTGCGTCATCAATCTGCCACCTGGTTGCAACATCATTGCAGTCCAGTGGAAAATTGGCTGTGATCAGAAGAATGGCTCAATGTAAAACTACTCTGCAAGAGAAAAACGATACCTGAAGAGGGTTGTTGTGGTGTGAGTGTAGGACAGGTCATTAAGTACAAATGTCCTAAGCCATCTGCAAAATCAATACCGGAACTGATCGAGGAATAAGACATTTTTATAATACATATTGGTAAATTCTTAGTTTTTGCACTTGTTTTTGTCTGCCATCTAAACATTAGGTTGCCTGTAGTCTATGAAAAAGTGGGTTTGCGATTTTGGATAAATTCAATACTATGACAAATATGATATAGAGCAAACAACGACCCAGTAAGTAATATAACTATCGTTAGCTAGACTGTGGGTTAGCAAACTGTCGCTACAGTTGCTGCTGCGAAGCTAACGTGCAGAGAGGACGAGACGGTTTCACCAGCTCCAGACAGTGATACTCAACTCTCCTCACAACAACGGCATATCTTGGAAAACTAGGAAGTAAGCTGAATGTCCGTGGGAAAGTAATTTAACGTTACGTGACACAAATCATGGCTGGAATAGTGTTGTGTGGCTCGGTCGGAGCCGCATTGTGTATTTCCCCATTTACACAGCCAGGCCTGTGTACAGACACCAGATTTCCTTTCAGCGCACGCACAGAGTGGTTAGCTAGTCGACCATGAGGAAATATTGATGAATGTGATAAAAAGACTTGTATGGGTTTAGAACAGCATACTCCACCTTTAAAGTGCACTGGAGTGAGTACAGTGAGTTCACACAGATCACCGAGGCTGTTACCAAGGCAGCAAATGCTGGATGATTTTCTGAAAACAAGAAAAGGGATTTCCTAGAAACAAAAATCAGAAATACTTCATATATATCACCTAATAATATAAAACTATAATAACAAGACTCTACAGCCATGCTAGTGGCCCACTTAGGCAAAGCAGTGCTTTGCGCTAAATGCTAAATGTCTGCATGCTAACATGCTGATTTTTAGCGGGTATAAGGTTTACCATGTTGTCGATGTTAGCTTAGCATCTTAACATTTGCTAATTAGCACTAAACAAAGTACAGCTGAGGATGATGGGAACGTCATTTTTGCAGGTATTTGGTCATAAACCAAAGTATTGGACAAATTCAAATGTTAAGCGGTCACTAAAGTCATTACAATTCATCCTCTTGGCGCCCCGGATGTCTGTACAAAATGTCATGGCAGGTTATCTAAGAGTTGTTGAGATATATCACTAAAAATCTCATGGTAGCCGCTAACGTAGCTAACAATTACATCAATTCTATTACTTGTTCTTTTCTATTATTTGGAACATGTGTTTTACACACAAAAGTGATTCATGATCGACTCTGTGTGTTATATGTTAGATGATTTGAGAAAATGCTCAACAAAAATGGCTGGGTTTGAGGCAGAGGCAGAATTTAGCTTGAACAAACTTAAACAAAAGCAAGATTTCCCCTCATTTCAAAATCTTGCCAAACACTTTTTCACCAAGCTGGCACGGAGGGATGACCGAAGGGTCGCAGAGTGAAAATCCCATTTGATCTCAGCTCTGGGCTTCGATCTGGCACACCGTACACAATAACCAATATTATGGTGCATTACAAAGCTCTTATAAAAGACACTGTTGATTCTGTTAAGTCTTCCTGTCAGTTTAAGGCCAGGTGACATAAGGACACAATAAGTGAGATTTAGAGGATGAAGAGACACAGTGAAGCTCTCATCTGTTCTTTTTACCTGCCTGACACTTCCTTCCTTCCTGAGTGGAGAGGAGAAGTCTGAGTGACCTCACTGAGGTCGAACTAGACAGATGTTGCTTTTGTTACCCAGTGATATTGGGTCTTGACAGAAGGCTGGCTTTGTTTGGAAGCATTACTGTCCTACACAGAGATATTTTTTTGGCGTTTAAGGACAATGTGGTGGGCTTCAGCATATTCTTCAGCAACTGAACAGAGTGAGTGAGTTTGGGATGTAGTGCAAACATTAGAAGAGCGTAATCAGATGATCTGTGCTATCAATAATAGAATTGAAAGCATGACTGTTGGTGAATAGCTGAATGGACATGAAGGCAATAAAAACTGATCTCTAAAGTGGAATAAAGCAGCATGAGTGACAGAGCGCTTAATCAGGCCAGAAAAGAGCATGCAGTCATGGCTGTCTGATTAATCTTTGCCCTTTTGGTTTATTGACAAAATGGATCTGACGCTTGAGTATGTGTGTGATAATGTAGAGAGCAGCTCATGCTGCGCCCTGGTGTCCTAAGCCACAAAAAGGTCAAAGGTTACCATTCTACTGGTTTGAAAAAAAGAAAAAAGGGTGGTGTTGTCCTGGAGAATCACATATCAAGCACAAATCGAGGATTCTGTAAACATTTTACTCATTAAGTCATTATGTGTTCACACAGAAAGTCATGCCATACTTTTGCCTTCCTCGAAAGGAAACAAACTGAACTCAGCAGCTTGTTGAGTGACTGCTGCTATAATGGCAGGTTGTAGCTGACTGTACAGCTCATCAGAAATGTAATTCATACCCACCTCTGAGTAACAAAGCTGTTAGCCTGCAGAAATACAAGAGAATGAGATTGAATGCCCTATGAGGGTTATAAACAAAGAAAAATGTCTTGGCAAAATGTAATTACGACGGGACATACTGTTACTGGCTTTGTAGACTATAGCCATAAAATGGTCTACTACACAGCATCTTCTTCATCAATGAGCCGAAGCAGACACAAAAATACTTAAACCCTGAGAAATGAATGTGAGAATATTACATCTCAAAATGAGTCTGGACTGATCAATCATGGTTCGTACTCACTCAAGGTTTGTGTTTCAGGAGTCATTTATCTGAAAGCTAAAGTCAAGCTGGAGGGTAAAACCTCACTAGCCCTAAATCAATTGGAACCATGAACCAAAAAAGAGAGGCTAATAAATATTTGATACATTTATATCCCATACAAACTGAAATGTCTTCAGTTGGCCAAGGATGGCTGTTTGATACCAATAAATCTTGGGCCAATTCTTGTGCTGAAGCTGATGAACGGTGCTGCTGAGCTTGCTGCTTCTTTTGTTGTGGTATGAGGGTGGGTGTACCGTAAGTGCTATGGAGAGGCAAATGATGGCCTGGGCGTCCACATGGGATGGATTAATTTAATAAAGTGCAAAAGCCCCTTACTCTGTGTGAGATTCAAATTCAAATTACTAAATGGATCTATGATAGGGAGCTTCTAGGTTTAATCTGTGTGAAATTGGCCAAGATAGATATATTTTCAGGCATTAATAGCATCAGTAGTATCAGACCCTGCATTTAATTTCCTCACCGTCGTTTCTCTTAGTTGTTACATATCGTTTTCCCCGCCAATGTTATGAGACTAAAATCTGTGATATTAGTACCATGTGTCATTTCTCAAGAGCTTCTGTTTGTGTGTGTCTGCGATGAGGTCCTATACAATTTAGCTCCAGCTCCTCGCCGCCCCTTTAGCACCACGGCGCCAAGAAGGCGGGGTTCACAAAAGTAGGCCATGACTCCAAGGGAACACAACTTACCTTCTGACAGATTACGTGATAGTGTTACAGGCAGCAGCACCCAGCATGTTAGACTATACAGCTTCAGTAATGGTCTGAAGATCTTTGACCACGCTTGGACAGTGGCTCTGTGTTACACTTGATGGCTGACTCTGTCTAATTGAATTAGTCTCAATGACCTGTCTTGGTTTCACTTAATGCTCAAAATAGAAAGGCCTGTTTCCACACAGGGAGTGTGAAAATCCCTTTAAATAATAAAATAAAAAATCTTTACCCCAAGTACCCTCCCATCATGCTGTATTGTTAGTAAATGCAAATATCCTAAAAAACAACTAACTTATTTTTGTCAGTGATTCTCTTAGTCTAGAAGGTAATTAAGTAATATTGCTAATTGGTCCTGCTTCCAAAAGACATTTAGCTCAGTTATCTTAAAAAATATGACTAAAACATAGTGTTTAGTGAGAAAAAGCCTGACATTTAACATTTAAACCCTCAGTCTAGTACAAGACTAACAGCCCTGGCACACGGGGCTGACGGTCTGCGGCGTGTTCTGCACAGCTGCCACTCATCTGCGGCGTTTCCGCCTACTGAGCATGTTGAAGTGGCGGCCGAGGCAGTCGGGGAGAGAAATCACTGTGATTGGCTGTTCAGCTTAAAAGAAATCAGTGCACGACAAGATAATTGCATTTAAATATCATTTGTGTTGCTGTTATTGTGCTAACGTTAGCTGGCTAACTAGCGTCTTGAATCCATCCTGTCTCTCTTCACTGCATGTAGACGTGCAGTTAAAAAAACTAAGCAAAAAAACAGACGGGACAGGAGATAAGACATTTCTAATCTGACAGATCGGACAAAAAAAGCAGAAATATGTTTTGTTTCACATTATATCATACAAATTAAATTGAACTACACTGTATGTGTATGTATAGAGTTGTCTAATTATTTATTAACCATGCTATTTCATTAGTAGGGTGTTTTTTTGGGTACACACTTGGATAGTTATTCTTGACATATCCCACTTTTTAACCATAAACATGACAGATTATGGAGCCACTTAATGTGCGTATATTTTCAGGAACAGTCACATTTTTTACCCAAAGAAGTGCCAGGTTTGTAGGTTTGACTTTGAAAGCAGATTTCCTAGCTGATGACAAACTTTTTAAAAAGGCACAACATGGGAAGTTTTACACCTAATACAAGCAGCAAGATTTCAGAATATCACTGTGTTTATCATATTGGTTTTATGGTTACAGGACACGACTGGCCTAACCATGTGTAAATACACCCCAATCTTTATCCAGACACAGTGTATCATTGCTGCATGTGTCCAATAAATGAAAAGGTTTAGGTTCAAAAGCTCTTAGCCCCTTCTCTTCCCATCGATGAGATCCCACTGTTGATTACACACCAACCTGAAAATCTTAACACCTGAACCAAACTCAATACCGATCTTATCTCGACCCGAGCTCTCTCCCAATATAGCCTCTTTTTAGTCCTGGCAATACAACACAGAATAATCAACCACCAATCTTAGGTTATCAAATTCATCACAAAGCTGCACTATGTCTACTGCTGTCCATTTAAGGGCAAAATATGTAAACATAGTCACAAAACAGGTATGGGTAATTGCAATGGCAGACAAAAGCAGCATTAGTTAGATATGATCCGAAAGTTACTTTCGGGCTTTAAGCTGACAGTAGAATTTAATATCTCAGGGAAATTCAAAGTGGAATTTAAATTCTTGGGCTTCAGTTTGATTTTATCATTGCTTTAGGCACAGTATAATCAGTAGTCATTTTCTGGAACATTTCAAGTCCCTTCTGTGAGTGATTTTATCTGGGAGTGGACACCAGTGCTGCCATCCCAGATTTCTGCATCTTAATGCGACTCTTGGGTTGTGGTTCAAAAATGTTGATTTACTGATCTCACACCAGGTATTAGTCAGTGGTTCCCACGTGTTAATCTCTAAACACCTTAATTGGTCTCCTGTAGACAGACGGTATCACAGGCTAAATATTTGCTTTTGACTAAAATTAAACACACAACAATTTCAGTACGACTGTAGAGTCAATTTAACAACTTAAGCTAAGGTTAAAATATATTTTATCAACGCATTTTACCGTACCCTCACCTGAAGAACAAATATTTGCCCATGAAGATCCATCCTTAGTAGCCGTTTCAAACTGGAGAAGAGAGATACTATTCAATCAATAAGAACCGAACATGGTCATACAGAGTCAGAATTCATAATTGATAGCTGTAAAAAAAACCTGCTTGTTTAATTGCATGATATTTAGGTCCAAGCTATGTTATGCTGACTGGTCAATTACCTCTTCTGTTTTTTTATTTAAACTCGTCCATCTTTCATCTCAGTTTCAGGGAGTGTCATATTGTCATGTGGTCAATGCAGAGGTAAAAGCCTTTTGGGGTAATTAAATCCAAGCCAATCAGCAAGAGCCAGGGGATACTTTTAAGCCAAATATTTATTTGGTATGTGGGCGGACAGCAGGTTTCCTTTAACACCTCATTCCAGTGTTTAAGTCCCAAGGCTGCATATTGTTTGAGCAAAACAGGGACAAATGTGACAGACACTTGGCAGCCAGCAATTAACTGAAATTACAGCCAGCGAGACACAGGGGATGAGGACGGCAGATGAGCAGGGTCTGGCAGCCTGGCCGGTGGTGGAGTTTATCCATGTTGGCATGATCCCCCCCCCCAGAAAAAGCCAGCGTGATATCAGTCTGACCTGCTCGCCCAAAGTTACCAACACTTCTGGAGTAAGTTTCCTTCCAGCAGAACACAAAAATTGGCCTAAATGTTGTGTGGCTATTTTTGATTTATTGCTCAAGTAATGCCTCAAAAACAGATCTGTTTACAGATGAGCCTATTTTTAAATTTCAAAACAAAGAGAACAACTTGATGTAATGCTTACTTAAAGCATGTTAAGACTCGGAGCAGAGCCCCATTAGATGGACAGATTAGGGAATTTACTATTTAGGGTAATGCTAAATAGTTGGGTTGCATTCCTAAATGTGAAACCTCCCATAGCTCATAGCTCAGAGGAATGCTTTCATTGTGCTACACGGGAATGGGACAATTTGGATATACATACTCTGCAACTCTGTCTAAATTAGAAGGCAATGAGTAATATTGTGAGTTCAGCATATTTTGCCCCAGGTTCTCAGCTTTACTTGCTTGCATAAACTTTAGAAATGTTCAGTGTACATGTAGAAAGAATAAAGTAATTGGAGATGGGGGGGGGATCTAGTGGGTTATTGTGGACCTGGCGTGCTAAGAAAAGCTGGTGGTACCATGTGTATTGTAGAGTTGTTTAGATTCTTCCCCCAGAACGATAATCCCAACAGAAACATGCCAACTGACATCAAAATGAGTGAACTGTGAAATGGTGAATGTAAGTGCAACAATAAATGCATCAAGTCTTGCTCCTTTGCAAAGGCTTACTTTGCCTTTCCTACGGTGTAATGAATTCCCCTTTGTAGCACCAAATATTTTCTAATGCTCCAAAACAAATTACAGCCGACATCCAGGATACCAGAGCTGCCAACAGTGGACATCTGCTGATTACAATTCTGCTTTTGCAAGTGTGAGATCTGCAGATCCAAGTCAATAAAAGAAAAGTAATTCAAACAAGTCCCCGCTGTGTAAAGAGAAAGGCTCAGTTTATATCAGATAAATCACATGGACGATGAGGGAGGTGGATACAGATCTGCCATTTGTTCCCATTTGGTGGGCCCAAATACAAATACGCCCTGAGACTGGAGTCGGAGAGAGTGATATGTCATTGCTGTTATTAAATAAAACAGCCTCCAGTTCCTTATGGCAGGCAGGAAAAATTACAGTGAAATCGACTTAGGAAAAAGAGGAACAGGAAGGGAGGGTCACCGCATGGCCTGTCTTAAAACCAAAGCCAATTGGCCACATTACTGCGACAACAGAGACGGTCTGTCCAAAAGTCCTGAATAAAAAACTGTTTTGCATTTTAAATTGTACTACTTTCTACTACTAAGATTGGGAATAGATCTGTGTAAACAGCCAAATGGACTGAAGCCTTGATTATTCCCTTCAGCTTGGTTATTGCAATACAGAAGGCAAAACTAGAGTAGATATTTACTGGCAAAAAAGAACGCATTAACCATCACTTTCTGACATTAGTACAATTTGCTACAGTATGCTTTGGCTCATGCACTTACAGTGGTTATAATCAGTTTAAATAAGCCAATTTGAGTTTAAGAAATGTCAGTGTCTATAAGTCTCACAGGCTAATATTTCGGCTTTAAGATGGATGTCAAATGAAGTGATGTCCTTTGCTGTTCTGAACTGAGTGTGACTGACTGCACTTACTGGAGCGCTGGGGACTGGATGCCAAGGTTCTTTATGAGGGAGAGCATGCTCTCACGCTGGCCATAATGACACACCATCAGAGGGCCGAGGCATTTATTGGAATCTAGGGGAAAGAGCAGTCCATGCTTTTAATTGCAATCATTTGTCACTTGAAAGTGTTTCAATAACATTGTCTCAAAGAAAACCTTGCTCCGGCATTGGATGAAAGTTCCTCTGCCCTTTCTCCTCCAATCATTTTAAAGATTATAAGGTGGGACAAGGGACACCATTTTATCACACTTCAGCTTCAAACTTTTGAGCTTTCACTGGCAAAAAAAAGATTCTAAGAGGAGAGAGTTTCCACGTGAGTCATCCGTATTTGAGTCGCTGACAGGAAACTCACACTGATACTACCAGTCACCCAGAAAAGGGTATGAATGGATTTTATTCTGACAAGATATTCACTGTTTATACTTCAGATAAACAGCCAACCTTTTGGACTAAAATCTAATTCTCTATATATTGTAGCTCAGCCAAAAGACAAACAAAATGTCCAAACTGGGGCATCTGCTGCGATTTGAAACTGTGGGCTTGGAGGGTTGATTACTTTTTAACTTACTACTACTAACTTACTTATTTCTACAACAATGAGGCTTTTACTCACTACTGTAATGAAAAGGTGCAGCCAGTTTTGTGATGGAATGATTTATGGTCTGATACATCGACAAAGTATTTAGAAAAGTATTTTTTATTTTGTGTGGCTTTACAGCTGATGATGTATGTATTTTATTAGACAATGCAAACTTAAAACTTCGCTCTCTGCCGTTAATGGTTTCGATATACTATAGAAGTCACTAGTAATGAGAAAGGTTCACTATAGGTACAAGTCAGCACTTTTCCATCCCAGTGTCCCAGTTTTCTTTACATTAGTGCACCCAACGGATGAAGTCTGCTGGCAGACCAGGCTATTTCCACCACTTTGCTTTCAATAGAAATGTTATCCTCTATCAGTAGAAGGAATGAATGAACTCTGGTAGTTTAAAGATTCAGAAACAAAGCAGATCAATCTGAACCAGGAAGACAGCGTGCAGACTTCACAAAGAAATTTTTGTTTTTAATTTATGGAAAATAGAAGGGACTAAAAAGCGTGGTATGGTCAATGCAGCTGAGGGGAAAAAAGCAAACAAATCACTGACTGTTGGCAAGGATCGCCTGCATTATGAATGAGAACCTACAGTATGTCCTTGGCTTAATTATAGAAAAAATTGTTGCTGGATTCATGTGGCAACATGATTATTCATTTTGTTGCCTCATTAAAGTCATGACCGTGCTGAATGAGCATACTGGCTGTATAACTTTGATTGAAAAATAAATACCACATGTGCAGCTTCAAAACTCTAGACATAGTTGAAGGTTTATGAAAGTGTTTTTCTTTTTATAACACTTAAGCTCATACTAGGCAACATTTTCCATTAATAAGACCCTCACAATCTGCATAGTCAAACAGCGCTGTGGTTCACATCAAAACAGCATACTGTATACATATTCACGTTTAATATCAGAGGATATCACAAGCTGGTGCATTTGATACAGTGTACATTATACTGCATCCCTGCACTGCCGTGGTACAGAGGTCAATTTAATTAAAAACACGTTTAAGAATACAGTCGGCCTCCAGCTCCCTCTTCCACGGGGAAGCTTTTAAGCACTGCAATCATCTAAATCAGCTCCTCAGCTCAGACGTATCTGTCATCCTCCTATCAGAATTTGTCATCTGTGATGTTTTCATCAACATTGATTGCTTGAGTGATACTTGTCCTTGCTTTCCTGACTCAAATTGACAGACAGAGTCCTCCTACTTTCAGTAATCTCCTTTGCCCTCGTGCCCTTCTTCACCAAAAGGACGCTCAAGCAAAGGTTAAGTCAATCATGTCACCGCTCTAAATAGGCATCATGGAAAATAGCCAAAGGGTAATTGGGTCAGTTGATTGTTGTCCTTTAAGTGGATTTGCAAGTGAATGAACAATTTCAGCTTGCAGGGGTGCTGCCCATTTCACTACCTGTAACTGAGTCATTGTTTCCATATTTTAATTTGTTTTAAATCCTCCATGCCTGCTTGAGAAATAATAAAATTTATTTCCCCAGTGAATTACCTGGACGGATCTAAAATGCCATCATCTGAAATAATGAAAAAGATGCTAATCATTTCTGCTGACTCAGCGTCAATAATGGAAGTGTGACTAAACAAAGAAAACCATCCCATAAAAGATGCAGCGCAGTTTAGCCCATGCCCATAAACCTGTGTGTGAGTACTGGAAATGTACACCCTTCTGCACTTAACAAAATTAAGAACACACTTTCACTGGTGGCCTACTTTAAACAACACCATAAATAACTGTAAAAGGAAAAGACGACAAAAAGACCACTATGACTAACACCATCAGCCTTGGACTCATAACTGTGATTCTCCTACTGTAGAGCCAGCTTTATACCCACATGAAGTGATTACCAATGACAGGCACGTCAGAACCGCGAGTTCACAACAGAATGCCACCAAACAGCAGCAGAAAGGTCATTCATAATTTTGTATCATAAAAATTCAACAGTCTTGTTTGAAACTCAAAGTTTTGCTGCCTGTTTCAGACTTAACAGCATTTTTTCCAACATTCCTCCTGTGACATTTCCTGCATGTGATGCTAAACAACAAGATGAAGCTTGAGACGACTAACTGAAAACTCCACAAGTATAAAATGCGTCATGATAACTACAGTGCATCGGCTTTAGCCTTTATTAAACACGACTAAGAGGCTACAGCTAGTGGCTCGGTGAGGGTGTACTTACGAAAAATTATGCTTTTGACTAAATTCTAACGCCAGCAAGCTAACATTGATAATGCTAAAATAGTGGTGTTTAGCAGGTAATGTTTACCACGTTCCCCATTTACGCTTGACATGTTAGTTTGCTGACATTTATGAATTGACAAACCAAAGTATTGGATGAACTGAAATTTTGACCTGATGGTAGAGGACTTCACGGAGTCCCCAAGACCCGTGGCCGGTACCCGTACGGGTTCGGGTCTATATTTTAAATAGTCAGCTGGGTCCGGATCGGGTCCCAATCTAATACTTCGGGTCACGGGTCTGTTTAACATTGCGTGTAAAACCAGAGTTGATCGGACTCGGAGAACACCTGGCCGTGAAAAGCTCATATTTTAGATTGATCCACCTAACATGCATGTACAGTCTCAAGCGCGTGTCATGTTTCCATGGCAACCCGAACTTCCACAGTGACTGTAAGAACTTCAAAAATAATATGAATATGACGTTTTGGTAGTCAAATTCGGCTCACAGAGATGATAGCATATAATGCTAACGTTAGCGGCCATGGCACCGACCGAGCGAGCAATCCTTGTCCAAAAAGCCAAACAGTCAAAGTTATTATGAGAGTTAACTCGAGTCGAAATTCAAATCGGCAAAGTCGCATTTGTCATCCGACACTGTGACATAAAGTGAATTTTACAGCTGAAATGATATCTGGAATTAAGAATGCTTGGAACAACAATAACAAAAGAGGAATAACATGGATATAACTTTTTGGCAAGGATTGTAAGGCATCACAGGTACATCAGGTACAAGGAAGGGAGACGACAAAAAGTTATATTTTTTCACAACTTGTTTATTGACTTGTTAATAGCAGTTTATTGTGGAATATGTGACAATCGGGTCCAGTCGGGCATGTGTCTTCCTGCTGGGTTTGGTCCCAGCTTTCAAATAATAGATGGGTCCGGGTACATTTTTGGCATTTCTTGGATCTGCACGGGTCCGGGTCCAGGTCCAGCTTTTGAAAAAATAGACGGGTCCGGGTCGGTTCCGTTTAGCACATTATGGGGTCTCTTCGGGTTACGGATTTTTGGACCCGTGTAGACCTCTACCTGATGGTTCTAGACGAAAAGTTAATGGATCGCTAAAGTTATTACAATTCTTCAGGGGGACATTAATGTGTGTACCAAATGTCACGACAATCCATCCAGTAGTTGAGATGTTTTACTCAAAACCTGAAATGTCAACTTCATGGTCACACAAGAAGAAAAGTCATTAGGATTCATCCTCTGGGAACCATGAATGTCCTTACCAAATCCATGCCAATCCATCCAACGGTTGTTTTGATAGTCTGAACCAAAGTTTGGGTACGAATGATGGACCATCATTGCCATCCCTAGAACAATGCTGCTAGCATTACTAAAAAAGGTTGAAAGTATGTATTAATGTATTGAAATACCAAAATTATGAATCTGTTCCCTTCCTAAATTTACTCCTCTCAAATCACATAAAAAAGGACTTGGGCAATGTGTTTTATAATTTGATATCACATTATCAATATCTAGGTGACATTGTCAAATTTCTAGGAAATCACTTGATAAAAATAACAGGAATGTTTGTTTTGGGGTTAATCAAGTAAATTAAATACCAGACAAATCAAAGTACATCATCACTTTGATGCAAAATCACTGAAAAAGCTAATATAGTCCTAAAATGGTCTTGCTCATTGCTTTGCAATACCGGCTACATCTCATGGTGTATATTGTCATATTGCCTAATCCTAGAATATATATATATATATATAGCCATATAATTAAACTAACAATAGCTACAACAACCCCTAACCAGACGTTTAACCAATTAATCAGCTCACAGTCTGGACCAGAAGTCCAGAAACTTCTGCTGGTCATAATGTAATTAATTAGGACAAACAGGAAAAAAAATTAAATAACGGACTATCATATTTACTGTTGTCAAAGTAAATGTGACAATTTATTTGGATATAGACTTTTGATGATATTCTGTAGTTTTTTCTGCATGTACTTCAAACACACTTTGTGGTTCAACTCAGACACTCACGCGCCACCCTGTTGACCCACCACAGCCGTGACCTGTCCATTTTCTGTAAGTGAAAACAGACGATCGGCAGCAAAACCGGCGCAGGTCAGTGCTGACACCAACTCTCTCTGCTGCCAGGCCATAAATCCCCATCAAGGACAGAGAACACGAGAACTTTGTTAGATGGATATCAGAACTAAGACACTCTCTGCACTGCCGCCCGATAATAGCAAACAGCGGGTCCAAATTGGCACAGCACTCCATCCCTGTTCGGGTAATGTTGTACTTGTGAATGTGAATGTGTGTGCGTGTGTGTGTGTTTGGGGTGGGGGGGGGGTTTGTCGCTGCGTGCGGCTGAACCAGAGAATTATTCATCATCGTGTGACACACTGATTAGTCTGCACCCTATGAGGCTTTGCTCAGCACTTTGCACTAATGGCTCTGCATTGTATGAGTGTAAGCAGAAATGTACATATGTGTGAAACGGATCTGCGTGTGTGTGTGTGTGTGTGTATGAGAGAAACAAAAAGGGAAATTTGTTCCTTGTAATGCCGCAATGCATCCAAGCAAATCAGACTCGGAAATTTCAAGATAAATTACTACAGAGAGTCCAAATTTCTACAAAAGCAATAGAGGGCCTGTTATATAATTTTACTAGGGAAGTTGAGCATTCACTTAGCCGGCTGCAGTGAAATTCTAATACTAGCCTTGGGATAGTTAGCAGGAATATATGCACACACCAGTCCAGCTACATTCATAATTAAACTGATAGCGGCTGCCCATACGCTGCATATTCACAATGCTCTGGAGATTGTGCACGGACTGATGCAAAGATCTTATTATTTTTCGCCAACATGGAAGCATGTCAGTGGCAGGGAGAGGCTTTTAATGAACTATTTTTTCCGGTCTGAAGTCCTTACAATCTGCAGTACAAGTGATCCGAGTGTAAATCTGTGCGGGCCAAACGTGACCCCCCCCCCCCCCGTGCGTGGTCTGCTACGACTTGAGCTTAACAAAGCATTCGGTTTCACTTTGCTGCCAGCTGACGCTACAGTAAAGAGCAGGACAGTGTACAATTCATCCAGAGCACGCTCTCAGCTCGCATTCTCTCCTAGAGATTGGAAAGTTGCCAGATCAAATCTGCAGCCCAGCTGAGAAAGTCCCTCAGCATTTACCACACAGAAGCTTTTAAAGCAAGACCTTTATCCCCCAGATGCCCCGGCGGAGCTGCTCAGGTGGCCGGCAGTCGAAGGACGTGATCGTACTGGGCAGCTCCCAGCTGTGAACATGTCTGACTGTATGAATGTTAAGCGAAGCGTGCATGCTCAGTGAAACACCCCCCTAGAGGTTTTATAAAAATAAAAAAGATGAAAAAAAAACAAACAAACACATTTTCAGTTACTGCAGAAGGTGACAGCTGCAAAAGGGGATTTGTGTTCTGAAAACGTAAACAAAAAGGTAATTCTTGTGACTGTTTGGGTTTATATAAAAAAAGGAAGCAGTGCAGTAGGCTCCGTGGTTATAACTGTCACTTCACAGCAAGTAGGTCCAGAATTCTGATCTCGCCACTGGCCCCTCCATGTGGAGTTAAGTGCTGAAACTGTTAGTTGATAAATCGATGAGTAGATGGACAGAGAATTCATAGTTTAGGTCTTATCCAGCCAAAAAGACGATCAGTTGCTGGTTAGAGCTTATGAAACGCCACGATTTGCTGCTTTTTTAATTTATTTTTTTTTATTACTGTAAAATTAATAGTTAGGGTTTTTGAGTTGTCGGTTGAGCAAAACAAGCATCTTGAAGATGTCACCTGGGAAATTGTGATGGACAGTTTACTATTTTCTGATATTTTATAGAATTAAAAAATTCATCGATTAATCAGAAAAATCAACAACCCGATAATGAAAATAATAGTTTGATGCAGCTCTAGTGAAGCTTGCATTAAAGCTAATACGATTAGTCAATTACTCTGCAACTATAGTTATAATTGATTAAATCATTATGTTTTACGTGAAAATGCGAAACATTTGCTGGTTTCGGCCTCTTCAATGTGAAGATTTGAATGAAGATATGAAATTACTATCTTTGAGTTTTGTTGGTTGGATAAAACAAGTTACTTATGTAAACTTGAGTTCTGGGAAATAAAAATACCCATATTCACTAAATGAATAATCGAGAAAGTAAAAAACAGATTAATTCATTATGAAAATAATTGTGTTTTTGCAGCCTTGGTGTCCATGATCGATCTACCTATACATGGGGAAGTTTAGCCCCCCTGCCCACAAAAATGCAGCTCACGTGATTTTAATTCTCCAAATTACCCTCAGCTGTGATTGTAAGTATTAATATTTATTAAAAGATACGTGATATATCATTTTCAAGACTATTTCCAATCTCTTTTGCTTTTCCAATCCTCCCGTCTTCTCCGGAACACGACCACAAACACAACGTCATCCATAACTGTATTGACTGCTTGTCAGGTACCTTGGGCTCAGATAGCAGACATTCTGTAAGTAATTACAGTCTGAGACACCTGTGCGGAATACAGATAACAGGCAAACAGCACTCGACACAGTCGTTTGACGTCCGTATCATCTCAGCATGGAAAATAATCAATGTCATGCTGGCTGCTTTTGTTAATGCACAGTGAGGAGGGGGGAGAGCAAGTTTCAACTGGCTGCTGTTTAGCGAAGCATGTAAACTGTTGCGCTGAGCATGAGCTTCACAGTTCCCAAATGAAAACACTGCTCCCATGTGCCTTTGAAACAACACAACCACAGCGAGTCCGCAGACGCTAACACCTCTGTAATGCATCTAAACGCTTCTCTCAGGTCAGGTCAGCTCTTTCCAGCTACCCACTATTACACGTTATCACTTTTCTTATCGTCCCCCTGAATATGCATACAGCGCTGCAGACTTCTGATTGATGATTCCAATTAGAAAATAAGGCATGTTTACTAAACAGTAGTCTGATGGATTGGCTGTTTTTGAGCTCCAACTGCGTACTATGCTGCTTTATTTTATGAGATAATTGCAGTAGATCCTAACTAAAGTTTATTTAGGCCTGACACTCTGTGCTTAGTGAGTCTTACCGTACCCTTAGCAGAGCATGATGGGTTAGCCTCGAGTGCAGCATGAGATGCATATACGTCAAGTGTATTTTGAGCTAATGAACATGAATGTACTCACATTTATAAAATGTGCATAAAAATAGAGGAATCCCACCCCGATGCTGGACGTCTCTCATTTCTCAGCTTCAAATTCAATCAGAATTTTCGTCTCAAGCTTTGATCTTTCTGAACTGACACATTTTCCCTGCTCAAGATACTCCTTCCTCCAGTCACATCACGAGCTCACACATATTTCTGTCACATTTTCTGTTTTCATAACTTCGACTCATAAGACAAGACAGTCCACTTGTTTGTTCTGAGTCGCTGAGTCTTTCGTGCTTTGGTATGGGGACCTCAATTAACTTTTCAAATAGCTGTTTTAGAAACTTAAAGTGTGTTTCAAAGGAGTTCTTCCAATTAAAGAGTAACCTTGATGCATCAAGGGAACAAGAGCTGGACATTGAGGGGAAATGACTAATTGAAAACGCATTAGCAACACATTACATAATTATCGGCAACCAATATCCTGTTTCAGCAGAGATTTCTCCATTTCGGTCTCATCTTTCTCCTCATTAGTGCATTTCCCCTTCCTCAATCTCCGTCAGTGTCTTACCCTCTGAGAAGCTGATGAGCCCCATGAGGTGCAGCAGCTTGATTGAAGCAAACACCAGCACCACGATGCCCACCGTCTGCAGCCCCTCTGTCTCCCAGATCGCGCTCAGCATCGCTCCACCCTCGGCCCACTCTGCGCCACCATACCCTGACCCGAACCCGGAGCCCGAGCCGGCCTCCTCGCCCTCGGGACCGCTGCCAGGACCAGCGCTCCCACTCGGCCCTGCAGTCCAGTTCCCCTGCACCCACTCCAGCGCTACACCGGCCCACAAGCACAGGCCGGGCGCCTCCTGGCACCCGCCTACTGCCCGCTCGCTCCCTAAATCCAGTCTGGGTACGGTTAAGATGGGAAGAAGTTAAGAGCAAAAAATATTGGCCTCAGGTTTGTAAGGAGCCTGAAGTCATTAAGGATCTCTCTGATCAAGGGGTCACTCAGAATTTAAAAAAAGCTGACTCAAAGAGGAATTAAGTCCACACATGCTGATCTCAACGCGTCCTTTTTTCCTTTCCTCTCCATGCAAATGAGACATGTGAACGCAGTAGGGAAAAAAAAATTTTTAATCAGGGAGCGCAAACTCTGCTCTTCTCTGACAGTTTGTGGCTCTCTCTCGCTCGTTCAGGCACACTGACTGCCTCGCTGCAAAGTAAAGGCAGGGAAGATGAGAGGGAGTGGATATGAGTGAGGGAGCGAGGAGGGAGGGGAGATGAGACCGAGGCAGAGGGGAGATGTGGTGCTACAGAGGAAGCTGCACAACCTCTCGTGAGCTATACATGTTCACATTAACAGACGTGTGGAAACAAATCCTAAAATGCAGATAAAGCACAGGATATGGCATTTTAATAGCATGCCAGTTTTGAGTCACTGTGTGTACGTTTGTGTTTAGACACTACTACTGTGTAGCCATATCATTTAATCATGAAAATAGCTCTATTTCCAGCCTATATGATGATGAGAAAAAGAGGGGGGAAATAATTCCACTCAAAAAAGCAAGATGGACAGTTAAAGCTGAGTATCAGAGGGGTCTTTTTGGTTGAGGGGAATAGGGGAGGCAATATGTCTCAGAGGTCTTCACACATACTGATGTAAGAGTATAGAAAGTGAGGGGGGGGAACTATCCGGCCACACCACTTCATTAAGTGCAACTGCTTGTTTTCAAGAGGAGTTCGATTCCACTGAGATGTAGTGGACTGACGAAGAGAACATAGTGTGTGTGTGTGTGTGTGTGTGTGTGTGTGTGTGTGTGTGAGGTTGAATCGTGTAGTCTGTGTTAACAGCGAAAGAGTGAAGACACCACCACCTACTGTCCTTGTGTTGATCTGTCATTATCCACCACCAGTTTAATTATTTCTTTACAAATCTATAGATAACAGTGTCTGAAATAACTGAATTTCATTTACAAAAATTATTTTTTAATCCATTCTTTAGTGCACTAAGTATTACATGATTAAACCCACTAAGTACACGCTCATAAACCACCAAAAAACACTATTTAAAGCTCATGAATTTTTTCCTTCATTTGCAACTTTAAACAGTGTTCTTTAGTCGAATTGACAATTTTGAGCCACAGAAATACCCTCTGCTGCACTTTTATTCCAATAAAGTCAGCACAGTGCCCCCTTTATTACCATCATCACAGCAGTGGATTTGAGTGCCATGAAGGAAACGGTAACTCACCATTTACTCAATTGCTCTCTGATAAATGTTCAATAAGAAGCAGCTTATTCCAGTGATGGATAAAACTCACAAGCATTCATTGACATTCAGTCAGTCCATCTGCTGCTACTCGGAACAACACAGAATGGCAAATGACGGACGTAATTCTGACTTAAAAAAAACCTGAATCATTTGGCATGATGCCATTTGAAACAGAAAATAATATTCAGCAGACACATCCTACAGTGACAGGAACAGTAAGTAAGTAAAGTTAGCGACTAGCGTTGTGAAAATGTTTCCCTAGTGTCTGTGAATAAACAAAAGTCTTCTCCGAGATTGTCTTTATCTGCGCTTTATTTCTTCGCAAAGGAGGTTCAATACATTCACGACAAGCCTGCAGCTTGCATGATGGAACCACGGGTACAGAAACTGCAGGATATTTATAACACAAGTCACACCCTCATAGGGTGACTAGATAAGAAAAGTTAAGCTGTAGGTGCCATTGTTAGAAGCAACGGTTTCAAACCAGTTCTCTGATAAAGCAATTCACATTATCAGAGTTACAGTGTTCTCTCTCTGCTACATAATATTCTATTACAAGAGCTGAGCGAACCGGGCATAGACAGAAACCGTAATCTTCTGTTACACTAGCTTGGGAACATAGTGGAGCATTTAGCAGCTAAAGAGCCACATCTTTTTCTCCAGAGTTGGTAGAGACTACAGGAGAGTGAACATTGGACTTCATTCATCAAGGGGCCAGAAACACAACTCCAAATAAATGCAATAAATAAGCAGCTGTATGCTAACATGCAGGTTTATCTTTAATGGAGGACAAATCGTTCATTTCAAATTTGGTGAGGGTATTTTTAAATCTGTACTCTTTTTAGTACATCTCAGAAAGCAATAGAACGCTAAATAGAATCAAACCTATTTTCTAAAGGTTATTGTAGCACAACAGGATGTCGCTCAAAGTCAATAACATTCCCGGATAGGTTCAAAGCATCACCCAGCTGTCATGTACAGTGTATTGAGTGTAAGCTGACCTAAATGTTGGATGCTTCAGTGACTCCTGGGCTGCAACATCCAGCTCACAGCAGCACTGCCAACATGTGTGCATGGGCACTACATCAATGAAGTCACATCACAGAGCCATTCAAGCCACAAGCACAGTGGCCAGCAGAGACCTCGGTTTCCTGAATGCAGTTAAGTTTCCCAAAGCCAGGGGGATGTATTGCCGCAGGCCTTACTCTGCCATGGCTTGGCTCCCCAAGCAGTCCCTGGTAGAGTGATGGTTAGTACTTCATGTAGCAATGAATGACCAATCATAACCTTTCTCCAGCATATGGATATTATATCCAACCAATAAATTACTAAAAGAATGAGGGTGGAAGTGAGAAGCTGAGACATATAAGCAAAAAATTATAAGAGTGGAGGTGGCCTTTTTGTGCCACAAAGCATCCCTCCAACTATTAGAGCAGCCATGATTCTATCAACGCTGCTGACAGGTAATAATTATACCCCACAGCTTGCTCCATTGACGTCACACAAATTCTGGACAATCACCACTCTAAAAGGTGTGTTCACATAGAAGGAGAAGCGCGGAGCAATTACAGACCAAGTCACCACCTCATTCGCCGGGCAACACGAACGAGGCAAATACAGGAGATTCGTGTCTTTTGCATATTCGCACGAGTTCAAAATGTTCAAAAAATTGCAGGTGGGGGAGGACAGTGCCACTGCTCCCAGACAGACAGCTGCTGAGGTCTGGGGAGGCCGAGCTGGAGCTTCTGGAGGAATAAACACTCTTCTCACGGGGACAAGTTAAAAAAAAACAGCTATTTGGCGGTTATTTTTCGCGTCATGGACATACAAGCGCCCAGCCACGTGGACTTAAAGGGACCGAAAATACCTTTAGTGGTTACACTTTGTCAGGCATAACTTCCTACAAATAACATTACATTGCAAACAAAAAACTTAGTCTCCTGTCCCAAGCCACAAAAAGGTTCACTTCCTACAAGACAACTCATGTTCTTTTAATAGTCATCCTACTAGAAGAACTCAGAAATGAAGGATGTTTCACTAAATAGTATTGCCCTTAAATCAATTAACAAGCAATAACACGAAATGGACTTTGTCCTTGATCTCACCTAAATCTCTTCAGCTAAACCACAAAACCTGCTTGTTTCTATAGCTAGTGGTAATGTACAGTAAATGAAGACAAAATGGCAAGAAAATACAGAAAAATCCTGAAATATTAATAAAATCAGTCAATTGTGCCAGACCAGACAAAAAACCTCAATAACATTGGGGTTGAAGCTAAACTCTGAAAAATGACGGTGCCGAGAAAATTACTGCGAGTAGTTATCATGAGAACGGAAAGATCGTTTGTAATGATTACTATATTTCTCATTTATACACTTTAACAGATACATGCCTTTCAGAAACACACATTACTAACTTCAGATGAATTTTAATAATTTGAAAAATGAACCATTTAACGGATAAGAATTGCTTTTGGGGACTTTTGATGGCTACAAAAAATCCCCCAAAACAAATCAAAAGTCACCGAACAGCTTGCACCACCCGAAATCATAAAATCACCACTGAAGTAATCACCCTGCCACTTCTGTCTGTGCCTGGGACCTTTCCCTGTTTGCCAACACAATTCTGACACAGGGGTTTCACAAAGACCTCGTCAGTCCTCCGTAGCCTCTGATGGGTGGACTCTCTAACTGATCTGAGTCTGAAATGTCGAGCTGCGCTGCAGGCTGGTGTGTCACAATCTCTGTAATCCCAATTCCTATCGGTGTAATGAGCGGGATAAGTCTGAGTGACAAGCCTGCGGTCTATGTTCATCTGCCTCTGTAGACTGGCACTGATCGCACTCATCGCTGCCACCTGTCTGCTCCATCCTCGGTATTCACAAGGGGAGGATCTTCTCACTTCTTGTCTGGGCCGAGTGGACACTGCCAACAGTAGAGTTCAATTAATCGGTCTCACCATTAGTGGTTTGTTTTATTTATATATTCATTTTTTATAAATATATACACACACACACACACACACAGGTGGACCTGGTGGAATTTAAGCTTTCACTGTATGTGCAATATGCATTTCTTTCTCTCTCTACTTTTCAGGTGTGAAATGCATTGTGGGAGATGTAAGCGAGCGTAAAGCTGAAGTTTTGTTTGGAGTTTAGACTTTAAAATGTTTTAGTTTAGTTTACCTGGTGGTAAAACTAACTGAAAATCCATATGCCAACAAGCCGAAAATGTCTATCTACACTGTAGTTAATGATGCACTTCCAAACTGCTTAGACTATTAGGTAAACAGTGTAGAACGGTAAATTGTGATAAAACAAAATTGAACACCACAGGTGCAGGAGGAATTTAAATGAGTCTTTTCCTGAGAATGTAACAACCTCTGGATTTTTATTAGTTAGTCCCCCCCCCCCAACACACGGCAACAATTTGCGTTTACCAAACAACCCCCAGGTCCAACATTTCTACTAAGTATTGGACTAGTGTTACCTTCCTTGCGGCACGAACTGAGCCTCAGTGAAAGTACGGGGTCAGGAAGAGGGGAGCTGGCTTCGATTTAACCGTCATCAATCAAAGCGCCGCCGGTCGATGGATGGGTAAAGAGGCGAAGATGAGATCTTCCCGCTGTTTACAGATCAGCTTAGGGTACAAGTGGGTGTTATAATTAGGCGACACCTGCAGCGACTTGCTCTGGCATGCAAAGCGGCAGTAGTGTTTAGGTTGTGTTTTTCGTGGCACATTAAAATGAGGCTGTCATATTTACTGAAGCGGCACTTGTGAAGGGGAAGGCAATTATAAAGCTGTGAACCGGGGCAACCCTCAGTGAAGCAGCATGTGCAGTTAACCATGGAGTGCCATGGGGTGACTCTGATATAGAGGACTTACTGTGTAGACTCTGGATAACACAGGATCACTCTGCCAGGAGAGCTTGCATGCAATTTTCATAACCTTCAACCTCTATATAACCCAAATGATCAAAGGTATGACTCAACTCAGCTTCATATGGGAATTTTCCTTCATTCTATCAAATGGTATCTAAGACTATATATAAATGTGTATTTGTAGATGCTGTGGGGAGGTCTCCTCATTCAAGGTTGGGTGGGTAGTAACTTGCCCTCTGTGCTGATCATTTACAACCTGAATCAGTGTTATCCATTTGAGTTCACCCGATTTTAAGTTAACAATGTGTCCTGGGAAAGGCCCAACATAGTGAGATAAAGTTGAGAAAATAATTTCTAGATTCATTTATGGTGCAAATGATTGTTAGCTGCGTTACGTCCTTTTTAAAATCAAGCAGTTGGTAGGGAGTTGAGCCGACAAAACACAGCATGGGAAGTATGCAAGTACGGAAATACAGTTTCTTTACAGATTATATTTATGACAAATTGTCAAGACTGTTGATGTAGGACGCCTTTCATCTTGTGTTTTTGACAACACGTAAGGAATTGTTAATATATCTTATAAGGAGTTTGGCGTTATATTTTCCCCGGAGTGCGCAGAAGCTTCAGTTTAATCCAAACTGCTAAAACTGTATGTAGCCTGTGTTTTGTTTTCGTTTTGTCACCACTACAGAAACACTATGTAACTGCTACAGTAGCCACTAGTTAGGCAGCACTAGGTAGCCTAACTGCTAAAGCATAAGGCTGGCTGACGTTGAGACGTCGTCGAGCTGGTTATTTGGTTTACAGTCAAATACTGTGTGTTTGTACGGATTACTGACGGTGGCTGATCAGGCTCATCATCAGCTAGTTGTGCTCGGTTTCTAACAGCATTATACAGTAAATGGTTGCCCTTTGTGTGCGTGTTTGTAACATCACAGTTTGTAAAAATAAAAATAAAAAATAGGAAAATGTATTGGGGACCCACTTAAATGACCATCTGTGGGTCCCAGGGACTCACTACATTGAAAACCATCACTGATGTTTAAAATGCTTTGTCCTGTACAGAATCTCATGTAAAGTCCATCATGGCTTCTCATAAATGTTAACCTCCCTTAGTGAATGCCAGTCATTTTCACAAGTCATGCCAGCTATTCATTCCAGATGATTACTTTTAGTTTTTAAAAAGGCAAAAGTCAATGGCATTGTCTGCAAACTGACAGTACAAAGCTGAGGGCAGTGTGATGGAGCTGATAACATCGACCTGCTGTGTCAAGGCTATCTGACAGCTCACTGTGGACAACATGTTGAGGCAAAGAGCAGCCAGCCTGTCATCTGATTTACAGTGCGCTTCCCTTCAGCTGCAAAGTGCCAGTCAAACTGAACTCCAAGTGCAAAGGTCAACGCAGGATATGCATTAGCAGGAACCGTAAAGAGAGAGAAGACAAGGGGGACATAAAATGGCAGACAGAGTACAGGACCACTGGAGCCAATGTCCAGAGGATGAAAAACGGCGAGCATAGTTCACGAGCAAGAAACAGATGCTGAGAGGAAATCAATACAGGTGGTTATTTCTTGAAGGAATCATGAGTTTGGGTATACAATTGTTGAAGCAGTATGTGAGAGCGAGTGTGCTTTTGCTTGGTCAACATGAGAACCGTGGAAAAGTGTTGAGTAGTAGTTAATTTATGGAAAGAATTATATGAAGTGTATAGTTAGGGATTAAGTCAAGGCACTATCAATGCGAATGCCTTGTGAAATTCCCAGGCTTATTGAAAACACAGATCATGTTAAGACTATTAAGCACTGAATCAAATGGCTCCCTGTAACATTCATAGTGCTGCTGAGTTAGCTAACCAAAGAGACCCTGATTAGATTAATCAAACCAATGCTAAATCGTGAGTGAAAATTCGACGTTAGGGAGAAGAGGACACCACTGGGATGGCCAGGTTACTCTGCCCTGCAATATAAAATGTACACTCCTACATGCTATGGGACAAATATAATCTTCCACTTTATTGTATCCTAATTCACAATTAGGAAATTCACCCTTCAAGCCTGGATAACAGGTAACTCATCAAGAACGTAATGAAAAATAAATAAATAAAGCTACATTAAGCAGGCCCGTTCGCTTAGTATTCCAAGCAAGGGGTATTCCTGAAGCAACCATTGGTCTAGGTGTTAAAAATCTCCTACGACTCACTGTTCTAGTATTCAATGCTGCTTCATTCCTAGTTAATTGTGTGGAGACATCCCTTGCCAAAACAGTATTAAATGAGAGAATGATTTATTGGAGTGTTTTTGTTCATAGATCTATGAAGCGGATCAGATATCACATATAGCAGCAGAGTAGGCTGTGGAACGAAGTGCAACTTTTAAGAAAACGCATAGATAAAAAAAAAAATTTAATTACACACCATGAGTGACTTCATATCATTCCAGTATGTTAAAATGAAATGTATTAAGCCCCGTGACAGGTATCTGAAGTTACTGTCAAGCTATAGCCTCAAAATCAAAGCACGGAAATAGTGCATTTCTCCAAAGGACATGCACTATTTCCATAATCCAAGGCATTTCAAATAATACAAGTTGGTACACTGACATAGTATGGGGTGGTAACACAGTTAACCCTTTCTAAAACATTGTTCATCATGAAAATACAGAATCTATAGTCTAATAGCAGTACTCTAGTTTAATAACAGTTACGCCAAACCTCGCAAAAAATAAATAAAAATAACACCACATTTGTGTGTGGCACACGGTCAGGCAGAGTCTTATATTGGGAGGTGGCAAAAAAAAAAAAAAATGGGTGAGAATTTTGCACAAATGTGGAAACTGAAGCAAAGTGAATCTGTGAAGAAAAAGCCCAAGACCCTCGTTTCACTTTACCTCAGTCAAACTATGATCAGAGACTGAGTTTTAGAGGAAGCATGATCTGATTTACTGCATTTAATACTTCACCCAAATTAAAACTATAAAACATTCCCTGTTTTATTAAAATTGGTTAAAAGCAAAGTTACATTTCAGCCTAAAATGACACACATGTCAATTTCTAATAAGAACCACTTGATGTTAAACTGGCTGAGCAGCGACAGAAAGGTTTCCAGTCGCATATCTCACACCAAAAGACAACTCTTTCTAAAAGGGCCGAAGCTGGCACCTAGGACCAACTCAAGGACTTCCACTTTCCAACCGAGTATGCCGAGCACTTGTACCCTGTAAGCAACTCCTCTTTATTTCTTCACTATAACTGAAATAGACTAGCATCCAGTACATATATGTGCTTTGGTGTAAGTATAATGTCTCTATGATGCAGACCTGGACACCATTTTTTACAGTGGATTCTTCATACTATGGTTCACATAGTACAAAAAATAACTTGTTTTTACAATTGATCTCAGAGGACAGACAAGGTAGTAGATTTCAAGTCTTGCTTTCTGCATAAAACTCTAATCTTCTGACCAATTGCCAAACAGCTCTTGCTGTATGGACAAATCGAAAGTTTGTAACACAAATCTGTAACTCGCAAATCCTCACTGCAATTAAAAGAGCTCATGTTGCAAGAAATGGAACGTTCTGAGAGCATTTCCAAGCCAGCAGAAACAAGGAGAGATCAGTTAACCCAGACAAGCTGAAATAAATGCTCATCCAATCAGGAAAGCTTAAAACTCACTCTACTAATGTTCAATATGTAAACAGGTCATGGTTGTCGAAATACTGAAACAGAAGGTTTGAACTGGCTCATGTTTGTTTCGAAGTGTTCATTTTAAAAGATGCGCATTCCATTATTTATACTTGATATAAAGTCTGAGCATATTCATGTATTCAGTGGCCTCGAAAATCACCTTAGCTAAATGCAGAGCAAGTTATCTCAAATAGCACTGAATGTGGCTTTACTCAACAGCTCCAACTCAAAAACAGTGTTTTCAATCAAGGCAGAAAACAATCTGCCATTTTACAGATCTGCCTGCAGAGAGAGCGAGCCCGAAACCAATTACAGCACAGTACACGTGGATTCTGAAAATCAGTTACAGGAAGCTCCCTTATCATTGCTGTGATTGATGACGGAGTAAAGCTAATGCCTGTGGAAACACCAATAACAGTGTTTAATTCACTGGAAAGCTATGAGGCACAACATTATGCCTCTAATACCTGTCTGAGAATCCTGGCTATTATCACAAATTTTAATAAACTGCAGAGTTTTTAATACTCCTTCACTGAATAATATCCAACTAATTTGTTTAGAATGTAAAAAGGCAATAAAGAGCACATTAGCAATGCTAACTTGAATAGGAATTATAGTACAAAAAAAAAAAAAAAAAAAAAAAAAAAAAAAAAAAAAGAACAGATGGGTTTGATTTCAAACTGAATGAACAAACGCCGTTTCATATCTGAACCACAACAAGTTTATTTAACATGCTCTATTCAAGCACTGGCTTCTGTTATTGCCCCGTTTCTACACTGTATTCTGGACACTGATGATGCTAAAATGTATTCGTAATTGCCACATCATCCCATTGCAACTTTGACCAAATTAGCTCAAAGCTTTTGTACTGTGGCAGTGGATGTCATCCTTAACCTGCCAAGCAAGAAAAGGCCTTTGAAAACATGTCAAAGTAGGTCAAGATCACAAAGGTGAATCCGGCTCAGCTTCCAAATATTTAAAAAGCAAGCAGTTAGGAAGGGACATTTCGAACCGTGTTGACCAGTTTCAACTTCTGCCCTTAGCTGCTTTAAGATGCCTGTCAAAACTAAAGCCTCACAGCCATCCTTTTGCAAGTTGTTTTCACTACATTTCAGGCTCTGCACATTGATTTAAACACATTTTGTGATTTGTTGGTTTCTTTTACATTTTTTGCACTTGACATTTATGGTGGTGAGCTGTTGTCTGATTTCCTATCGAGCAGTACAGTGCATTTTTACTGTGTACAGTATTGGGTTGTCTGATTTCTGTCTGGTTGTAAAGCACTTTGTGAATGTGTAAATGTCATCGGCCAAAACTATGGCCAGGACTTTGGACATTTTAGTGATTTACCTACACAGAACTGCCGCGAAGTCAATTGCTTTTAGGAACGGAGGGGAAAACTCTGGCTGTTTTTATATTAGCTCTCCACTTCGACACCGGACTAGCAGCTGGTGAGGCTGCCTGACAGGAAGCTTTGGTTCCCTCTGCTGGCACATCTGCTATCTCTCACATGTACAGAAGTTCAAGGTTCAATCCTAAATCCATACAGTTAAATAAGCAGCACTGCCACTGAGAACCAAAACATTTAGCTCAAAGAAGCCCAACTTTAGCTCAAAGAAGAGAAGAGCGCTTTTAATATACTTCTGAGCTTTTAATATACTCTAATGCTGGTATTGTTTGTGCTGATGGAAGACAGGCTCCCAGCTTGGTGTTTGACAGGTTCTCAGGCGCACAAAACTGTTGTAATATTTTGTTTCATTATCCATAAACGTAACAGGACGTACTAAAAAAATAAAACATTTAAAAACCTTCATGGAATTTCTTTCAACTACCATACAGTATGTGTCTTGTTTCCAAGAAAGCCCCCATATGCATCAAGTTAGCAAATATTATGATGCAAACAAATGTTTCCTCCATTATTCATTCACATTACAAAATGTTAAATTCCTCTATGCAGCCAAACCACATGCTTTCTGTGATAAACAGGAACGTGGAAGAGTATCGTTGAAGCCACGCGCAGCTCAGGACTTTGTTCAAATCACCACATGTCTTCCTCAGCAGCTCGAACTGAATCCATTTATGTATTTGTATACTTAAAGTTATCTACTTAATAATAGAAAACCATTTGCCATGTTGAATCCCAGCTTTGTATCACACCAGCACACCACACGCTGCTTGAGAAAAACACACACATACAGGACTTCACATAAAGAATGTCCAGCCTGATCAATAAACACAGCCCAGTCACGTAAGCAAGGATCTCAAGTAAAACCAGTCATGTCTTGGATATACTGTAGCTCTACAAACCCAGCATGCAGTATGGGGCCCAGATGGCTCGACTCAGTGGAGTGACAGGTGAGGCTGGTGGCATGGAGAGTGCACTGCGTTTGACAGTTGGATGCAAGCATTGCTTTGCAAGTGGACTAAAGTAGAACGTAACATTTGAAAGAATTAGAGCCATATACAATACTTTTAGAAAGTATGCCACGTGGTGTGCAATTTGAAGGTCAAATGGTGATGCTAGTGTAAGTGGCCTTCAAAAAAAGGGCACGCAATGTATGTGTAGTAAAAGAATGAAAAAATAATGACAAAGGAAGTCATTCTCCTCTCCCACAACTTTCAGTCAAAGAGGTGAAATTACAAGTGACAATGTGCACGGTGCTGTGGTTTTGTCCAGCTGTAAATGGAATCATTTGTTACATCCCTTCCTGGCTGACGAACGCCACACCTTCAGAAAGGGAATAATTCAAAAAAACTGCCATGTCAAAGGCTGCTCCTGTCAGCTGTCCCGCCACTAAAGAGAGGCACGGAGACTGACGACAGCCATTTGTATCCGGCTGTGATGCAAATCTATTTTTAACCAAAAGGTGCGAGAGTGTGATGGTTCAGACTTTCTGTCCTCTCAGCCCCCGCCTTTCCTTGTGTCTCTCGTCCGTCCCCAGTTGGTCTTCTCTGTGTGTCGTGTGCACGCACACACACACACACACACACACCCCCCTCAGGGTGGGCCAGGCCAGCTCCCTCCTGTACACCTGCAACTCATTCACCAGGCTCCCGCTGCCTGTGCAGCCGCACACTGAGACTCGTTCAAATCAACGGCCGCCTGCAGTAGAAAACCCCGGCGCTCCTCTTCAGTCTCGGCTAGATCGTGGTATCCACGCACGCATGTTTATTACATCTTACGTCCCAGGCTCTCCCCACCAGCTCGTCTGCCTGCCCCGCTTCGCCATCAACCAGTCTGAGGCTCTCGGGTCTACTCATTCATTCATTTATTCTACATGCTTACAGTTTGATAGTACAGTGCTCCCAATAAATACTGGATAATGTTGGCAACATTTCACTATAAGCAGAAAAATACAAATTCCTTTACCCCCATATTGGGTACATTTGAAAAGGCTTCTACAGACACACAGTACTGTAGTCTAACATACAGACTACAATATGAAACGTGCAAATAAGCAGCCATGTGGATGCCCTACTGCATCACTTTCCTGTTCACTTTTGAGAAAACACCATCAAATGTATTACAACGATTAAGCCCTTTCCTCAAAGTATTCTAAAAGTTCTGTTAGTAATACAAGTAAGCGCATGCCAGTTTATTTATCAAAGTCTGCATGTTTAATGAAAATGGATGAGCATCCTGGCATGGAACTGATTTTAGGAAAAGTTAGGCAAATTTCCCAGATGCCAGAAATCAATCATCATGTTTCCAGTGTAAGGGCAATCAAAGGTTCTGTTTATGAGATTCTGAACATTAATATAGCAGCAACACCTATTTGCTATGTAAAGACACAGTGGAGCAATGGTGTCCTGACGAGTGTGGTGGGCCGTAGAGCCCATTTGTTTTGGTCTGAGATGCTGGTGCTCTAGTGGGACGTTTAGTTGCGTTAAGGATTTAATCAAGACTTTTTTTTTTTCTCATGAGTCATTTCATTGAAAGTTTTGGCATTGTAAATCATTTGCCACATGTATCTACTGAACTAAAAGCCTTTATTTCAAAGCTGAAATCAGTAATCTTTTAAAAAAGCATTCAGTTTTTTAATGTAGTGTAGTGGGGGAAAAAATATAAAAGAATTTATCTATGTCAGCTTTTAAGTGACGTGGCGTTGTGCACATCGCTAGTATTTTCTTCAGCACTTGTTAACAAGACAGAAATAATATTTTAAAAAAAGGCACTTAAGCTAAAAAGACGAGCACCATCTCTCCGTCTTCCTCGCACAGACAGTAGGGACCAAAATGGAGGAAAGTGGCTCGAGTGACATTTTCCACAATCCCACGTGTGAATGGGATTGTTGCCGTTTGCACGTTTTAAGTGGGCGTTCATATAAAAACACTGTTTGGGATTTTAAACCAAGAACAAAATTATATCACTACCACTTCGTTTTTTTTAATATTTCAAATAGTCAAACAAGCAATGTTAACTTCTTTTACTCTGAGTGGTTGGAAGTTGAGGTTTGTTTGCCTCTCACTTGTGAAAGCCCAGCCATAAGGAAAACAGCCTGGCCAGTAAGGAAAGTATAGAAATAACCGGTGCTCTGCAGCGCCGGAGACCCAACTCCGGAGATTTAGATTCACACTTTGGAGGGAAAGACTCAAGACTGGCACCTTGACAAATCTCCTGTGGGCACAGGTTCAACCGTTGTTCTCTGCTAAGCCACGTGGAAAACATGGAAAAGAAAGAAAGAAAGTTCAAGCACGAAGCACACGTCGTCTTTCACGGTAACTGCAATTAATATGCAGCATTTATGTGACGTGTGGGCAACATATTACCAAATCTCATTTTGATTTCACCCTTTTGTTTCCAGAGTAACAGAAAAGCAGACGCCATCATGGCATCGTCCTGCTCTCATTGGTTAAGATCCAGGTTGCCAGGATCCAATCTAATGCCGTTCAAATTGAATAAACTAAACATCAAAGTGGATCCAAAGTGTCAAGATGCTACAAAGACTTTTGGATGTAAAAGTGAAAGCTTGAAATGTTTGAGATACAGTAAAAAGTCAAACAAAAAAAGTGCATAATATCAGATTATAACATTTAGCCTGCTTGAGCCATCATGACTGTTGAGCCAATTAGCAGGTGAATCATAGAAGGACAGATGCCGAGGCTGCCGAAGAGTTGACCTTACGACCACTGAAGAGTCATACATAACTCCATAACTAGAGAAAACGCTTAAGGTGTGCAGTATTATATGTTTAAACCAGGAATCGACAAAGATGAGAGCAACAGATTGGGGCCCTAATTCACGGCATCACTCATAACATATGTTTAACACAAAAATCAACAGATGATAACCTCCTCTGCACTCACACTATACAGTCCCAACAAACTACACTCAGTTCTAAACTCGGGCAACAAGTGGCTGATTGCTACCAAAAGCATGGAAAGAAAACAAATTGTGCCTTCTAAAACATGAAAGGAGTTTGCCGTTTCCTTACCGTCATAGCCATCTGCTAACAAACCAAACTGCTCCAGCACCTTAACAAAGAGGACCACAACCACCAGCACGGCAATCATTTCCAGTCCCTCCAAGTTCATGGTCAACATGTCGGACGGGTCACAGCCTGCCCATGGCCACAGCCGCCGAGCTCAGCATGCAGCGCTGTCTGCAGGCCGTTCAACGCCACCTAACAGCCCTGCATCTCTGGGTCTGACGCGAGACCGGCACAAGTCAGAGAAGGTAGGAGGGGGAGAAGGGTGTGGAAGAGAAAGCTAGAGGAGGGGGGTTGGCAAAGATAAAGACGAGGGGGCGTGAGGAGAGAATGGAAAAAAAAAAAAAGAGGCAAGTGTGTGTGTGGGGGACCTTATAGAGGGGGAGGGGGGGGTGGGGGGCAGGGGGGGGGGCGCGGGGTGTGAGGCTGGAGGAAAGGAGGGTTCGCCGGGG
>CM022475.1:8577686-8607556 GCA_011952105.1 Coreoperca whiteheadi | reverse complement strand
GGGGGGTGGGGGGGGGGGGGGGGGGGGGGGGGGGGGGGGGGGGTGCGGGTGAAACTGATCATTGTGACAACCAGAGAACTGATAGACAGAATGCTTTGGAAAAAAAAAAAGAACTACAAAAAAGGAGAAGGAGAGATGGGGGGGGCGCCGCCAGCTGCAGTGGAGAACTGTGAGGGCTTTGGTGCGTGCAAAGGTCACGATTTTTCAGTCACCCCAAAAAAGGGAGCAAAATCATTATTCAGCACCACACTGTAATTCTACATGCACTCTCATTTCTTTTTATATATTAGCCTACGAAAACACTTTAAAACTTGTTAGTTTATTTTTGGTCCAGACGGAAAAATCTCAGCTATTAGATGCCACAACATTCGGTGCACGCATTCATGTTCCCATCAGCATCCTTTCGTCTAGCACCATCATCAGATCACATTGTTAATTTGTCCAACTTTGATTTATGACCAAATATGACCTGTAAAACTAATGCCATTTATGCCTATTAGCTGTACTTGTTTAGCGCTAATTATCGAACAATGCCACCAGGCTAAACTATGATGGTGAACATGGTAAGCATTATACCTGCTAAATATCCGCATGTTGGCATTGCCATTGTGAGAATGTTAGCGCGGCTGTAGACTTGTTAAATCAATGTCTTTCTTTATTTAATCATTTTGTGTATTATTACTGCTTTTTGTCCACTGTGCACATAATGTTTTCTGAATTAAATTCTGGACTGTCTTTGGATTTATTTTCTCTTTCCTGTTCTGACAAGAATAAACAATAACAATAAGCTTTACTCTTGATTAGGGCAAAAAGGTCCCTCATCCACAGCAGCAAATCATAAAAGGGGCGTACAAAACACCTGCGTTAATTAAAATTATAGATGGTTTTCATTTTAGCCATGATGGACTCCATGTATATTCACACTATACAGAAATAAAACATTTCTACAAATGTGGATTAAAAGTAAACTCTCAGTTTTCCCTAATAATGAAAAGGATTGTTAGTGGCTTCACAATTAAGAGTGGTAAAAGATTGAGAAACTTAACAGACAACCTGTGAAGATACAATAAACCCCGTAATCTCTCTCTGGTCCCAAAACGACAAAGGCTGGAAACACACCTTATCAGGAAAACAGATTTTTGTCTGAATAACAGCAGCAAATCATAGCACGAATGCTGTCGTAATTTCACCAACAGAAAGAACACCTTGCAATTCCTCCCTAAGTCAGTAATGAAAAATGATTTCCAATATTTACTCTTTTAAAAAAAAACAAAAAAACTAACTAACACTGAGCTGACACACAATTGATCAGTGTAAAATGTCAGCTTGAGAAATAATCCGGTAGTGACCTCACCATCACTTAAAATAAAGCACGAAACCTTAAGGGAGAGAGGACAAGGGAGAGGTCAGAAAGAAAGACAACACTGCAGAGAAGAAAGGAGTCGGACGTTGCGAGCAGGAATGTGCCTGCGGTCAGCAGCAGGAGGCTGCTGGAGACCAAGGAGAAAGATTCTGGTGTCTCCTGAGTCTCTCAGGAGATAGCACTGTTTGTTTTGTCTTTTTCAATATCCAGTATTAAACCTAATATGTTATATGAACATGTCAACATATAAGATGATCATCCTATAGATGCTAAAACATTCATTCCTACGATTTACAGTGTGACCTGAATGTGTCTTTAAAATGGGTCATATGTATTTATGACATCTGGCTGACAAAAGCAAAAGAAAGAAACTTGTGGCTGCTGTAAATCTTCAAAATGAGCCGGAAAAAAAAACGAAAGAAAAAAAAAAAAATAAGAAGCTCTCTTTCATTCAGAGCAGTAGCCACCACAGCCTAGTACAAAAACACAGGAGGGTGACACTTCCAAGACACTCTTGGTATGCTTATCAAGACAAAGTGACAATTTAGTTAATGACTGATTAAAAGCTGGCCCACAGATAACGTCCCATGTCCACCCTCTCAGTGATGGAACTGATCCCACATTCATCTTCACAGCCCGTCACCTCTAAAGGGAATTCTTAGGACAGAGATTTACCATGGAAACAACCTCTGCGCATGCTACTGGGCAGCTCATTTAGCCCTCTATCAGTTACTTTTCTTTATTTGTAACTGCTATGCAAGAGCCAAATATAGCTCCTGAGCCCCGAGAGTGTGTGTGTGTGTGGGCACTGTCTTTGGACATGACAGGGCAGGGAACTGTGTAGGAAGAACCTAGAGAACAGGGGTTGCAAAGGTGAAAAGAAGGTTGATGGAAATCTAGCAGGCACAAGATGTAGCTAGACAGAGAGGAAAATAACTTCTGGGGGTGTTTTAAGTTGAAAGGGTGAGAGATTGTACTTTTCTTTTCATTTTTTTTTTTTTTTTTTTTACTGTTTCTATTAAACACTAATATCAGAACATGACCTAATCTCAAAGAAACTTCCTCCACTTTACAACATCGGCTCTTCAATCACCTCACAACTTTGCATAGGGTGTAATCAAGGCCCTTGGCTAATGTTAATGAAAATAATCAAGGTTTGTGCATGTCATCAGCACACAGTATGCTGTATCAATCAGCGTGTGATTGGTGATGAAGATAATTGCCGGTGCGGAGCATTGTGGTGTGTTGGTTAAAGCAGGGAGCACGCACTTTACTGTAGGTGGCAGAGAACGTCTGCAGCGCCTGCAAACTGCCAAACTGGGTTATAAGAGTATCGCACGAGCTGTGTATCAGTCCAAAATTAAAGTTGGTGAGTCACTGACACCCATTGGGAATTGTGATAATTACACCAACGGTGCAAAGTAAGAGTTTATAACATATTGATATTTGAAAACAAAACTGGATGCAAGTTTGCTTATGCTGATTGTCCCTAGATGACATTCATGACATTTTTCTCTCATTGTGAGCAAATCCCATGAAATGAACAATGAAGTTATCTTACTAACAAGTACTGCCCGTGTAGCCAAAGCCTGATCTGTCTGACTCCTCTGGGCCATAGAGCTCCATTGATATCCAGAAAACTGTTGAAACGATCCACACTGTTGCACTGGGTGACAGGTTTCTTCATTGAACATGGGCACTGAGGTTTTTATTTATTTTTTTACTCAAAGCCACATACCTAAGTACTCACTAACGCACCGATTTATATCCATCCGCAGCTGAAAATACTTCCTAACAAATGCAGCATTTCCACCTGTTTGAGTAAGATTCGTTGAAAACTATAGTGCCCAGCTGTTTTAGGGAATTATTTAGCCTTCTTTAAAATGAAAGTATACATGTGTGACCCATTTTATAAAGATCTACATCTTCCCTAGGAACAAATTGGTGCTGATCGCCATAGTATGTATGTATAGCAAGTATGAAAATATTGAGATTGAGAGTATTGCCAGCCTAACCTTTAATATATTCAACTTATAAAGCACCATAACTCTTAAAAATAATTAAAAGTCAGAGGACTGAATCGTGTAGAGACTTGCTTGACTAAATCACCTATGCTGACCATATCCTGTATCTACATGAAGCATAAAGTCAACTGGAATTGTACGGTTGTGTACACTTTCTCAACAAGTATTCACAATAAGGGATTAGCCATTTCAGCAGCCCTCCTTCTCCTCCCTATTTAATTCAAAGTGATTACAGCTTTGACCGGTGGGCCTGCAGTTGCAACCTCCTCGTAATGTAAATGAACACAACAGAAGGAAGAATCTGTTTCCTTATGTTTACTTAAATTATGTTACAATTGAATTCCCCTCTCTAGACTAAGCGCAGCAACATGGAGTTAAAACAAATAAATGTCTTTCATTTGTTTAGAGAAATTACAGAGGAAGGCCCCAGTGGCCTGTAACCTTCAAATAATATGGTTAATTGCAAATAAATGTGATTTGGGTCTTGTTAAATTCATAGTTGTGGATCGCAGTACAATGAGTTTGCAGTCAAATCTGTTGCGCAAGACATTTTCTTGGAAGGACAACATAACCCAATATACATGCAATCGCTTCAAACATTTTGTTACAATAGAAAACAATATTAATGGGCATTCAGGGTTCTGCGATGCAAGACAGGTCCTAAATGAAGAGTGAAATCTTGCTAAATAAAGTATTTCAATTAATCTGAAACAATCTCCAAAGATAAACATAATGTATCTGGTTACATTCTGACCAGTTTGATCAGGTTTTCCTAAATGACATCTTGACACGACCCACATTTACTTATCCTGCTTCCTACAGTAAATGATCATAATTCATTAGATTGACAGTTAGAGATATTATACTTTGCGATCTTGCAACTTTTCAATTTTGGATTGACAGGCACCACTGTTTCTTTCACCTCTTCTTAAAGCAAGAAGCTTGTTGGTTTGATTTTGCTGCCATCAAGTGGAAACAACAAGAAACAACAACTCAAAGCTCTGAACCTGGCGGAAGAAACCCAGGAGAAGCTGATCAGTCGAAACAGCTCGAGTGCAAGCTAGAGAGGAGATCAAATGCTGCAAATAGCACTAAACCTGAATCAATTGTTTGCAGTATTTATACATTTGTTTTCATTATTAAAATATTGGCCATATTTTGTGTAAAAATCATACTATTTACCTTAAGGTTAACTTGAAAAAAATTACTTGATATTTTGGGTAAAATACTTCTTACTTAATTCTATTCTTCTTGTCTTAGTAGATGTATGATTTGTTTCTATTCAAGGCTTGGATAGGTTGTTTGCCGTCTTTTTTGTTAATTAAAAACCCCCCACTAATTTCGCATTACGTATCTAATAATTTATATTAAAAAGAATACTCATTTATATTCTACAGATTTTTATGTATATTTGTCTCTTTCAGGGATGTTTTAATCAATTATTGATGTGGACTGAATTGTCGCAGGTGTTGGAGGATTTGGTTGTGTGAATTCACCTTGTCTTTCACATGATTTCATTTTACGGAGCACCTGCCCACCAGGTGTGAGTTAGATAACACTAAGTTTAAATACAACTAAACCAAAAAAGGTTTCTGTATTTTCTGTTGCTGACTGTAAATTAACTAGTACCTAAAGAAATCGCCTTACATTAATATATAAAATACATAGAGAGAACCAGCACTGCACCCTGGGGTGACCCTCAGTATCTGTGGCTGCCATACCCCACACCACTCTGTCCACAGCTACGCCCAATTCTCTGCACCTGTGGAGCTTCTCGGAGCAGGATGCTGCTCATTAATCCAGTTCTAAGTGAGCCCTCTTAATACTGGTCACCGTGCCTTGTGGGAATGGTGCGATTCATTTCACAGTACAAACTGCAGCACCAAATGCCACGCCACGATGGGAGACCCAAAACAAGCTCGCAGCCCAAAAGCCAACTGATGTGGCTTCCATTTTCAATTTAAATGCTAATTTAGAGATCTGAAAAACCAGTACAGTATAATTAAACAGTGACTTTGAAAAGGCCTGAGATAACATGTTGCTGATAACAAAAGGGAAAAAATGAAACGCAGAGGGAACTGGGAGCTGTGCAGGTGACCCCTCCTCATTTCCTCATGTCATTTCCTTTGTACGTTTGCGTATCAGAGAATATGGAAGTCTTTACATGCCATATAGCTTATTGAAATCAATTAAATTTTCCAGAGAGAAGAAATCCATTTCAAGATCATTTTCCATTGGGAGAGTACAGATTCACCCATATGCCGGCTAAAAATGCAAAGTAAGCTTTCTATCAGCAACATGTAGGAAAGTGGAAGACTAGTCTTCGACTGAGTGCTGCTCTGCAGTCTATAGCAGCTCAGAGTAATTCATAAAAAGACAATTATGATCTGAACATCATGTACCCTATATTAATGACCACTGTGCATTTCCCAGAGCCCTTAAATTACTTCTTATTGGCTTGTAGTTAACACAATAGACCTAAACCTGAGGTGAGATGAGAGGGCTAGAGAACCATGTGCATACTAAATGTTCTCTCAAATGTCTGTCACGTTGTGAAAACCATTCCGGCACTTCTGAACAAGATGAGTAGTTCTGTGAAAAATGGTGCATGCGACAGATGGGTTGGAAAAATCGGAGATAGATTCGAAGTGCTTTGGGCATACAGCTCATTTTTACAGTAATGATTTGCCTTTGACGAAGGGACAGATTTTGCCTTAAAGACGCTGTTACTGTTTCCAAAATGGTGCTGGAGCCTACAGACAAAGTTGACTCTAATACATTTCTCTGCTGCCATTATACTCAACTAGGGCATCTAAAGCTCAGCGATTACTTATGTAAAGAGTATGGATGTCAGCTCTGAATGCTTGCATGTTCAACAGAAACAGAAAACGTGTTGGCTATGAGCGAGCATGGTGATTGGTGGCATGGCTGCCCCCAAAAATGACAGCTGCTCTCCCTGTGGTCGGCCGAAGTCTCCACTCGGTTCTGTAAACACCAGAAGGCCTGGAAGCAGACGGGGCCAGCAACAAGAACCATACTGCACATCTCCAACCCCCCGTGAGTTAATGTCATGAAGAATTAGCTCAAGAAAACAAACCTCAGCGCAGACCTCAACTTCACATTACTTATTAGTTCAGCTTAGTGACAATAACTAATGGTGCTTTTATTCTGCAAATCAAGCAACTAGTTCAGACTTTGTTGAACAAATTTCAATGCGGTTTTGTACTCTTTTCAGGGACTGAAAGGCACCAAAAAAAGCATAAATTTTAATTTACCAGTTGGTAGCCTGAGTCACAGTTAATGTTTATGTTTTGCTGTTCCCCTTCGAGTGACTCTACTTCTGAGTGTACCTATCTCACTCCTACGCAGACTGTACTCATAACAGCTCCCGACAACACAAACAGGAGAAGACCTTTAAAATAATACTGACAGAAAGCACAACAAGGCCAAACGGCTCAGCGGGTACCACCACATTGACCCTGGCACGTCTCTTATCCTCGGGACACTTTGAACACACGTGGGATCACTCAAAGCCAGGGCGGCTGCGTGTGAAAAGGAGTTGGAGGGCAAAGTTCCTATGGGTGCTTATGGGACCACCGTCTCTTGTCATGCAGATGAGTGGAGCCATGAAAATTAATGGACTGCATTAGAGTGGGTAGTTGAGTAGCACTAAGGTCTCTCAGAAGGGCATGTTTTATTAGCCCATTTTGTCCTCATCTAAAGGGCACCACATAGCGTGAATCAGTATGTTACATGATTTCACAAAATATTTGGTAGGGATTTCTAATACAGAAACAGAAACTGAGCTCGATTTGCACAATGAACTTAATTTTAAATTGTACCTTCTTTGACGGTGTAAGTGTTACAGTTTTTGCTGCAAGTCTATATGTGCACTGAAAGGCAGCAACTAATAGGGCTGCTACTAACATTTATTTGTTAGCAATCATTTGTATGGGATAATTGCTTCAATTAATATATTTCTTCAGTCAACAAAAAGTGAGCTATGTCCGTCGCAACTTCCAGGAGCCCAAAGTGACATCTTCAAATTGCTGTTTTTCGGCTGACTAACAGTCCAAAACTTAAAGATGAAAGACCTTACAATGGCAATGAATGACACAAAACTAAATTATTGACTTAAACAGATCATCGTTGTTTCTGTCAATTAATACACAGCTAACTAATCTATTAACTAATCACTTAATCAGCTCAATTACTGTTCACTAAACCCCTCCCCCAAACAGCGATTGATAGTGATAATGATAGTTTAGCAGCCGCAAGTAGGCATGGCAGGCCCATCAAGCTTTGGATTACTTAACCTGCTGAAGTGATTTATGGGGCTGTAGAAAAAGCGATACTCTGCATCTACATAGTTTGAAGGACAGGGTCTTTTCTTTATCCTTTCCAAAACAAAAGAACAAGAGCAAAAGTTTCAGAAAAAGGGTTAAACTGTGTGTTTCTCCTCTAATTTGATGCAAACGTTAGCATGCCTGACTACAGTAGTAACCTAACCCAGTGTTTTCTCCCAAGGCGCGTTTCATTAGCTCACTACATTCTGTGGGGCTACAGGTTTGCTAAAAAAGCCCTGTTCAGGGTAGCACGTCCACTGTGTAGTATTTCTCTACTGTGTGGAAGCCAGTAACGGATGCCACATCAGGGGGGAACATTAGCGGCTGCTTAGCGGACTGACCACCACTCTTAGTAAATCATCAAACAACAACTGCTGTCCTATAATTCTCAAACACAATGCGTTTTTAAATTTCACTTTAAATGCCTGATATTAGCTAAAAACAATACATGTTAGTTCTATCTCCAAGTAGGCATGGCAATATGGTACAGTACACGTGCATTATCTACTGTAATGCGCTGTGTGTATGGATCCCATGTTCTCCTTTCTAGGTCCCTGTGAAATGTGCTTACAAAGCACACAACTGCCTGCTCTGTGATCTATTGCTTGTGAGAGTTACAAAGAGACCCTCATTCATTTTGCTCTCAAGCTCTCTTGCCAGTGAAATATGACTTACTGTACATTAAGTGTCATCCATTCCGTCTCTCTCCCACTACACCACTAAATATAACCTCGAACAGTTATTGTCCGCTGGCCACCCACTAAATATTTCATTGTTCTTTAATAAAGACCGGACTTGCTCGTCTTTTGTTGCAGAGACAAGCTGTGACGGTGAGGCTGATCAGCACATTATTGCAGGGAGACAGAGTTGTAACATAAGCTTGTGCGACTACATTGGCGCAAAGTCCCTGTGTGTGCTGCCAGTGTAAAAATCAATATTGGGAAAAGCAAATGCAAAAAGTCAAGCAAGTTTGTGGAATTCAGACTGCAATGTTTACCAAAAGGTGGCCAATTCCAAGTCAATTTCATGGACTGCTGGTGTGGCAACATGAATTCAGATGGAATTATAGAGCAAAGAGCCGATTAATGGGGAACTTTCTTCACACTTAAGTCCAAAACACACACACACACTGACTGATGCCGGACATTCTCAAAACACAAGTACAACACGAAGAAAGATCAAAAATATTTTCCAACAGACAATTACCTTTCTTTGGCAATTAGTTTAGCTGCTAACTTGTGAAAAATGCATCAAATTATACGGTCTCCTCCCCTTCCCATCAAGCCTACCTCTCATCTTGCTTCTTTGTTTCGACTGAACAGAGAAGATGACCATTAAAGCCCCCATGATGCCCTTCAGACTTTCGCACTTAGTGATCTGGAAGTCCTGCTAGGTTTCACACACTTTCACTCCCACTCGGATGGCTTGAGAGGGAAAATGGAGAGAGAGAAGAGAGAGAGAGAGAGAGAGAGAGAAGAGAGATGCTCGGAAGCCTTACATGAAAAACCAAGTCTCCGCTCCAAACTTCCCTTTATATTCACCTCGGCTAGGTGGGCAGCATGAAGAGCAATAGGAGTGGGAGTAAAACATGCGCGCCTCTGCTGAGTTTTGAATTTTGACGCGCATGCTACGCAGCCCCCTCCGTTCCCCTCTGAAGTGAGCGCTTGCTAGCTAATCTCTGCTCTGCAAAAGCTAATTTGTACCAGTTGAACACTGAGATTAATTGAGCGATCGGAGAGAGGGAGCCAGTAACAGGCTGGGGAGAGTGGCACTGCCGCTCTCTTCAGCAGATCTCTCTTCACAGGGGGAGGGAGAGGTTTTAGAAAGGCGACAGAGCTCATGCTGTAGATAACCATTATTCCTTACTAGCTGCCTTCTAACTACATCACCTGCTGGGGACAGGCGGAGCAAACCATGCTGTGTCCACGACACACCGAGAGCTGAGAACTCAGGCGGCCAGTGGCTGGTGTAAATATTTAAAATGTTTGCCAGCAATCAGTGGTGGGCATCTTCAGTGAGCATCTTCTTCTCCGTACTAATGCTGACGAGCCATTCTCGTTGATTACCAAACTCCTGTGGTAATCAACATTATTTGGTCGATCCACTGTAATGGAAATATGTCTTCAAATCACCAGATGATTCTATTAATTATTTCACAACGGGCTTTCTGCGAGTCCCAAAAGACATTTCAGTTTAACTCGATAATTTAAACCCTATGATTTATAATGTAAATGCTGTCAGTCATATACGTAGCCAAAAGGAAAATAGAAAGAGGAAGGACAGTTAACACCCGCCAAAAACAAAATCCAGCAACATTGTATTTTAAGTAAGAAAATGTGTCCTTGCTAACACATTAAATTTATTTCCCATCCCATCAAACAACCTAGGAAAAAAAAAAGTGATTGCCTCTTCAGAGTTGATCCTCCGGCAGCTTATTTGGCAGACTCAGACCGACTTTGGGGAAGATCCTCCGGATTACGGAGAAGGCCTGGAGGTCAGAATCACACCCACATCTTTTTTCCCTTTCCATCCTTGGCTCAGAGCGGGTGAAAAATACCACGTCGATGCTCTTCTGATGTGACACATCAAAAGAGGAAAATAGAATGAAAAATACTTCCGCTCCCTGCGTCTGCCACCCACATGCAATTCATTTCATGAACAGTGTGACGGCAGTCCAATTCAGAAACCGAGCAGCCAACCACTGCAATCAAGTACCAATTTGCACCCACTACATTAACCTGCTTCCTGTCTGCCGAGTGTACTTTGTTGCTCCGAGGCCTCCCACAAATGTCAGCTAGAAGGTAAGGTACATGTAGGGCAGAACGTAAACTGTGTAAACAAAAACACAAAAGGAGTGACTGCGGCCATTCTGAAGGTCAGGGACCTTTGAATCACCAATGGGCAACCTACTTTTATAAATGGGTTCTCCTTGAAAAAAAGCCCTTACGGAGGCAAAACAATATTAGCAAACAGCAGTTTTGCGTCTTTTTCTTTTGCCTGCACATTTCTGCTTTCTAGCAGTTATCTCCTGTTGAGAAACTATTCACACAATGATGCCAGACACAAAGGAATGTTGAGTGCCATTTGAGGGTGATCCTAAGCCATTGTATGTATTTATGACCCTCACCAACTTGGTAAACTGAAAACCCCACTATCACAGAATACAGAAATCGTGCCTGCTTACCCCCTCCACCTCTCAGCCCTCTGAGAGAAGCGATATCTGAGAGAAAAGATGTTCGTGAGATTTAAAGATTGCTGGAATACATGGACATCTAACTTTGCGCACGGGACCTGGTGAGGCGCACCGAACAAAGTTAGAAACGAAGAAGCCTTGGACTTTAAGCACCAAGGCCCCTCCAGGGATCCAGGGATACTTTTCCGGTGATATGGCAGTTTGACGCTTTAGCTCAATGAGAGCAATTAAGAAACGTGACATTAGATAAAAATTAGGATCTCCTATCAAAATAGGTAGGATAGCCAAATTACCTCAGGTAATTAATTATTCCTGATAATCTTCCTTGACTTTCCAAAACCTATCCGTTGCTGAACAGTGCCAGTTTATTTAATTGAAAACTATTAAAGTTGGTCCACAAAATGGTTTCCTGCATTTACACAAATTAATGCCACAAGCTTGAAAAAACAAGAATTGTTCTTAAACATCAAAGTCTGTTAACAGGTGTTGGGGAGTACTACTGCTTATGTGCAGTTGTATAAAGCCTGTTGTGGCTCCACAGGGAGCTGTGTGAAATCTGATGAATTGCCTCAAGTGATGTCACTTTGGTTTTGACAAGGAAGAAGAATGCGTGCAATAAAAACAAGTAACCAGTCACTCCATCTCCCCATAATTCACTAGATCTGTCCAACTGCCTCAAATCAATCTTCAAAATGTTTGAAAATGTTTATGTCGTGTGGCTGAAACCACCAGCAGAACACATAATATAAATGTCTTCCTCCAGTAATGTACATAGAAGGGAATACCAGTTAGAAATCAGAGTTAAATAAAGTTTTACTAGACATACGTGGTAATGCGAGATGGTGATAAAAGCATAGCCTCTTAGGATGAACCCTTAAGCTGGAGGCCCAGTTTGAGGATTGGTCCAAATCAGCTGACCGTGGCTTTTCAAAGGATAGCCTAATTACGTTGGAGCAGTAATGACTTCATTAAATTAGACACTCCAGAGAATAGGGTGGAATAATCAAACGTCTCTGGGGTAAATCATCCCCACACATTCTGTGGCTTATTCCACACCACTTGAGGAAAACAATCGGATTAACTATATGGGATTTGACAAAGATATTGCAATGGCTGCACAAGTGTTTTATAGTTGATACTGAAGTTGATTTTAAGTGCTTATAGAACACCAATATTATCATATGCCAATAAAATTGCAAATAGCATTGGTCATTTCAAGGACCAATGATCAACCCATCGCGTTAACATCTGCTTCAAAACGTAAATGCTTGTACATCTCAAGTATGTAGGTGCTGTGCTGCCCACAGATCCCCTACATACGTGAGATGTATGTCCATTATCCTAAGTGGTGGGCTTCATGCCTTTTTTTTTTGTTTTTCCTCCCACATAACATTTCTTCCTCCTTTTTTCCTGTTGATTAGTGTGATGCCATATAGAAAAAGGGACGCCGTTAGTCTGTAGGTGTTTGTGACTCAGACATAGACTGGCTAGCCATAGGGGAGTAGTTGCCCCCACTGTCTTTTGAACTAACGATTGCGCAAAGGCAAATGGAAATGTAATCGCAATCGCCGCAGGAAGCTTGTGAACAGCCGCGGATGCACGATGAGAGCGCTGAATCAGACAAGTTCGGCTGCACAGAGGTGGCCTCGAGGTGAAGACCAAACCAAGACGTTTGTGTAAGACATTACTGATGCTTATATACACATGAAACAAACCTTTTGGAAGCCAACAGCTATTCCACTTTCCTACAAGCAAAAGGTACCAGAGTAACGCGTGGACGAGTACACAGGGTGTACTCCAGGAACCAAACACACGTCGAGCACATCCACAGTAAATCGCAGCACCAGTATAACCTGTTACCTATTCAGTACATGTTTCTGTCAGATCTCTGATCTAAATTGTTTAATTCGAGCAGCAGTGAACACAGGACTTAAATAAATCGACCAACAATGGCAGATAGATGCTCTTGTTCTTTAAAGTCACCTTAAATGCGCAGTGTGTAATTTCTGCCTCTAGGGGTCTCTCACATCAAAAAAATAACAAAAGACGCAGTTTGATCACGTCGCGACGCAGCGTGGGATCATTGGAGTTGAAGCCTTCACCATCATTACAGTCAGCCTCTGCCGGTTAGGATTCCTTCAGTGTTCCCCGTTCAGGAGGTTTTGCACTGTTAACGTTGATTAAAATTAATCTGGGTTTGAAAATTGTTGGAAACATTTGGGATAAACTAGGTACACACATAGGTATGGTCATTTGAATGCGGAAGTGTTACATATTATACCGTTAAATTATATATTTACATTAAAACAAGCCTAATTCTAACATATAGTAATCTAATCCCAAGTACATTATCATCACAATTGTTTTAAGCAAATTAAACCAGCAAACAAACAGTATTAGAGCAGAGAGATTCAACCTCAACTGACTGAGTGGCACGCAACAACATTTATATCGTCTTCTGTGAATATCTCTCGGAATAAGATGAAATATTAATCCATCTCCCAAGTAAATTAATCGACAGGAAATAACTCTATGACTTTGATGTTGGCCTTGTTTTTAATGAGGAAAAAAGAAACATTAATTGTTTCCAGTTTGGCAAATGTGCATATCTGCTAAACTGAATATCTTTGGGTTTTGGACTGCTGGCGGGACAAAACATGCCACGTGAATGGCAGTTTGTCACCATTTTCTTACTGCCCAACCCAAAAGAATCTCCACATGGTCATGTTTCTCTACACACTGCTGACTTGTATGTATATATGACAGACAGTTTCCGTTACACAAGCATCATATTATTTATCTATATATGATTTATCTAATCAGTGCAGAATCTATGTACATTTGCCCATGTGATGTCACTAAAGACAAATCAATAAATTATAAAAGTTCTACATTCTGTGTTCTGCATGTGCTTCAAGCTTATTTTCCTGCACTACAACATAAGTGTACTGTATGTCCCAATGCCCAATCAGTGCCTTTTAGAGTGACACATACAAGCGAGAGAGCCGACATCTGATCAATCAAACTAATGTAGGAGCCTGTTCGTGTAAGACAGGAGGATCTCCTGTCGGTGGACAAATGAAGTGCCAGGAACTGACACAGAAGGTTTGATTAATTTGTGTCACATTATCCTCCTGCAGTGATGACCCGCTTATTGCTGCCTACAAGCAACTCCAGACATGCCCTTCATGCTGTCCTCTTTTAATTCAAACTAGAGGAAGGACAAATGATCAAATAAGAGCTCATTATTAGGGAGTATTGTTGTCAAAGGGCTATAGCAGCTTTTTCCCTAGAAGAATAAAAGGTTTTTAGGGTAAAGAAGCCAAACAGCATTTAAGCCTAGTAAAAAAAAAAAAAAAGCATACAAAGGCTCTCCAAAGTAGGGTGACCCCACACTCAAAAGAAGCTCTCACTTTACAAACAAAACAATCAATACATAAATAAGAGAGCGAGAGAGATACTTTAAGGATGCAAGACACACAATATGTAACATGCATACAGTAAAAGGCAAAACATCTGCAAGCAGATTAGTGTAAACCCCAAATTGAAACATTTTTCGGACCAGATTTGTAGTAATTGAGTAATATCCCTTCTGCCAACAAATGCTGTTAAACCTGTACAAAAATGATTAGTTCTGGGTAATAAAGTGTACGTCCCTCTCTCTTCACATACCATCAGTGCACTCCATTACCATTGTGATCTATGATTATCTGCACCAGTGTCTTTATGGCTCTGGTGTGCACCAGGTGGATCGATGGCTACAACCTACTGCTGTACAACACAATGATCCAAACAAGGTACAGCGGTGAGGATTTAATGTGTTAAATGTCCACCACCAAACACACACCAGGAAAAAAAGTTGAGATATGATTTAGCAAGATAAATAATACCTCTTCCAACTCAGTACAGTTTGGTGCACTCTGTCAATCATCTCATTTACGGTACAACCCTCACAACAGGATGCAGAAGGTCTACTAATTAAAACAACAAAGCTGTGTATGAGGGTGTACTTGAATACAATCTGTGATCAAATGCCATAACTTTAAAGCAATATTAGGTTTTTAAAAGGTCAATAACAGCAATTAGGTGGTAAGAAATGTGAAAATGCACTGTCATGATTTGGACAGTAGAGGGCGCAATTGATTTATCTTGACAAACCAGAGTAGCACTAGAACAGCCTTCTACATTTCCAAATACATATCTAGGAGAAGTATCAACTACAATGTTGAGCTGTTTACAACAATCTCGTGCTATCTTGCTAAAAGCATGCATGCCATGATCCCACTCTTCCTATTTCGATCAAAACCGCTCTGCCTTTGAACAACAGGGCATAACAGATTTTAGAACAAAGATTAGGGGCCCTTGAGAAAAAGAACAACGTAAATAACAGAGAGCAGACGTCCTTTTTCCATGACGTAATACACGGCCTGCCAAACGCACACCGCAACGTGTCACAACTCTTTCTAAAACAAACTATAAACCTTCCATTGTCCGATATAAATTTTTTCTGTCAGCTTTGTGTTGGAATCCAAACGTTAAAAAAATTTTTTAAAACACATCACACGAGGCAGTGATGATTGCGTCTGTTTGATAGCTGCTGAGCGTTGAGGAAAACTCGGGGTAGCAGAGTCAGTGCTTTCCTGCAACATTTTCTTGAGTGTCCCTAAGAATTACAAGCAAAGCAGTACTGCTTAAAGAGGAAATTAAATGGAAAGAGTGTAGGAAGTCATCATCATAGAGACAAAATGTGAACATTGTTAATGAATAGCGCTTTTTTCCTGCGTATAGGAAGACACTGAAAGACACAATACAGGACATAGTGTGTTACACACACACACACACATATATATATATATATATATATGAAAAACTGAAAAATGGCTTTGCTATTATCCTCTGTCATGCTATAACCACTTTTCTGAATGCTAATAATGGAGATGCAGAAGAGCAGTCCCTGATTCAAACACAGCCTCAAACAAACTGACATGAAAGCAGTTTAAGACTTACTTGCCTGTCCAAAACAAGAGTATTTAAACAGCAGTTGGCAAAGGACGGCTCAACATCCAGATGCTCATTTTGAAAAGAATCTGCAACCTGCTGTTTCTAATTAGGGATCAATTAAGAACACACAGTGGGCGCAGAGGTTGTCATGAGGCATATTTTCAAAGCCACACTGCAGCAGCAGGGGATGATGAGTTCTCACTTGTTTGCCAATGCAAGCTTCTCTGTACAGTTAACCTCCTATATGAAGGATAGCTGGGCCGCAAACCAGCAATAATGATGCAATAATTAAAAAGGTCAGTATAGTCCCATTCAGCGCTTTACTTTTCCTGCACAATCACCAAGGCGTCTGCCGTCACCAATATGTACCTCACCTCCATCTGCAGAGCAACATGGCTGTCATCCTGAGACTGGTTTAACCACAATATTTTGCTGCAGCGACAACGGGATACACTACCTGCCCAGATGGTCTGAGTCAGTGGGCATTGGCCCTTGCGGTGAGCACTGCGTCCAACTGCTATCAATCACAGACAAATATGGCCCAGTAAAAAGGGTATTTCCCTTCAAATGGTGGCACAAAAAGACCTCATTTCCGCAACTGGGCCGAGCAGAGCAGCTCAGCCACTGTTGTGTTTATTGAACCCCAGTGAATCCGCTATTTGATTGGCACTGTATCTTGGCTAATAAAAACATTTCTTGTGTCTAAAGTGGTAGCACAGTTGACTGGGGACAACTCAAATAATGTGGAATCCTTGGTAAGCTAGATTTTGCAGCACCATTAGTCTATAAGACATCTTTTTTATGAACTTTAGACGAATAACTACTCGTCTGTATTAGTGTATGTGTGCTTACAAGAATACACCTTTTTCTCCCCACCTTTTCTTTCAACGACTGCTGACTGTAAACAGAAAAAGGTTTATGACTCAGCAATAAGTGTGGTGACGCAGTCAAGTACAGAACTTTCCTCGAGTCATAATAAAAGCTGAGGAGCTGACCAGAGTCAGTAAATCAAGTTGCTCTGACGTACTATAAAGCACATCCAGCAAACTCAGTATTACTGAGAAACAGTTGGGGGAAAAAAAAAACAAAAAACTTCTCTTTGATGCAGTCTGACTGCAGATAAGAGACAACACACAGATTTTGAACTCTCTCACATCCTGCACCAGTGGTAATATGGGGCTGTTCAACATGGACGCCGGCCAAGCAGTTACAGTTGCGCGCGAGTCTCAATGGCACCCGCTCGAGTCGATCTGTCATTAGCACGGCCCCACCTGCTGCCATTGTACACCCTGGAGGCCCGGCCTGTGTCATATTCTTTTATTACACCCTGACATGTAGCTGCTGTCTATGACACTGAGCCCACCGAGCCGTACAGCACGTCGAAAAAGTGTCCAAACCGACCGCTGAAAGTCCCAATGGAGCTGCTTTTCTCCTCAATCAGGTGTTAAAAGCATCAGGTCAAGACAGAACATATCAAGAGTCACAATTCTCACAGAGCAGCAACAAATGACAAATCCGCACAGACGGTCGCAAGGACATCAAAATTCTGGTTGTGTTTTCCCTAACCAAAACCGTCATCATTTTAACACAGTGGATATTGCATTACAGCAGTGTAATGAGCAGTGCTCGCTCTGAATCATAACTCCTCACACCCGATTCATCTCCAAATAAAAAAAACAAAAAACTAGGAGAGTCATGCTGAGATGTGAAGATGAACCCAATAAATCCTTCAGTGGAACAGTACATGCAGTGTTATGATTGCTGCTGTTATTTGGGGGCACAAATGTCGCTAAATAAGCAATCCAGGTGCTAGATGAAAACATAATTTAATGCTCCTTTGAATCCGAGTGCCCCTGAACCCCAGCAGCAATAAACATTATTCCTCATTTCACTTCATTTTAGCAATTTTGTATACTGTACGTTATCATTCAGCACACTCTTAGCCAATTGTGCTCCGCTTGAGATAGCACAGGCGCAGTTTATAGTCCTCTGCATGAGAAATTTCTATTGAGCTCTAACACGTATTATTAAATATGCACAGTTTAATCAGCTTGCTCCGTTTCAGTCGCATATTGTTCGGCTGAGTGAGTGGGGATTTATCCAGAATGTAAGGTCATGGAGGAGAATAAGCACGGCAGTGGTCCCTGCACTTAAAGAATTTCTAATGAGGCTTTTATGATACCTGTGCTCCACTGGACAACAACAACAAAAGAAATCTAGCAAAACACTTACCGATGAGGTTTTCTTTTTGTTCGGCTTGAAAGCATAGACTGGTATCTTGGCATTATTCAAGTATGCCACTGGTGGGAAACGTTTACATTAAGAAAAATTCTGGTTCATAACTACTATAGCACAACACTACCCAAGGAGGAACGCAAAAGAAAAGGGGCACAGGTAGCAGATATCAGGCAGATAGCCAGGAACAGGAAACCAGCAACAGGTAAAGCTGTCTGGAACACATGTTCATAATGTGTCAAGAGGCAGGTGTGTCAGCAGGTGGGGATGATTTGGGAATGTGAACAGGTGAGCAGGTGCATGTGGAAGTCAGGCGATTGGGATTGGTGGGTGGAGAAGACGCAGGGGCAGACTGAGCACAACTGAGGCAGCGGTCATTGTGGCTCTGCAGGAGCGTAGACAAGTCTAATGAAAAGTGTTATTAGCTGCATTATGTGAAGTGTAGGTTACAGCATTTTTAGATATGCCCATACTTAGGACTAAGAGTCACAATATCTGTGCAACTCTGACCCGTCGTTTTCAAAATCTCTCTCTCGCGAGTTCCACAACTTTATGGCAGCGTAATACTAAACCCCCTTTGTAGCGCCACTATGTCACTTTACCTAAACCGCGGCCACTGTGGCTTCAAGTTGAGAATGCTCAAAATAAGCTAAAATGCTACGCTATTGCAACAGTAGCACAAGTGGAGAAGATGTGTGTGGCTGTATCTCTGGCTCAATCACACACTCTCGCGAGATCTGGTTACATCTCTAACCCGTCGGTCTGGTTTCACTGCAGTGCTGCCGACGTCGCTTTCCAGCCAGATCAACAGAAATTTAAAAAGGGACGTGTGAAACCATGAATTGAAAGATAAAACTGTAAAAAGATAAAGAAAAACGGTGTTATTTCTTCTTTCCAAATTTTACATAGTCTCTCTTCAAGGTCCGATAATGACCTGCTGATACAATTTGTAGATTAATAGATAAGTGAGGCATTTTTCACTATTCTGACATTTTATACATTAGATCATTTATTAATAAAAAAAATTACTGACCGATCAAAAATAGTTTTTCAGTATACTAAGCCCAGTGGATTAAGCTACCATCACAAACAGTTTGCCAAAATGCCATGCAATGTGCAGTATTTGAGTACATTACCTACAGTGTCTTCAAATCTAAAGTAATTTAAAATCTACTCATTGCCAGTTAAGTTTAGTATGTGACAGTCTTGATATGCAATGCTTTTAATATGTCAGTGGAAAAGCCTTCATAAGCCACCCCTGTCTGAGCGTATGTTCATGTGTGCACACTGGTGTTTTTACTGTACCATTTAAATACAAGTTCAAACACCAGCTGAGCCATGCAATTGTGTATCCTTGGGTGGACAAAACTTCGACGGCCCTTGGCTGTGCCGAGGCCACAAAACAGTGCCGTGAATGACACATTCATCAACCGCCTCGGGCCACGATCTCATCTAAAATCTATCAGTCTGGCTCTGATGACAGCTCATCACAGTGACAAGTGAAACACTAACCGTGTCAATAATGCTAACACTGGGGCGACGCACGGCCCCGCCCGATATGCATCAGCTCTCTATTAATAAATCAGAGAGTGGAGGGGAAACCCTTTTTCCCATGCTGCAAACCATCTTCTCACGCAGACTTGCAGCCCGTAACCAAACGCTATCTATGCCTTGGGCTAGGGTTACACTGAAGTATCACCTCCTCTCACCTCCTGTTCTCCACGTCACGGCCAGATTACATGTCAGTGATGGGAAGTTGCAGCCTGCGTTTCATCGTGTTATGCCAGCACTCGGTTCACTTTCAGGGGCTGCGAAAAAGTGATGATGATGTTTGGTGAAAACAGTTGATTTACTTTGTTATTATCAGACTGACATCTGATGTGCTGTAGGAAGGCAAGCAAATTATTACAATGTGAATAGCAGCAGTGCAAAAGAGATTAATAGCATTCCTTGAACAGATGCGTTTACTTTCTGATTTAAAAGCTGAATTCGAGCCAACAGCTTTTGGTTATTAATCCATGTATCCCCTCTCAAAGATTGACAGAGGATACAAGATTCTGTCTTTGTTTCATGCCTCTCCGAATCACTAAAGTCCGCTTGCATTACAATACTTAATCCTGATTGTGGATTTCTGTGGTTCCCTGCATCTTTGATCTGAAACTAGAAGCCAATCAATATGTCCAATCTACAAGCTGTCTAAAGTATGAACCAACTTCACACAAAATGCTCAACTCACATGGGCATTCACTTTGATTTCAGGGCCTGAGACTGCAGTACATTATCCATGCTGGAAGACTGCGCCAGTAAAATATTACTTTCTAATGCCTTTATGTTCCATTGTCATGGCACTAATGTGCCTACTCTGTAATGACAGAAACAGAGGCTGAACACTGCTGGCCACAGATTGTCTTCCAAGTGGATGCTACAGTACACAGCCTGCATATTCAGTTGCACACATTTCGCACCTACAGCGGGGAACTAACACTGTGATTAATGCTGTTGGTGTCTCTTAACATGCTGAGACAAAGGAAAGACAATTGCTTCTCTACCAAATGCATTGTAGATATCTCAGCAGTGGTGGAGGTGGATGTGGAGAGGGCAATAAACAGCGAAATGGCAGCTTCCTCTGTGGCTTAGATCAGTTGTTGTGTGAGAAATATAAAAATGTTTCCCCAGACAATTTTGTTTTCTATTTAAAGGAAAACCCCAAAGATTTCAAATGTTAAATGTCTCAACAAATGCAGCCTTACAAGAATAATGCCTATATAAAATTGCCTAAAAATGGGACTAAACAGTCACATTTCGGTCAGTATCAAATAAGTACTGAGATTTGATACCTGGCAGTAGTGATGTTCCCTTTTTAGATGGTGACAAAACTATCCAGTATTTCAAAATAATACAGTAGACAAGAAGATTGACAAAAGTAAGCAAAATTAAACACAATGTTGTGCAGAAGAAATATGCTTATTCACTTTCATCCAGTATCTTGCATCGACATCAAATTGCAAATGAAATCTTGCAACCCCATGAGTGTCACGACCCCCCAGGCTAAGAAACCACCGGCTTGGATTAAACAAGGTTATGCAAACTCAAGCTGTGTAGCCAAACACTGTTCGAACCCACACAACTTATTTTAAATTCTGGTGGGAATCCCAAACATACCAATTATGTTAGGCTGAACTTTGGAGAAATGTGCATAAAATGATGCAAAAGACATCTTGAATTTTTCCATTTTATGGAATGGTGCAGCCACAAAAAACTTGAGTCTTGAATATTTTACTCAGCATCAACAAGATGTGCTGCAGCCTCAGTGCAGAGTTGGAACAAGATGATAAAGAACAGGATGTTGTCAGACATAGTGGGAAAAGATGATTTTTCCGACCTTAAAGCTACTTAAGGGAAAATTAAAGGGGACATTGGATGTGAATCGGAAAACTGAATGCTGATGTAATGACAGATGTAATAAAGAAAACATATAACAGCTCAGGATACACATTTTATTCCATTAGGAAACTACAAAAGAATGAAAAACCAATTACTTTTCATTATGCTTGATTTAGTTACAACAACAGAGACATCACTATGGTGTGTAAAATTAGCTGTGACCGTGTACTCCTTCCTGAGGCTTTTCAGTTCAAAATAAGCTGAACATAAAACACTGAATGGTCCCCTGAGGGGTAGCGGTTAATGGCACAGAAATAATTTGAAGAAGAGAGAAGTCAGGTGGACAACGGCGTCACCATAGTGATGCTGGCAGCTATGGTTTTTAGTGGCATGTTAGGCCTCTCTTTAAGTGATGTAGTCATGGCTCATTGGTAATCCATATGTCGATGCGGGGAAGCATGTTGTGAGAGCAATTACAAAACCTACAAGGGTTGCCATTTTGTGTGAGTTAACCATGGATGGATTTCTGAGCGGTCCTACTAGGCACAGGCCCCTGGGCCACGGGTCCAAAGGGTCAGGGGGCCCCTAGGTCAGAACCTCTATTTGAAGTGACTCTCGACACTTCTTGTTGGAAAGTCACACAGCTTGGTTGAAACCAGTAATGTTTTGATCATGTTTTTTTTTTTAATCAGAGTTCTTAATATTGAGTATCAGCCAACCAAATCCAATCCAACATTTGTTTTTGTTTATTTGTTCCTTCACATTACAGCTGCACAGCATACTGAGGCTAGAATAACGTTTCATTAAAACACAGGCAGCATCTCCAGCATGAACTAAATACTGAATTTCAGCTGCAGTTTCAGCAGCACTTGTGAATTCTGGTTTAGAGGCTGACATTTTTTCGGGAATCCTGTGGGTCATCGGAGTCAATTTCATTATTCATCATGGGACTGGGACGGAACAGGGAAAAAAGTCAACAGGAGTAGGCAGGACCGGAAATCATAGGTCCGTTTTTTTATGTAAGTATACAGTTCTAATATGAAAAAATGCTATTTTCAAATTTAAAAAAACAAACATTTTATATCGGGAACGGGATGGGACGGTAGTCATTCTTCCAGGATTGGAATGGGACAGGAACTTTTTTTGTAACCGTCATGGGAGTGGGATGGGACAGGAGTGAAAATCCACTCCCATGTCACCCTCTAGTCTGGTTCACCTACAGAATGTCACGGAAATAGACAAAACATTTACTACAAAAACACATATGTCTATCTATATGGAGATGCAAAATGACTGCAGAGATGTAAACTGACAACAAAGAGACACAAAATGACTATAAAGAGTTGGAAAATGACTACAGAGATCCAAAATGTCTACAAAGAGACACAAAATGAGACCAAAGAGACTTCAAATGACTAAGAGACACACAAAACGACTATACAGAGACTCAAAACGACTGCAAAAAGAAGGAAAATCACTACAAAGATAAACAAAATGACTATGGAGATGGGAAACAACCACAAAGACGTAAAACAAGTACAAACAATACACAGCGATTTGGATCTCTTTAGGTCTAGGGATCTTGCTCCTATGTAGGATGGGTTGGGGGCCTTTTACATGTCTGTGCCCAGGAGCCCGTTGTCTAATAATCCGTCCACGGAGTCAACTGTTTCCCTCGTGGCATGCCAATCTCTCCCGCTGCTGACTTCCCCTTCAGTGACACTTATAGTCATACCTGTCAGGCCGGTGCAGTTTCTGAATCGTGTGTTCTGCAAATGTGGTAAAATTAAATGAATGCACCAAACACACACACACACACCGTACTCTACTTCCACCCACCAAATGTATTTGACAAATACAGCAGGTGGATACATTCCAGCATTTCTCCACTCACCCGAGTGAGGAATTCATTTTCCAGAGCCAGGCACCAGAGCATTGTGGGCCGTGACAGCACTTGCTCGGTGGTAGGGTTTTCATGGTTTCACTTTTAAATCAGAACACAATGTTGGAAAGCAGCCTGTTTCTCTGCAATTATGCAACTAATTATGCTGTTTGCAGGAGTCAATTATAGTAACCCACTCTGCAGGTTTACAAGCCTCAGTGCAGTTTTAATGTGAGGCCACCTCTAATTGCAGCAAGTGCTGTTTAGCATGCATTCGTCACAGCGGCACAAGTGCTAATACGTTTATTTTCGGGAAACAGGGAAATGTAGTTAGGCGTTGTGCAACAACACAATTGCACATGCACACTGATGTCAAGGGAAAACACATAATACACATCGGCCCAAGGTGAGTTTTCCACCCAGAGCTCAGATTTGTATGGGCTCTGGAGAAGAGAGAAATGGTCCAATGGGGTCTTTTAATGCAGTTATGGACCGCTACACCGTGTCATCCATCACTGGTGGTGGACGCACATCAGTCTGTAAGTCTCTGCCATAGCCCATCATCTTCTCGGCTCTCTAGCAATGACCAGAGGGAGAGGGACCAACCAGGGTTTAGTCACAGGAAGAAACCGTGTGTCTGAGTTCAGAGTAGCAGGTATGGGGGACAAATGTGTCAATGATCGTGGTACCAGGTATGGACTGCAACTAATGATTATGTTCATTAACAGTTGAATATTTTTCCAATGAATCTATTAAACGCCTAAGCTATAAAATATCAACATTTTAAAAATGATTTGGTAATATGTTGATATTGCTTCATTCACATAAGGCAGGTAGTGTCAGTGAGAATAGCTGAAAATATACTACAAATGAAATTGACTTATTTGCTCAATTAAAATGGCCAAATTGTGACCAAAATTTGCATTTTGCATTGCTTTAAATGCTGCTGTCTGTGCGCAGATTCTTCAACTGAATGAAACAAGCTTTGGCAGCTTTGTTCACTCCACTGGATAAACCATCGCGTGCTTACTGGTAAACAGAGTAACATGAGATTCATAGTGTTTCCAATTCATTTCTTGCTCATTTCCAAGAATTACATCGAGGTAATCTGCAAGCTCCGCCCATGTGGCGTGGGTACGGCTAGAGATAGATCGAATATATCAGATATATTCAATAATATTCACTATCGGGCAGCGCGGTTAGCTCAGTTGGTAGAGCGCCCGCCCCATGTACTCCCGCCTGTAGGTCCTTTGCATGTCATCCCCCTCTCTCGCTGTCTCCCGTTTCAGATCCATTAAAGGCATAAAAAGCCCATGAAAATATGCTTTGATAATATTCAGTATCAATTAATGAGTGATATGACAGATAACATATCGTCATATTTTGAGTTATTCGTTGCGCATTTTAGTAAATTACAGTCCTCTGCAATACACCACCAAGCTATTGCTACTGAAGCCAGCAGTACCACTAATCTATCCCTTCACCTAAAACAGCCCCCAGTGCAGAATGAAGAATGCATAAAACTATATAAAAAAAAAACGTAAGTGCCACAACATGACAGCAGCTACATTTGAAGTTCAGGGCATTAAAGTTCTCCATCACTACGAAGGATTTCTGTTTATCGGATTCCAGAAAGGCCGTGTATGAGCGTAGATCGGAAGGAAAGAAAACTTCCAGGACTTAGGAATCTACAGGTGACAGGTAGCTGAATTGTATAGACAGACAATCTACTGTGACGTAGGCTACCACGCGATCCAATAAAGCGCATCATTATTGATGATCTTACCATGGGGCTTTGGCACGTGCGGACGCTTTATCGCCTTTTTCAGTCGCTCATATATTGAAAGCAGCCGTGAGTGAAGTCGTCTCCAGAAATTAAGTGAGTGTGTGAGGATGAAGTGGTTCATGGTCAAAAACCTTCTAGCGTCTCTGAATGAATGTCAGATGCCAAATATTAGATGCCATTTGTTTTACAGTTGTCAATCCTAAAGCCAATGCGACACACTATTAAATATAAGGGTGCAATTACTTATTTACATAGATGTTTAAAATAATGTTAAAATAATATATTTAAAAATCTGCATTGTTGGCATTAACAGCATAATGCAGTAACCTCTGGCCTCTGCAGGTGAGAGAAGCAAAGGCTGCGGCAACAATTTGAGAATTTACGGCATGTTATTTTGGAGAAAATGTCGCGATATATATCGTATATGGTGGCATAGCCTAAACATATTGAAATATACATAAGCCGTTTTTGCACGGCACTAGGTGTGGGGTATCAGGAAAAAGACATACAGACATCAAGTCACAGCTCCACAGCAGTTCGACAGCAATATGAATTTTCGCAAGGTCGATAATGTTCTTATAGTATATTGCAGCCTTAAGCAGACTGCCCTTCAACTGGAGAAAACCCTGTTATGGCAGGTGAAATATCTTGGAGCAAAGTACTGAATCCCTACCAGCTGCAGTGATGTTGTACTATAGCTATCCTGAAATCCATAAAGAATCACAGTAACGCCTATGCTTGACTGTTTGCTGAGTGAACAGTGCAGAAAGAGTTAAGGGTCTGCATCAAACGGCGCAGGCTCGGCAGGCATCATAAAATTACATTTCATGGTGGCATCAAAGCTCTGTTCTGTGTCTGGGCTCGAAAGCCAATCGATTAATTTAATTTCCCATCTTCATAGCTCACCAACAGAAATTGACCAAATTCAGGGAGAACATGTAAGCATTGAAGAGATATAGTTTATGTCTGATCTCTGAATTTTATTATGACCTTAAGGATTTTAAGCTTGTGGAACAATGTGCACCAATTATTTGAGATTACAACTTTGCACGTTCAAATGTGGTAAAGATTATTATTAACAGCTAGAAAGAAATGCGCGCACAGTCCTTTCCATCTGATTGCATATTGCATAGAGTAATACAGAGACGATCTCTGGGTACAGCGGCTGAGCAACTTACCACAAAACTTAATTTGAAGGTTGCATGAATTTTTACACATAGCATTTAATCTACCAGTACAAATAAATTAAGAGGGATGTATTCTTTTTAAGCATGGAGAAATTCTCTCTAGCAAAGTTAATTGACATGTTTAAAATGAATAATTCATGCTTCATTTGCAGATTTTCTTCTCATTCAAACTTGTTTACAAGAATTTGAAACCCAAGTTTTGGGTCTTTCAATAAAATAAAATAAAATAAAATAAAAATCATACCTAGTTTCAATAGAGCCAGCCTATTTCACAATAAGCATGGATTTACATCAAATTCCCACCTCGGAAAGGATCCTTCATAGCAAGATCTCCTTTATTGCCTGCAGGACTGTAAACCTAACGGCTCAGTCAAGAACACGCTCCCTTTCCTTCTTGCTCTCAGACATGTCTTACACATCAATTATTCACATTCTTCCATTTGCCAGAAGTGGGGATTTGATTTTAAACCCAATAAAATCCTGGCGCAACACTAATCATCGGTGATTCATAGCTGAAGTTACACAGTGTGTAAAGACGAGGTGCAAAAAGGCGAAGGCCAAGTTTCCCCTGTGTCCGTAAGTCTGTTTGGACCGAACAGCAGAGGGACAAAAGATGGGCAAAATATGAAATAATAATGAGTACACAACTGTCTTGATAGTGAACATGAAGCCTGTGTGTTTTGGATGCGTTGCTGATGTGTCGGGCTGTGTGTTAGATGAGTGGAGTCACGCTGAGGTCATGAATACGAGATCAGCAGAGGCCCTTTCAGTGATCTCATACATAAATGTAACTTAATAAATACAATATGAGTTCAACTTAACTGCAGGGTGAGGAAACTACACAGGCCAACTGTGATTTTTATATATGACGTGATGATTACTTTATTACTTTCTCATTTATAATAAAGGAAATTTTCCCTCAAAACGTTCTTGAACCACATGCAACAGATTGTATCTGTGTATAAAAGCTCAACATGTTCTGTGCTGATGGCAGGCAGATGCATTGCGACAGCCCACACATGCTTGAGTCCCCTTGAAATGTACAAGTATTTTTGCACTGTTCTGTCAAAGCAGATATGCCACCACGAGCAGCAACAGCAGCCTTGCCATAGTGACATAAACCCACTCACAATCCCAGTGAAAGGCACTCTAAAGCCTCTGCAGTGACCACCTGCTATGGAAAAAAAACCCTGACAGTTCTGGGTTAACACGGAAAACCGTTGGCATATGGGGATATCTTAAAAAGGACATCATAATAATTTAACAGTCAACAAACATACATGTGCTATAGGTTTCCAAAGGAATCAATCAGTGCCCATCTCGTCACGTATTTTAAAAGCCCATTTTATCACTATGGTTGACTGATCAGACTTGCAAAGCGGGGGCAATCAGTATTAGCATAGGTTAAACTCACGCAAGGGTTGTAAAGCAGTGGTAGGCAATCAGAGAAGAAGCATGTGAGGTGACTACATAGTGAGCCTGCAGAGAAATAATGTTCGTCTAGTACTGACTGAGCCAGTCATTATGGGACTAAAATTTCATTTATGGTGTGCTTTAATTGTCTAACAGCCCAAATTCAGCTAATCCGCTTATCGTAATGTATGTGATTGGTGTTTCTTTATGGATTTTTTCCCCCTTGTCATCAGGGACTGAAAAAAAGAACTGCTCTACCCTAAAATCATTAGTTTTTGGTCATGAGCAAAAGGGGGATGGGGGGGGTGGGGCACCTTACCTGCAGTTTTCATGCACTCAGCCTGAGGACATTTCAAACTGAAGGCACTGACTGCCTTTTTAGATCATAAATGTACCTTCTCCTCATTCCAGAGATTTACCCACCCAACCAGAGAGTCTATTTTCGCATGTCCCAGCTTGCAACAGTCAGATTTGCTGAGCACATTGATCGGTTTGTTAAAGGACAAGTAATTGTGGGCGAGTGGTGTGCTCTGGGCTACTTCAAGACCAATTTGTCTGGTTGTCACTTGAGAGCTGGGGCTCAGGACTCAGGGAAGGAGCCTGACGGGAAATGTCACATCCTCGTGACGCGTCGAGTGCTTCCTCCTTGTCCGTCTGTGTGAGTTTGCTGATGGGTGAGTGCGTTTTCCTTTGTGTGCCACTGGGCACCGCAACACTGGCAATCAATAATAAGACCCCCATTTGTCTGAGTTCATGTTTTGTGGCGTAGCTGGCAGAGCATAGTATTTCAGATGTGACTCACCCAGTGAAGTTTAGCTACACTGGGCTAAAAATGTTTTTCTTTTTCTTCTTCTTCAATTATCAGGTACATTTCGTTTGGCAGACGCAGAAATGTAAGCATCAAATGTTTTTATAGATCCTCTTCTGAAATAGCTTTATTTATTCTCCATGATCCAGAGGGAACTAACGCCTTGACTTGGCCAAGCAAATCTCATAAATCAGCATAACCTCCTGAAAGCATCGTTAAGTATGCCGATAAGATCCTTTAATATAACACACCGACACTATGTACAATCTAACAAGCCCATTCAATTTCACATATTCCAATTGACGTCTTTCACCAATAAAAACGACATGCTGTGAATGTATTCTTCAGTGTGGCAGCACCTACAAACAGAAAACCTCATCACAAAACATCACATAGCAACTTATGTGGAGAAATCATCACCTCTACCGTGTCTTCCCTCTTTATAGCATTTCCACCGTGGTTGCTCCAGGCTCTAGATTTAGTCAGCCATTACAGAACAAGGCCCATTTTTCATGTGTAATGGGGTCCTCCATTAAACATGAACCTGGAGGTACAATCATTTAGCTTGGCGCCATCCCTTCCACAAACCAGCAACAGATAGTAGAAGAGATGAGACACAATGAAAGAGGTAAAGCTTTAGAGGGAAAGAGAACAACTAATTGAAACAGAACAAAGAACAGATTTAAAGCTGTTCACATTCAACCTCTAGTATCCTGCAGCTACAAAGGGCAAATTTACCAGAAGGGAACCTAATTACTCTCCCCCATGGCCTTCTCAAGGTGAGATGTTAGGACACACTTCTACGTGACCAAAATCTACAGAAGCCCTCAGCTCTTACAGCTTAGTGTTGTGGTTTTACAGCCTGTACCTTTACTGTTATGGTTCACTCTCACAGCTCTCATCAACCCCACTGTTTTCAGCAAAAAAGCTCTGATAAACCCACTGTACTGTATCTGTCCAGCACCAACAGACAGGCAAAGTTAGCAACTAGCGTAGCAGAGCATTAGACTGCTACAGAGCTAGGTTTTCCCCTCAGGAGTTAGTGGGGACCAAATCCGTGCTACATGGAGAGTGAATATGGCAATTACATTCACCAGCTGGTCAGAAACATGTCACTGATGAATGCTAATATTGCTCCATGTTTGCTTGAATAGGCGACTGTTGGCTAACACATTTTGCGTTATCAACTTTGTACTAATATGTCAATATTGTGTTTAGTATATATATATATATATATATATATATATA
>CM022475.1:8498678-8577661 GCA_011952105.1 Coreoperca whiteheadi | reverse complement strand
TATATATATATATATATTTATTGTGTTTCATTGCCCCCAAGTGGCCAAAAAATAAAAATCAATGAATGTTGAAAATTGTGTGTCTGAAATAATACATTCTTTAAAGCTGGGAAATGGCATTTAATTTGAAAACAAGATGCAACGAGCAAAGTTTACAGATATCTGGTCTCTTAGCCCAGTAGATTATATTTAATGCTTTGCTGAGCTCCAAATCTATTTAAATGGGGAATATGTACTGCAGTATTAAATCAGGTAACTACAGATTTGAGAACAAGTGGTTGCTAGCGACTCATCCTTTTCATAATACCTTATCAAAACCCATGAGTGTCTGATTACACAGACAATACCACTGTAAAACATGGCAGACAAATCTATTCTCCTACTGTACCACGCTGAAACCCCACACCACTGCCCCTGCATGATAGACAATATCAGCCTCCCAGAGAGGGCCTCATCTTTGATGGCACTTTCCATCAGCACACTGTGGAGTACACTGCTTCAGTAGCATCCACTGGGAGAACACTGGCACTCAATATTTGCCCTTTTACATATGAAGGCATAGCTCATCAGACATCCTAAGTGAAGTGACAGACTCTAAATCATATAGCTAATGAAAAGTTAAAGCAGAACTCAAATAAAAACTCACAAAGGGCAATTTGAGATGGGAGAAGATAAAAGTGGGCAAGTAGGCTATGCTAATTTGATTGAACTGTGATTCTACCTTACACAATGACGAATTTCACAATAAGGCATGGGTATAACACATTATTCCAGTCCTGATACCATTACAGCTAGGCTACTTACACAGCAGAGACATGCATAAATGCATGCAATACTCTACACTTTAGACATTTCTTATACAGTTTTCTCCAGCAGGATGTTCTATATTAAAAAAAGTGAAGTTAAAATACATTGCATAGTAAGTGAAATGTAATCTTAAATATAGAAGGGTAAAACTACATGCTGTGATGTGACAGTAATGGGGAATACACCTGGTTTGAAATAAGTTCCTCTTTGCTACTTGGTTGATACCCTACTGTCAAGTCTAATTCAAATGTCTTTTAAACTTCGCTTTAATGGCAGCATACAAACAATACAGTGGGCCACACGTTGGCCTCTCTCCCAGATCAAACCACGGGTTAGAGTTATTTATTCTATGGGAGGCCTATCAGGACATCTACACATGCTGCTATGGGCACATGCATGCTTGCAGTGATGAGCATCCACTAAAACAATGCAATTAATCATAAAGGGTCTCCGTATGACATTCATTTTCTCTCATACCACATACACGTAGCATTTAGTAAGCCTGATGCATAAATGCAACCATTAACTGTCAAAAAGCAGCCTAATGGTTGTGTGATTGGTGTTTTTTTTCCCCGTCTTTCCCAGGACTTAAGGTTATTAAATGTCTCCATAAATTAAATCAGTCAACTGTTAGCTTTCTTTGTTACAAAACATGGTGCAAAAGCTCAATTAATTGCATTTTTGAATCTGGTTTAGGGTTGGGCCTATGAATGACTGAGTGCCCCCCACCCCTGCCGAGTTAAATCTGGTTACTGAAAGCGCAATAAAAGCTTCCTTCCTGCTGCAGCTTTCAAACCGTGGTCGAGAAGCACAGGGAAGACTTTTATTTTCCTCAGGGACTGAAGGTGAGGCTAACCACCTTCACTTTTACCCAGCTGCTGGGAAGCAAGACACGGGAATGTTTTGGGTATTGAGGAGTATTTGGGTATTAACTCAAAATTGGCACAGTTGGCAGGGTCATAAATGTAGTCCTATACTTCCTGTGCATGAGCTGCGGGAAGTCACAGTTATATAACAGGATTCTAAAGCAAACCTCTGCAACTGACCCTGAAGGCCTGTTTATGCCAGAGCTTTGAATTGTCCTGAGGCAGAAGTGTGAGTTCAATCTTGTCTTCTGCTTCAGTAGATAAACACTTTAATCTCAAGAAGGGGACACTTTTATTATCATTCAAATGATGCACTGCATCTGGTGCATCCCAGCATCTACCACACAGATCTGGGAATGTAATGTGACCTTGCTTATTTATTCATTTCTACGAATCTGCAGAAGCTGAACCTATGTCTCGGTCAAAGCTTCACGACATTATATTCAAGATTGTATCTCTTGATTTTTGTGATCCAGTGCACACGAACACATACAGTGCTGCAAAATACTATGTCGCTGTATTAAGATGTAATTCTCATTTAATACTGATATCGCCGTTTTTCTGTCTTTGTTAGAAATTGTCAAGAGAAGCAATTTAAGGAGCTAAAAATTAATTGAAAGCACTGTTTTTCCATGGCTTCCTTTCTTGTCTGTTAGAGTTGGCATGGGGTAACGGTTGGCTTCCCCGGTGAACCTGCTACCTCAGAAGTTTTTCTGGCTCATTCCCTGGCATCAAGTGATACATTTCACAAAGGACAAGAATGGAAATACAGAAAGCAAATATTGCTTTCTCTGCATCTCTATTTACTCCTTCAGCTTTTCCATCTCTGCTCCACTGACTCCACTCGATTTACTCTAGCAAAGCTCAGATTGCACTTTTTTCTTTCCCTTCTTTCCCTGTCTAAGAGATTAGAACTGTACACTACAAGACAGGAATCCCCAGGCTGAACAAGTGCGCTACCACACTACTCTCGCTGTGTAGATTCTGTTTGCCTCGTTTTACTGAACATGCTGCTGATGTGTTAACTTTCAAGAGTTGTGAAATCCTTCCTCATGGTATTATAAACTGTTGTGCCTGATTAGCCTTTAAACTCAAGGATCCTTTACTCAAACTGCCCATTCCTGGATTGCATTTCATTGTCTCAACGATGTGTGAAGCATCCTGCCCCAACATAATCAGCTGCGTTTTATAAACGCAGGGCTGTTTTTGGTCTCAACACCACAGCAAGGCACCAACGCAGTTATTGTCACAGACCAAGCCGCAAAAATCTACTTGTCCGCACTGTCCTCAAGCTGCCTGACCTGACAGACGTGACCTGGTCAAAGGGGGCAACAATATTGTATCTTCCAATAAGGGATACAAAATACATCATGAACACTAGCCTTTGCCCCGTTGTTGTTGGGCTAAAAAACTGTGCCTTTGCATGCAAATGGGAGTTTATTCTCAGTTTGTCCATTCCTCTTTAGAAGAAGGTTATAGAAATCATTATGGTAATAGCATGTGACCAATTAAATCAATGCTAATCCTTTGATCAAATTTATGCGATCCATCATCCAACCAACCGATTATCTGGACAATAAGTAGTGCCAAATATTCCACAATAATACAATTTTACTATTGCCATATAACTGTACATCTATTCCCAGATGACACACTAAAATCTGTTTAAACAGAATAACAGATCAGAGGAAAAGGAACAGATTTCCTTTGGGGGCACAGTTAAATCACAGAAGAGAAGGAAAACGACAGCAGGAGGAAAAATAGGGCAAAGAACCTGAAAGGAGGGACAAGAGCAAAAGGGTGATCCATCCTTATTAGGTACAAATCTAATGTATCAAGCAGCCAGTCAGAGGCAACAGAATGGTCAGTGAGCCCTGTGGAGCAGTGCCCACGTGGAGATAGGCCATCGAAGCTGTAGTAGTACTGTAAATGGCAAACACAAATTTACCTTTTCCTATGTTGCTTTGCATTTAAATTAAATTTGCGATGGTTTCAGTGGTGCATGGAAAATGCAAGCGACTGAAGAGAAATTCTAAATGACACATTGCTTCCAAGAAGGATGCTCTGTTGCTCGGTGTGTCAAACATCATCACCCATCATCCCTCCTTGCTACATTCACACTTTGAGCTGCAACCATTTAATCTGGTCGACGTATTTTGCAGTGTCATTCCCTAAAGGAAACAGCTCCGCAACCTGCCTTACCCCTTCCACAATGTGCTCTGTACTGCACTCCTGAAGGGCTGTGCAAGTTTAGCTAAAATTGTAGCACTGATTGGAATCGGCTATTGATCATCACAAAAGAAAATATTGGTGGTCTATAAATCAGTAAAATTATTTAACTAATTAATCATGGTTTCCGAACCCCACCTTTATCTTCCTGTCTAACCCACATAGATTCGAGAATGCTTTACAGACAAAATCCTGACCCAAGATGCAACATATGTGGAGTTGCGCTATCATTATTATTATAATAATTTGTAGTAGTATTAGTATTATTTTACGGTCAGATGCATTTGCTAGATGTCTGACTGATGAAAAAAGTGCCTGTTTTGAGTAATAATTAATCAAGTTCTAAAGCACAAATAAAATCGCCCACACCTCCATACAATCCTGCGGGAAGGAGCCAGCTTCATCCGGTCCGCTGCTCTCTGCTCTGCATGTGTGAGAGGCTCAGCCTCGCTCTCAGTCAAACAGACTCACAGACCTGCAGCTCTTTATACATCCATAGTCTGCAATAGCCCGACTGTGCCAGTGCTGCAGATACGTCTATGACACAGACAGAGAGCAGAGAGACGGAGACAACGGTGTAAACTGCTCGCTACGCTTTTATAGAGTCCCGACCTCCACAGCCGGCGTGCTGTTATTGGCTGGGGGCTACACACCACTGGCCCACGGCTGACACCCAGAAAAGTCCCAGTTTGAGCTCCTTCGTTATGCTTTAACAGTGACAGACGAGATCCCTCTTGTTTATACCTGCCTGTGTTGACACAGAGTTAGCCAGGTAAGTAATGGGCCAAGGGTGGATCTGTCTCCATAATGATGGGGAAGTAGCTCCATATTCTGCTTGACCGTCCACAACATGCTTCAGAGAGAGTGAGTGATTAGTGTGTGTGTGCGTGTGTGTGTGGGGGGGCTCAATCTTAGCCATGACTCTCACAGACCAGGCTGTACTGTGTGGCTAGGTTTTAGTGTCCTTGACTTGGAGCTCATATAGTCAAGATCATGAATTGAGTGCTGAGGATGGACAGCAACATTCTGGTCACACAACATCACTTTATCCTCTGCACCCTGCAACGTCCACCAACCACCGTCTTTACACCAAAACCAGAAAGCCATTATGAAGCGAGTTCATTTTCTCTGCCTGACCATAGAGGCTATTCAAATCAAATTGGAACCACGCAAAAGAAATGTGATTACAGTGTGCTCAATTCATCCCAAAGTGGAAAAATAAACAATGCAATGAGGCAAAATACCAGTGCAATAAAAATTTGTCTGAAATCGACCTTTTTGACAATGACCAAGCAATACTGATGCCGTACTGCAGCTATTTTACACTGCAGTGCCTCAGATTCCAATAGCACTTTGGTATATCTAACAGCAAGGACTGCAAGGTGCACATAGTCTCTCCACGGGACTGTATATAGGCTACAGTGTGTGTGTGTGTGTTTGTGTGTGCACGCATGCTCTCTTTTTATAGCTCTTTCATGGCCAGCTGGGGACATGAGGAGTTGACTCATTGACACACCAATGTGAGAAACAAACGAAGCCCACAGTGCCAGATGCTAACAGGGTTTAATAAAGAACTATAACACTGTTTACACTACCTGCCTTGATATACGATGCTCACACACATTTTGTTTTCCTGATTCAGTACACTTCATTAACTTGGCCACTGAAACAAAAACTCTCCAGAAATAATAGGTTCTCTGTGTGTAAGATTATTACTAGGTGTCCAAAACTGCACTGAACAGCCTTTTAAGTGATAATTTGATCAAAACCATCCACATCCTGAGTCACACAGAAGACGTGCAAACACATTTCTCCACACCAAAAATGTCTAGAAATACAGTTTCATGCGGCATCCGTCCATCATTTCATTGCCTCAGTTTATCCAACCGTCTGACATTTTGCACAAACCGCTGCTTCTCGGTGAGGGAGATTGATCTGTTTGAAGTTTCAATCTGTAACCAATCAAAGAAGACATGAAAAACCGTTTGTTACAGCCTTTTTCATCAGTGGATTCGCACAGCGCCTGAGGAAAAAGAAATATGGAAAAGAAATAAATACAAAAGCCCAGATTCCTGTGGGACTGCAGCAAGAAAAGTCTCTCAATAAAACATGATGTGTTCAATACGAGAGCTTCTGCTTTCACTTTCAGCACTTTCTTGAACATTAGCAGCAACAACACTAAATACGCGTGTTGCGCGTCATTCTCGCATGGTGAAATGTGTCATTATCTGGCCCATATTAATGATACTAAGTTCCTGTTGTTTTCCTCGAGTCTCCACTCCAACCCTCAAAGGTGTATGGAGCCTCCTTTAGTTGGCAGGGAGCTGGAGAAGGGCTGTAGTCCCAGTAATTGCCAGCTGACGGTGCGTGGAGAGGACATTGTCTCTCGCATCGCAGAGCGTCTGGGGCGGACGGTTCACTTTTCGTGAAAACACAGCAAGCGCTACTGACTGTTGCCTCAAAGGGACGTTAAAATTAAGTGATTACAAGTCTGAGAGAGCTGATGAAGTTGAGTAGGAGAGGAGAAATGGGGATGTAAAGCTGGAAACAGCAAGCAGGATAATGTGGACAGAGAAAGAGCAAGCAAAAGAACGAGAGGTGACAGCAGAGAGGGGGGAACTTGAAAATGGTAATGATCACTTCAGAGTCAGAGCTGATAGCGAAAGCACTAGGGTGGCAGAACAATTCTCTGAGGTGATAACAATGAGCAAAGAAAACAAATTAAGACTCCTCTTAATAGTCTGCAATCTTAAAAAAAAAATCATAAAAACAGTGTGCCAATGATTCTGTTGTTTTTTTCCTGCTGGATTCAACACAGTAATACCTCATACACAGCAGCTTTGTAACTCAACCATGCTCACCATAACGTAAATAACCCAGCAATTCTTTCCACGCAGAAAGACTCTCGTTGACAAACATTAGCGCAAATGGGAAAACTGATTACATGGGCTCACAAGGGTGAATTTAAATGGACAGTGGCACGGGACAACCACAGGCCAATGTGGAATGCAAATAAACAAAGATGAGGTGAAATCAAATCCAGGCAACCTAAAAGGATTGGTGGATGTTGTGGTGGTGACATAAAGGTGATTGATAAAGGCAAAAAACTCCCCACAAACGTTGCTTATGTGTCAGTGTGTTTTCTAATGACCTTCATTAGATAGGAGCGTTAAAGTTAGCATCTACACCAACTTCTCAATTTGATTACAGGGGAAACCAACAGTTTTACACAGGAGTAGTCGTGAGGACTGCTACACAGCCTGTGAAAACAGTTGTATAATGTCTTCTGTGGTGCTGGAGGGAGCTTTCAAAAGATAAGTAAAAGTAAAAACAAAATAACCGTGATGATGTCATCATCTTGGGTTGTACTGCTATTTTTTTTTTTTTACCTGAAAGCCTGTGTTACAAATTGGGTGTGTGACATTTTAAAGACACAAGCATTTACCAGGCAGGGAGGATCTAATTAAAGACTATCGAGTTGCATCATGGGAAATGTAGGATCCAGTGCTTTTGGAAGTAGGGAGTAAGGCCACGTTCAGACCGACTTTGGCCCTAGGTGAAAAAACGCAGTCCCCTCATTCAACTGAATAAGTTCAGTGTTGCAGTCGCGGTTCCTACGCAGAAAAGAAACACGCGGTTATCTGGGGAAAAAAGTTGGCCCCGACTGTTGCCAACGGAAACCCAACATCAACCAGCAAGGCACTGTGGTGCCCAATCAAATACATGCTCGCACATATTCCTGGTAGATTGCTTTGTAACGTGAACAATGTCCGCTCTTTACCTTGCGATTGCCAAAATGAAAGATACAATAATTGCCGCCATGATAACTCTACAGAGTTGTAAAATCCTGTCTTAAAGTATCATAAACAACTGTGCAGTGTTTTGGCGTCTGATAAGCCTCCAAACTCATGGATCTGTTACTCAACCTGGACTTCCTGGATCGTATTTTATTTCTGCGTTGTTTTAACGTCTGCACACCCACAGTAAGTCAGGATATCCTGGCCTTTGCTGCAAGGATTTTGATCATTCATTCAACTTCATAAAAGTACAATACTAAATCGCTTGAATGTCCCTTTATTAGGGTTCTAACACGTTCATCTCAGCCATAGAACCTGTTGGAGTGAAGATTTGAGGGCGTACAGTACACAAAAAAATCTGCCTAGAGAGTCCCCTGACATAGTTAAAAAGAGTGATTAAAGCTTTGTATGAGGGTGACATTTCTATGACAAGCTCATCATTACCTCATTATACATCTAGTAATTAATAACAAGGAACGGACTTTCAGGGACGGTGAGTGACAGAGGGATGTCTCTGCAACCGCAGCAAGAAAGTTGTTTAAATGACTGCATCAGCATCGGCATTGACATTGGTGTCTTTTGGGGACTTCTATAGAGAAGAAGTGATGATGGAGGGATCCAGGGCTTATTTAACCTTGCAATAAGTTATGTTTAACCACTTGCCGATCCTGACCTCAACAATAGAAAGGTCAAAGCTAATTTTCACTCTGGTTTCACAAAGAGCTGTAGACCGAACTAGACATTCATTTTCCACTACAGTGAGGACGGACACTCTCCCTCCCCTCTTTTACATTACACTGGGCCAGGTTGTCTTGGAGTACTTGAACAGGCCTTGACAGCCCGTCACTCCTTTTCAGTGCGGCAAAGGAGGATCTGAGTGGACCAGCCTGGGGTTTTAGCTACTTTACGACAACAGCAAATTCTGGTAACGCTCGCAATGTAGCAAAGCACAGTGTGTACTCTCGTGGGAGCGAATGAGCCAAGGAGTCTGCGCTGCTCTGGTGTGGGACGGCAGCAGAAACCAGAAGGAGGCAGGGACACTGTGAAACAAAGAGACAGTGAACTGGGCCTGCCAGGAAGCTGATACGGATACAGATATCGCAGTCAAATGTCTTCTTTCTGCCCTCGCCCAAAGGCACTGAACCCTGGGGTCATGGTGCAAGGTTAAAAAAAAAGAAGTCGTTTCCAGATGACACTGATAGTTGTTCTTCTTTTTCCATTATGTAAGAGGCTTGGTAAGAGATTCTTTGATGTTCTGGATCACTACAACATCCTAATCTGTTTCTTCAAGTCAGGCTGTGTAAGGCATCTTGTTAGGCGTATATTACGACATTTTCTTACTCCGGAGAGAAAGAAGAAACACAGTGTGGATTCTCATTAGTTTCCTCTCACATATTTGTGAAACCAACGTGAAAATCCAGGAATAGAAAAAAAAAAAAAAAGGTGTACAGGATGTACCTAAAATGGCTTTAAAAGTGTTCTCAAAGGAGGTTTTGAGCACAAAGAGTCCACGCTGCTAAACAAATACTGTACCTCCCTTTGGATGTTGGGTATTTAATTGTACTGTTATCCAAGTTTTGCCTCTGCATCTGAAAGTCAATTGATATCTACTTCCATCTAATGCCTGCTTTTGCTTCCAGTCTTTTTGGTTTCTCAGATAACAGAATCAAATAATTCCTGTAAGAATCTCACTTTTCAGGTAGACAGTTAGAAAATAATTGGACCAAACTTGCAGTACAGTTAAACACATCACAGGATTGTAAGCAAACTGTAAGTCTTGCACAGTATGAACACATACATCAAACTTCAGCCGGCGATACACACACATGCCTCTCAGGTGAATCAAGCAGATACCATGTTAGTCCACTGGTTGTGAAAGTAAACATTATGCAACATGGTGAGCCATTTCTTATTGTTGCACCTGTCCAAACATCACGGGGGAAAATGTTCTGCTACAAGGGAAAACATACAACTTTATAAACCACATGAAAAATAAGTGCTTCTGGACACTGTGTAATATTTAAGAGAAAAGCTCTAAACTAGCTGCAGAACAACATTTAACGTGAAATATGAAATGCTCCCTTGGTCATTGTGTCCCACCTTAATATTTCTATGAGCTCTGCAGAGGTGGCAAAGGGCCATAAACGTTAGCGAATTATTACAGAAGTGTCTACTATAAACCACAGCCGAGTAAAAACAAGCTGTGTTAAATCGAGTCTCTTCTCTTGCCATTCAGACTTGATGCCAAAGCAGCCTGCCTGTGGGTATCAAATATTCAGTGTTTGGTCAGGGATTATGGGCGTTGAACGTGCTGTCCTCATGGGACACGTGGAACATGACCTGCTAATAGCTATCAGGAAACCAAAGAGAAACAAAGACGGGCCCTCGCGTCATTGGGCAGGCCCCCACACATGTGCTCCCAAGTCCACGCTGAAAAGTCACAGAGGACATTTTACACAGCATTGTCTCATGGCCATGGATTGGATGAGCACCTCCACTTCACAAAGACTACATGAGCAGCGTTTTTCCTTGCAGGAGAACAATTTGTTTTCTTTGATTCTGGTTTCTTTGGCACCAGATGGAGCCTCTTTCAACTTATAATTACTGTAGAACTACAGAAGCCTAAAAGCGTTTTCAGTAGTTCAACATAAATATTCCACAAATTTGTCTACGCAGTAGATGAAAAAGGTTTATTTTGAAAGTCATTTCATAGACAGCTATAATTCCTAGTTTTCGGACTACATTGTCTCAAAAGGACCTTGAGCTCAAGCCACGGCTCCCACAGACAGAGAAGAACCATTTGAGTCACCTTGTGAGGACAGTCCCATTGGGGGGTGAACCGGACTGTTTTGAAAGTAGACCCCAAGCTGACCTGGGACAACAACATATCCAAGCTGACCATTGAGCGCTAAAGAAAACCTGGAGAGAGGACTTAGGCATCGCTCTGCTTGCCATGTTGCCACTGCAGTCTTGACCCAGGCAATCTGTCTAACCAAGCTGCCAGTCAAACTAAGGGATGGTAAATCCCCGGAACAAACACTAGTGGTAAACGGTCATCAGTTGCACTGTTGAGAAACGAACGACAAAAATCCCATTTTGTCGATTTAGCAATAAAAATGAAACCTCTTGAGAGGGAAGAAGCAAGTGCTTGTTTGGCATTTACTGCAGCCCTGCAGACTCAATATATAACCATTTGAATGCTCAGAGACATTACACTCGTTCAGCATTGTTCCATTATAAAGAACACGGCCAAGAAAATACTCCTCTCCACCGAAGAAAAAAACAACTGTATTGACAGGGTCAATCAAACTACTTGAAATCAATACAAGCAAGTTGAAAGGCTCATCGGCTCGTCAAAGCTCTGATAGCGCAAAGGAAAGTCATACCAAGCAGACTTTTCCCCAGTCTTGTTATGAAGAGTGAGTGCGGGGGTTGAGAGGGCATGTGCTGTGGTGTCTTAACGCTGCGCTACGTGAGCCTGTGCTCAGCGAAGGGAACTATGAGGATGTGGTGAAAGTTAGCAAAGAGCATCGCTCTGATCCGGCGCAAATGGCATGTTTAGTGCTTGCTTCAATGCAATCCTGTCGAATAGAGGTTGGCATGACATGTTTAAAAGAAGTCTCACTGCACAAGTAAAGGTTTTGACCACGTAACAAATAGACATTGACATTGTCCCCCCCCCCCGTCAGAAAATTCAAGGCCTACTGGGCAGCAGTGGTGGCAAGAATACGAGTGGTGGCCTACTGTCTCCGCTGTAGCTCTAAAACAGGTCCTGTGCAAGTGCAGTATGTCTGTTTTGATCAATTAATGATTTCCTGTTCTCACTGAATACAGCAAACTAATTCTCTTCGGATTATAATATCATGTCAGTGCAAGAAATATTGCTGTGTATACAATGATGTCAAAAGTGGACCTTTAACATACATCTTGGTCACAGATCTATTTTTAGAACAGCCCTGTGTGGACAAAAAAACATTTGTGACATTATAGATGTATCTGCCCAGGCTCGTTCCGTTCCATCACGCGCATTACCCTCGACCTTACCCTATGTGATTGTGCTGGCCTTGGCAACGAAGTGATCAATGAAGCAACGACTGTGAGGCTGTTCTAGGACAATGAACATCTCAATTAAAATCCCATGGTCTGCTAACTGACTCCATCTATCATCCTCTTCCCCTGGTCACCCAAATATGGCAGAGCCAGCTTTGCTCAGGTCAAACTCCATTTATATTAATCTGCAGCACAGGCTGTGCAAGATAAGTTAATACAGTGTGTTTATAGAGAAACTGATCCACTCAAGTGGAAATTGTCCAATGAATGGCTAATAATGGGTTTCGGAATTGGGAATTTGAGAACATCGAAAGATGGAAAATTAATTAACAGTACTGCCGGCTTCAAACTAGGATTCTGGGAAAAATCCACTTCAAAATTCCACTTATTCAGCATTTAGCACTGGATCGACTGTATGCATGTATCCAACACACTAGTATTGAGACTAATGTGTATCCATATTTCATTATTATGGAGATATGTTTGTGTTTCTTGTCCTGAGGTTCATAAAATAGAAACCAAACTAATATTCTTGAGACAATGTGGTCAATAAAAAAAAGAATGTTTCTCTAACTCAGCACACATACAGTAATTGGGCTGTGTCCACAGGGAAATAAGCCCAGCCTTGTATTTAACATGATCAATAATTAATAAGTACTGACACGGGCATTAAAGACCACCGTTCTGCACCCAAGCAAAAACTGTAGCCCCTACCGCAATATAAAGCAATGCCACATTTTTATCAACCAAAGCTTTGAGGACACTAAAGGAAATTACTACTGAACATAAACTAATCATTGTTATGACCTCAACGACCTGCTGGTAGCTATGGAAACAAACAGCATACTCCTTTGGGCAGATACACTAGATGGATTTCTCCAAGCTTGGCATCTCCCACGAGGCCTTTATTTATCAGTATGTTTGGAAAGCTGACGCCATCTACACCTTTTATAGAGCAGCCAAAAATGGAGTGACTCTTCTATCTCACTTGTTCGCTCGGTCTCTAAGGTCAAGGAGACGGCAGAAAGTAGGCCATGGCTGTATGGAAATATTCTCTACTATATGCGAGCGTTTTCATTTTGAAGTCCCCCCTTTTTGCAATACATTAAACAATTTGGATGGGAGAAAAGATATTGTACGTCTCACGTGTTCAGAAGCATGTTGGACTTCATTAGCATGTTCGTGTAGCGCCTCTCTGGGGAATAGCGCCATCTCATTCACATAGCGGGATAATCAACAACCTACTTGCCAGCGAAGCTCAGTTACTGCAAGGAGACAGGTGCCATGCAAGGCAAAGGTGTCAATGTATGCTACTGGGGCAGTCACATCAGCTGCACATCTCACCTGTAATAAAAACAAGCACACAATGAGTAAGGTCCGGGGATAAGGAATCACAGCAGGCTTTTGTTTATTTATTTTTGTATTATTCTTTACCACAGGTAAAGACAGGGGTATTTACAAAACATCAACACAAGCACAAAGACATCAAGACATAAATAAACAAACAAAACAAAATAAAAAAAGAGGGGTTGTATGTTATTTGGAGTTTCATATTGCGGCTGGGAAGATCTGAGTTATGGAAATAGTCAGTAGACGAGTATGTTTTGTGGTATGGAGGGTAATAAGAGTATTCTCTGCCGTCTGGGTTGCGTAGTCTCCAGATATCCGTCAGTCCACAATCTGACATATATTGTTTAATTGTAGATGAGGAGTGGACGGGCTTATGGAGAGTAGGAAGTAGGAACAGAGGAGCGATCAAGATCTGGGTTTAATACAATCGCCTCCTCGGATAATATGGGAATTGGGAAAGTTGGCTAATTCTGAAAAGAGGTAGTGAAAGAAGGCGGGGGAGTCAGTGTTGGGGCCGTAGATGCTGGCTATTGTTATACTAACTTTGTCAATGTTGCCCTTGATGATAATTAAACATCCCTCCAGATCAATTACGGCTGATTTATGGAAATGAGGTGTGTTTTTGTTAATGAAACTGGAAGTAGCACGTTTTTTTGGAGTTAAAAGTTGAGTGGTAGGTGTTAAGGACACGTGTAAATAATCTGTAGCACCAGTTTGATGCATTCCAGCAATATGTGCCAGGGATCAGTGCATGCTGCTTCTGGTAACCTTTATCATGTATTGAACTCTTCCTGGAGTAATCTGCTGGTAATCCACATAATGAAACTCACTGTCCCAGCCTCCACCTGTCAGCGGATCTCAAACTTCCTGACAGACCGGAGGCAGCAGGTGAGGCTGGGGAACTTCACATCCAGCAGCCGGACAATCAGCACTGGTGCTCCCCCAGGGGTGTGTGCTCTCCCCACTGCTTCTCTCCCTCTACACCGACTGCACATCAGGAGACCCGCCTGTCAAACTCCTGAAGTTTGCAGACGACACATCGGCCTCATCCGGAAGTCTGCATACAGACGGGAGGTTGAACAGCTGGTCAGAACAACCTGGAGCTGAACACGCTCAACACTGTGGAGATGACAGTGGACTTCAGGAGAAGCCCCCCAACACTGCCCCCCATTACGTTCCATGTGGAAGCCTTCAGGATCCACAATCTCCCAGGACCTAATGTGGGCACCCAACATCAACACCGGCATCCAGGAGGCCCAGCAGAGGATGTACGTCATGTACGCCAGCTCAGGAAGTTCAACCTGCTTCAGGAGCTGCTGATCCCGTTCTACTCTGCGATAATCCAGTCTGTTCTCTGCACATCCGTCACTGTCCGGTTTGGATTGGCCATAGACAGTCAGGAGGGCAGAAAAGATATTTGCCTGCGCTACATTCAGTACTTATACACGTCCAGAGTCAGGAAACGGCCAGGAAACATCCCTGCTGAAGAGCACTGTACGCCAAAACGACCAGTCACCAGAACAGTTTCTACCCACAGGCCGTCACTCTGATTAGCACCATTCACACAGTGACAGGAACAATCCCTGTTCCATAATCCTGTGACACTAACATCCACTGAACCTGTACATTTATCTCATTGTTATAAATGTAAATGTTTACACTTTTTAAATCTGCACATACTGTATATACGGTTATATCCACCTACCTCATGTATATAAAGCAACCTGTGACATTAACCATATTTCTTTCAGCACCATTGCACTAATTGTCGTACTGTTTACAGATATTACCGTTGTTTTGTTTTGAATTGGTACTTTGTAAAAAACAAAAAAAAAACAACATATTGCACATGGTACCCAAATGGGCAAAATCGTAGCTTAAAGTTTGTCTACATTGTTGAGCTTGTTGTCCTTCTACTTAGCCATACTTATGTCTACTTCTGTGTATGTCCATAGAGACCAATGAAAAATTCCTTGTATGTGTACACATGCACGGCCAATACAGCGGATTCTGAAATGATAATTCAGCATCAGCATGCTGCTCTGTAAAATGTTTGACTGTTGTGTTTTTAACTGTCACATATTTAATGAACAAATGTAGAACTTAAGAAATAAGACTATATACTTACAAAATCTGCAAGCTACGGTGGTCCAAATAATTAAGGTGCTAAAAGCATGATGACTGCAAGGCAGAGCTGACAGAACCAATGAGTTTGTCAAATGCTTTAGAAACATTAAAAATAGCTTTTTACAGCCAAAGATGATTTAATGATTTAATGATTTCACCTTTGCCTCCAGTCATAGTCTGTCCTTGAGTGTTTTTACACATACACACAGACACTCACACAAATTATGATGCCGAGTAGGTAATAAATTCAAGCACGCTCTGGAAATCCTCAGAATGCTTTAGCAGGGTTTGAAGGCATAAATGTATACACCACCTAAATACTGTGAGGCATTGACGGTATGCAAGCATCCTAATGGTGCCCCATGTGTCAAATGTTCACTTTCTAATCAGCTAATCTTTTCAAAACATGAACGAAGTGGAGAAGTTTGACCAAACCGCCACGAGGATTACACAAAAATCTCGCAAATGGAAAGGTAGGAACGGACAAATCCGCCTCTCAACGTCCACCAGGAGCCTTACCGGTGTTGAGCGTGCCCGTGACGAGTCTGAACAGGTACTGTGCGAACTTGAAGATCTCCCGTTTGCACCTTTTCCTGCAGCTCATCTTTGCTCCTGGGAAGGGGAGGTCTTGGAACGGTCAGCACAAAAAGGAGGACTCTGGCTTCAGGGTAAAAAAAAAAAAAAAAAAAAAAAAAAAAAAGAAGAATACAAACAAAACCACCAAATCCAAGCAAGACTTTTACTTTGACCAAGTCCCACAACAGGGCGAGCGTCCTCTTCTCTCCTCCACTCCTCTGGCTGTGTCAGCGTGGCCCGTGTGTCTGCGTGTGGCGGGAGTGATGATAATGAGTGAGGGGGGCTCGTCTTGCGTGTGTGTGGCTGTGTGTGTGTGTGTGTGTGTGTGTGTGTGTGTGTGTGTATCTGGGCTCTTCAGTTGCGCGGCTGTCTGATCAATACGGGGATGTTATGTGCTTTGTTTTGTCAGGTCATTAATATTTGCTTACCGGCGGTTTACCTCCTGCTCTCTGGGCAAGGTGGGGGGCTTGTCTCAGTCTCTTTTTTTCTTCCTCCAACACTACTCCTCTTCTGACTTTTTCGCCAACTCCTCTGAGCAAACACAAAAATACTCTTCTTCTGTGTTACTGAAGGCCACTCTGTTGGCTTCACAATACAGTGGTTATCCAATGAGTCCCTGCGCCTCTGTCCCTTTCAGACACACAAACAAACACACGCTCCCACACTTGATCTCGTAGTGCGCCTGCTGCTCGCTCTACTCAGCACCATCTGTGGATGTTTTACACTCAGTGACGGTTCCCATGGAGGTGTGGCCTGATTGGCCCGAGAGGAGCGGGAGGAGGAGAAGAAGAATAGAGATAGAAAGCACACAAGGAGGAGGAGGAGAAGAGAAATAAAGGAGAATTAAGGGGAAAGTGTCCACTAATGAATCAGCAATGACAGTACATTATGAGCCTGCCGCATCATGTATAATTGAACGTCAAAACAATGATTGACAGTAATGGACGGTGTTAATGGTATGCCATGGGCTCATAAGACACAGATAAGAGAAGAGGTTGACGGAGTGACAAATACACTTTAAAAATGAAAAGTCTAGAGGCAGAAGGAGGGCAGAGAGAAAAGCTGGGGTTTGTGAGATTTCCTACAACAAAATGTCAAGGTCAGTATTAATGATGACTGACAGGCTATGCCCAGCATCTGTGATGACATTAAGACAAGCCAAGTGCATCACCTTCTCCACTAATTAGCCCATACTGTATCTCAATTGCACTCATCTATCAATGCCAAGCTCTCCCATCTGAAAAGCCTGTCATTAACTCAACACTTTAACTGTTTCCAGTCGTATCACTGCAGTGAATTTGCTCAAGAAAACACCGATAGGCACTCATCATTACCTGTCCATCAGCTTCACGGTCGCAGGTATGAAAGAAGATTGGGCTGAAATCTCTGAAAGAGGTTTGATATTCCAGGGGTCTATTTTGGTGAGCAGAGTCTTTGCAGATTCTGACCTTGGAGTGCTTGTCAGTGTGTTGGACCAGCACACGCACATACATTGCTGTTCTGGACAGGAATGAGCAGCGAGGGGATTGTTCCACAGGTAGAAATAAAAAGTGTGCTTGGAGAAAAATAAAGATTTCAAGGACTTGAAGTATTGTGTGAAACTTACTGGGTCACAGCAGAACAGAGAACTAGTACAGTGTCTCAATTAGGTGAATAATTTACAAGGTACCTGTGGGGCGTAGCAGTGCCTTGGTGACATGACTTGCTTTTGGCAGGGGACATGACAGACTCCTTTAAATAGAAAATTACTTTTTAAAATGTTTTGCAGTGGTAGTTCGCTAAAGAACAGTTTCTTTTTTTTTTTTTTTTTTTTTTTTTTAAATTGTCCGTTTGTTACGTCCCAACCTCTTCTGGTACTGTTGCTATGCCTGCCGGCACATATGCCCTTTACAATGATAACAGTAGCAGATTTACCATCAGCATTTATGAAAAAATGGATCCTTCATTTCAGACAGAGGTAGACAAACGCAGGCTTCTCAATTCTAGCCAGCCACCACTGATTTCTCTGGCTGAAATGACAACTGTCGCTAGCATGTTTTATCATAGCTAGCTTACAAATTATCTTTAGTTTCACGAGCTGGTTGAAAACTGTGTGCCCGGCTGACTCATTTTTGAAAACAACCCTGTAAAAGGGTCTTACATAAGCACTTGATAGTTATATACCTAAACTCCAGGCCTGTCACGATAATGACTTTACAGACTTATCGAAGGTCAGCAAAAATGATTGCTGTCATATATCGTACGATATCGCCCGTTGTGTTTACATGCGTGACTGTCTGGATAAGAATGTCACCAACATTTTAGCCAACATGATGCCAGAATAAACAGGCATTGTGTTGAAGTCTTACAATGTAGAGAAAACCCTGCTGAGTGTTATTTTCCACAGTGCCCAAGCCGAATGAACAGGAGAAAACTATGCTGAGTCTGAGACACGTTTTTTCTGTCATTTCTGGTCGCGCTGCTTCTGTCCTCTCGTCGTCTGCTCTCTGTGTCTGAGTTTCACCGTGGGCGGGGCTCAGTCAGCTTAAAAGTTCATTGTTCTTTGAAAAGGTGTCCTTGCATTATTATGCTATTATATTGTCATAGAAGATATGGAAATATACCGAACCCTAATTTGAACACATCACCTGTTATCTAGCCCCTGGTTTCCATTTCTATCCATGTTGCCGAAAAAACAAAACGCCCCCCTGAAGTCTGTGTAATTTCCTTGAGTATTTTCAGGTCACAACATGCACATACATCTAAATATCCATGAACAAAGGAGTTCAATGAGGTTTGCCACCTCACTACTTCTGAGGTGAACAGATGGCATGCTGCTCACGTGAGTAACTGGCAAACAAAACAATGACCAACACAACTTCATTCAGGTACAGTGTGTTGCTGGCAAACACAGCATATGACTAAAAGCCATACTCTGTCCTGGAAGCCTAGAACGCCCTCCTGTTTAGTGTTATGTGTGGAGCAAATCACCAGTATCCAAGTCCATATACAGTCAGGAAAATCTCTCAACATGAGTCATGTTTACCTTAATGAGTATGGTCAAGGCAAAAAGTGACATGGAAGCTCGGGTCAACACAAACACAAATGTTGAAATCTTGAGGGATGGGATATCTGGCAAACAAAGAGGGTTCGTACTTTTCAGAAGGCACAAACTCCATCTCCAGGATTTATGAAAAAATTGTAATATTTTGTGAAGATTAATACATGTAATGGAGAGTAATTTACTTCTGATTTTCCAATCAACCAGACCCTCTGGACATTTGAACAAAACAGAGGAATCTAAAGTCTCAAGTAAAAGTAGCCTAATCTTCATTTATACTACTGTATCTGCAGCCTTCAGGCTCCAATTCAAACACCATCTTACAGAGAAAATAAGCATGTTCATTCCTACAGCACTGACAGATATCGCTACTAAGTATCAAAGTATTATGAAAGTAATTGTAGCCTTGACGCAGAATGTTCTTAAGTACCCTTGAGCTTGCCAGAAGAGTTTATCTGATGAAGTGTGGACTGATTTCACCTCTGTTCCCACAAAGAGGAAGCTAAAAATCAAAGTAGTGCAGCAAATAATACTAACAGTGTCGATTTGGTCTTAAAACCTTTTTGACGAACGGCTCAGTTAAAGGAAATAGATACAGAGTGAGAAGGTGCTGCAGCTTAACTAAAGTTTCAAATCAGAGTCCAAGGTGCAGGTGTAACCCGCCATCTACAATATGAAGTCCCAAAGAAACTTTTCTTTCTTTCCATACTTCGATGGAACATGGGCTTTTTCATGCTGCACCCTGCAGCAATGACAGGAGTAACATGAAATAGGCTCCATTCAGGGAGAAGTTGACAGATTTATTGATCCATCTAGAAAACACTAACTGCAGGTGCCCGGGGGCGAGAGCCACCATTACCACGACAACTTCCCCCCCCCCACTGTGTGAAAGCAGCTTGATCAGCTGTGTAACTGCAGAGAGCAGCTTGTCATCAAACACGGGGGCACAATTTGCTACCATAGGCGTCCTCTGCAAGATGTACGCATGCTAAACAGCAGTAAAATGTCATTAAATCCACAAACCGCAAGACAGAAATGAGAAATGTCTATTATTAGCTCTACTGTGACACAAAGCACATCTGGAGAGACAACTGAAAAACCACCTTTGAATCTTTAAAATTAAAGTGGATGATACATCTCGATCAGGGAAGGCCAGGCGCTGGGAGCTTTGGAGAATGTGGCCACTACATCAAACATCAAGAGCGGAGAAACAATCCCTTCTGCAGTGGAGTGTGCTTCACTGCGCTGGATAAGTGCTCCACCTACTCACCTTTCCCTGCTTGACAATATCCAGAAAAGGTCTCTGAAAGTTGCTGGAGTGGAGCAGGACACTGTCTGTTGTCAACTGACCATCCACAGCCTACAATTTAGTTCTATAGGTTTTTGGTGACTCATGAATTAATAAGCGTTTGATTATACTTTCTGATTACTAGTCATTCCTTTTATATCAAATAATATTTCTGCTATTTGCATCATGGGCATAGCAGACATGAAAAATGAATGGAGACGATTAAACTGATAATTCCACCAATACACAGCACAAGACAACTCATTAACAGCGAAGCAACAAAAGTCTGCTTCGTCAAACCCTGCAGGCGTGGCAGCTGCGGGCTGTCATTAGACGAGCACTGAGTGTAAAGTCTTCTAGTACCTGAACATATCGCTGAACCCCAGCAGTTACAGAGATTAGCAATATCTGCAGCATTCAGTACTAACAGCCAGCTTAGCTGAGGTTTGGTAAACAAGGCAAACGCCAATATGCCATCAGCACAGAAAGAGAACCTCTAAGGTAACAGAAGTCAAAGCAAACAACCAGTGGATGCACACCATAGAGCTGATGTCACCCACTCAGTTATGTTCTTAATTATTTTGTTACATTTTTTCTAACTCACTATACAATCTCCTACAAGTGATCTTGAGTTGAGTTGAGATGTAGTGAATGTGAAGTTCTACTCTGTCTTTACTAGGGAGGCGGATCAAAACCCGTTCCAAATGTCTCACAACTTGCAAAATCAAAAACGTCCGACCTTAGTCATGTCATTTAAATCAAATCACTGGTGCATAAACATTCATGGATTGTCTAATAAAGTTTTTGAATTCAATAGAATTGCCTGCCAACTGCCATTAAACTAAACGAAGAAGAATTGAATTGCCACACTCGTTCGCTTCATTTCTCATTTGGTTGCTTGCTGGGATGGCTGAACGTGCAGAGCGTTCAAAGGCTTGGCTACATTTCAGTAAAGCCAGAGATAAGGAGCAAGCAAGATGCCATTTATGTTCTAAGTTCATTTTCAATATAGGACATTCTGCTGACTTATATACAAAGCTGAGGAAAGACTATAACTGCAGTATCATTTCTGTTTATCGCTTTATATATGAATAAATCCTGAGACTGCCTGCATAAACATTCTACTGCAGTTGATTTAAAGAGTAAGGGGAGAAATAACTGGAAACCGTAGATATAGATTTACTGTAGACTAAAGGTAATACATTCAATTTCAGATAAAACAGTTAAGTCTGGGCTCTTTTCCCAGAATTGTTTACTGAATATACAATTTCATGAGCCTCAAAGATGATATGATGCATCATTGCCAAACACGCACAATCACAGTAAAAATGGGACAGTCTCAGAGCAGAGACGCAGTCAGTGAAAGATCAAAATAATAAAAAAATAAATAATAAATCTTGGAAAATGTACAGACTGCTTTAGCCACGATCTCTGAATCTGTATCGCTTCAACAGAGGCAGTAAAAACCTGGACCTAATGCTGCGAGATGAAATTAAACACATTTTTCAGCACCTGGCCGTAACACCTTATCAACATTAAGTGCAGCTTTTTTTTTTTTAAATCCTCTTGTAAAGGAAAAGATGATCGCGCTGAGGGGTTTCTCATTTCAGTCAGGGTGAACCCAATAAAGTCAGGGCATGGGCGCAGCGCAGCTCTCCTCTCTCCACATGAAGTTATAGTTTTGCTCAAAAGCATGAAACAGCTGCCAAAGCCTACAAACGCTGAATTGCTGTAAAATGTCTCCTTGTCAAACCTCACAAGTCGTCTACAGAATTGTTTGGGGGTGTTTTTAAACGTAAATGGACGGTTTTCTAGACTAAATGGCTGTAAACACTGGGATCTGGATTGCGCAACGAAAAGGGAACAAAGAGAAGAGCCCTGCCTCAGGAGATGCAGGACACTCTAAAGCTATCAAGCCAAATGGCTGCTATAGTAACCTTTATGGAGAGATAAAGCACACAGATGCTGTCATTAGGAAAAAGGTTAGCCTATTTGTTAAGTGCATATTAGACAGAAAAAAAACAACAACAATGTCTGAGGGGATATTTGACCCTTGTGATGATAAAGTGCCTCATGAAACACAAGATTAATGCTGCAACATCCTCGGCAGATCCAGTTAGCATTCTGGGAATTAAGGTGAACGCTGAACTTGCACCAAAGCAAAGCAGCTTCTCGTTTGAGCCTGGCTGGGTTTCAAACTATATAAATACCAACAACCAATCAATGACAAGAGATATATAATCGTTTCTCCTTGCTGACCAAGACTAAGCAGAAAGAAGAAGAAGCTTGTGCTTTCCGCAAGAAGGTACTACCGTGCTCATGTATTTTTAATAAAGCCTCTTTAGATACAGAAAACAATTTAAAAAAAAAAAAAAAAAACACACCCAAAAAAGACAGTTGTGATTCCCTAGAGCCAAACGTGGCGTTTCCAAGTTGCTTGTTTTGTCTGACCAACAGTCTAAAACCCAAAGATATAAATGCAGTATATACATAAATAAATACCTGAAAAAATGGAAGCAACTGTAAAGGATCATGAATTTAAACAATCGATTTGCTACTGAGTGTATGGTTGTTGTTAACATTAACAGTGTAAAATGATTAATGGCGTTGAAGTGCTGGGAGGAAAAGAATATCAAGCCTAAGCCATTCCATTAATTTGCTTACAAATACTTGAAATTTATACTACTCAACTCTCGTTCCAATACTTTAGAGATGATACCGTATTGTGGAATTCTTATCTGGCTTGTGTGTAATACAGGGTATGAAGCATATATGAAGGTTTACTACTACTTGGGACTCTTATATATTCTATATGTTCTTCTTTATTCCTCACGTCACATTCAGACCCTGTTAACCCAATGAGACGTGTCCTAAACACTGTGATAAAAGAGGCCATCAGCTGTCTTTGAGGGAGAGAAAAAACTGCTGGTAAGAACCATTTCCAGCCAAGTAAAACAATTTGCTGCTTCTCCTGAAACACAAGGTAAACGGTAGCTGTGACAATGCAGGGTGTCACTGGAGATAAGAGCCGGGTGTCAGGGTTTTGGGAGTATCTTCCCTCTGCTTCCTCATGTTTCCCAGTGTTTTTCCCTGCCTTGTGTTTCCTGTCTTGTTTTGTTTGCCTGGAGCCTTCCACGGAGCAGACCAGTCTCTCTCTCCTCCACACCTGCAATCACTCACCTGCGCCCCGCCTACCTGCACACCTGCAACTCATCCCGGTTCATCACCATCTCCTGCAGTATTTAAACACCGGTTCAACCACCCAGTCTTCGCCAGATCGTACTATCCCTACCGTGGTATTTACGTCGGGCTCTTCCCTCTACAACTTCCTATGAAGATTGTTCTAGTGTTTTGTCTCAGCAATTTATTGTTTCCCTCTGTCTCCACATCCAGAGATCCTCCCGTCTGCCTGTCTCGCTCCGTGGATCCTCCAACCACCTCTTGCCTGCCTGCCTCGTTCCTCCCCGCTCCTGCAACTCCTCCAGGAACTCTCAGCCTACCAGCCAACACCCTTCATCCCCTGGTTATGCGGACACGCTACCTCCACCTACCTGTCTATCTGGCTTCCAGCCGTTCCCGCTCTCACCTCTCTGGAAAAATAACAAATAAACCTTATTTGTTCCCCTACCGCCGACGTTGTGTCCTGCCCTGTATTCTGGGTTCAACCAAACAAACTACCTTAACCGTAACACCGGGTCGATATCTGAAGACAGTAATGAATTGCTTATGACATCAGTGTACTAATGTTAGCACAACTGCTCCCTTAAGGGCACAGCAGAAAAGAATATGGGGTGCCTCCTCACATTAAAATTCATTTTCCTGCTTTGAATGCACTTCACAGACCACTTGTATACAGTGTGTGTACTCGTCATACTGAACTTATGGCAGGTTTGAAATGGTGCTCTGTCTAAATGCTTATCAGGATGCCCAATGCACTCCCTCTTCATTGGCATTCATTACCAGCCGTCAGAACTAGGCGGAGCTTGTTGTGAAAAGGTCATTATGGAAAACTGATATAATCCCCTTCATTATAAACCCGCTGATGAACTACTTATAACCGCACTGTGCAGCATGCAATGCAATCTTGCTTTCCTCGGAGTAAGAGCACAGTACTGTGTGTATCTCGGTCATTACTCCTCGGTTGCACAGGAGACGTTATATCTACACTATCGGTATCTTGCCGGGGCAATTTGCTGAGATGAAGGCGCTCAAAAAGACACCGATAAGGGTGACGCACTTTGTATGTCCATTCACATACAGCTGAGAAAAGGCTTGTAATTTGAAAACTCCACTTCAAAGATGAATGCTTTATTTCTTCCTGCCAGCATTTTAATCGCAGGCTCTGAAATGGTGAAATTGACTTCCAGCTATTTTTCAAGGAGCATTAGGTCTTATATTAACGCCTGCTGACAAAAGCTGCTTTCGTACTGCAAGCCTCACTGCTGATGTATTGTTGATATCAGATTTATGATTTCCATGTAGCCAATATCTAATACCAACCTGAAAAGGTAACATGCCCTTAATCAACCATAAATGCTTCTTTTGTTTAGTTCTTTAGATGTTTGAAATAATCCTTAAGGCTCTAACTTTTGCAGTGACCCTGTTCAGCCATTTCTTTTGATACGCTTTCAAACACAGACTGGTTGTAATAGGCACTTTGAATTATGCCTGAAGCATTTCTCTAAATCCTTATGGAGGTCCAACACCTCATTATCCCGCCACTGAACAATGTCCTTCATGCTCACTAGTACTGCCAACAATGTGTATGCTAGACCGCCACTTTAGGATACAAAAGTAGTGCTGGAGGGATATGAAAGTTGTCTGACTTCTAATATGACTTGTTAGATTGCTCATGTATCAGATGTGCGAGCACATGTGAAAGTGGAACAAACCGGAGTTGAAAATGTCAGACTCAAATTCTTTAAACCGTCATTAAAAACGCTATCTGTGTGATACAGAAAGGGGAGAAAGTCAGATTTGGACCACTTCAGCTGTACGGAACCGAGGCAAAGCCTGGTGCATCTCAAGCGCTGTCATTAAGGCAGCTCTTCACCTGTGGCTCGGAACCAAAGTCAGCTCTGCCTACATCTGCTAGCAGAGCAGATGACCTTCTGTGTAATTGGCAAGTTATCAAACAGCAAATCATGCTGTTTTTCTTATAATATGAGGGTAAAGACGTTAACGCATGGGGCCCCTACTGCTTGATAATGCATGCAGACATGAAAAATGACTTGACTGCGAACATCACTGATTGGCAATTCTAATGCTTTAAAGTTTCTCTCAATAGAGAGCAGCGTTTAGTATTATTGAACACTCTTTAAGAGAGGAGGTGTCCTTTTAGCACACATGCTAAAGCACTGAAACGGTCCAGGGGACAACGAATGCAGCTGTATTGTTGAAGGAATATCATTCTACATTTTTTCGTGATCGTCATATAATGGTGAAGCTGAGTATGTCCCAGCTCGCCAGAGCCCATTTCACCCACCAGGAACTCTGGTTGCTAAACTGCCACATTACAAAACAAATAGGGGGCAAAACAGACAAGCCTAGTGTCAATGATGGAATGCCAATGAACAGGACTGAAACAAAGTTTGAGAGGGAGTCCACTAGAGCTGAAATAATTAGTCAATTAATCGATAAGTTGAGCTCAGAAATTTAATTAGTATATATTTTTCTATTCTATCCTATTCAATTTTTTATAATCAATTAATAGCTTCAGTCATCTTTCAAACTAAAATGCCAAACATTTAGCTTCTGATTTTATGCTTTTCTTTGTCATATATGATAGTTGACTGAATATCTTTAAGTTTTGGACTGTTGTTGACTGATGAAACAATCAAAATGAATAAATGTCACCATTGACTCTGGGACATTACAGTAGTCATGTTTCTGTATTTCCTGATGACTTTTAGACAAAATAATGAATTGATTAATCAATAAAAAAATATGCAGCCCTAAACTACACTCTATATTTGATTTGTTTGGGTTTGTTTGCTTTTTGTTTTTTTGTGCGTGTCAATTCAAATGGGTAAGTTGGTGTTTAAGTTTGGTATTTAAGATAACTAAGCAAATATGCAAGCAATGTGTTTGAATGTGTTTTGGTTTAACGGATACATTTCATTTTTTCTGCTATAAACCAAAGAGCTCAAAAGAATGCAGGGAATCTAGTAAGAGATCAAGAAAGACAGCGAAGCAGTGTTACAAAGTGTTTAAATAAACTGCACATTACATTGGGACACAGAGCAGCACAGAGAAAGGATGCTGGATCAGAAAATCATGAGGCTTTCATCTGTTTGATGAACAGTAAGTGAGAAGACGAACATAAAGAAACCCCCAGATAACTACTTTATGCAGCTAGGAACACCTGTTGGCACATTCACAGTTCTAAGAAGACTAATGCTGGCTTCTGATGTTACAGATCTTTCTCATATTTACCAATTCTGCTTGTAGATTTTGCCCCCCTCCCTTAGATTTTGGGGGTATTTTGGGATTTCTCGTGACATTTAAGATGTGCCTAAGTATATTACATATATATATATATATATATAGTATGGACGCTGAATGGTGGTGAGAGCAGGGAAGAGCGAATGAAAAAGGAGGAAAGAAGAAGGAAATCACACTATGTCTGAGTAATGAACACATCAAGCCCTGGGACAGTAATGAACTTCATCCTCTCCTCCTCATACTCATCCCTCAGTTTGATCGAGTGAGGGGTCAGCGTTCGTTTTCACTGAGAGCAAAAACAATAATGATCTGGAAAGCGTCGGTCCCCCATATTTACTGTTCCTCAGGCCAGCCGGGTCTTTAGATACGATGGCACACTAAAGACAGACATCATGAACCTAAAACTATTTTCTGTGAGGTGACTGAACGGGTAAAAAGGGGGCAGTGTATGGCACCAGGGAAATGTAGATGGAATTTAAATCATGGGTTTATACTGTAGAGGGCTGCTTCTATTTGAAATGGAGTTGGTCCAGTATTGAATGTTAAGTTAATGTCTCAGAAAATCCGTTCTCTGATTTGCTCATTTCTCTGAACAAGACCATTTCTGTTACAAGGACATAATGGCTGAAACTTCTGTTCGTATATCAATTTAGTGGTCAGAAGAAGGACATGTTAAGAAGTCTTGTTAACGTCATTTTGCAATTCATTTTAAAGCTGAAACATGTGCTCTCATATTGGAAAATACTGTTTTAGTGAACAAGACTTCCATATAAAATCCTCTTTTATACATGAAGGAACTAGAAATATTGTTCTGGAAATAATCGTAAGCTTGATGTCGATATGCTGGCCAGGCACTCAACATGAAGATCAGACTGTTTAGGAAGGTGCATCAAACACCTTCTCCTCAGAGAAACAGAAACATGTCGTTCTCTCAAGATTTAAATATGCTTGTTTTAAATATTGTTACTTTGATACATTTTCAAATAATTGCACAACTTTAGCTGTATATGGTAATCATATGGGAGTTGGTTATGTAAATACCTCAGAGTAGGAGCCAATCTGACTTTCCTCAATCTCTCAGGAGTACTGAACGTGAGCCTAAGCAGAGCCAATAAGGGGGGTAGAGTCATTGACAACATGCTGATGAAAGCCAGTAAAGACCAATGTGCATCTACAGGATTGATATCTTCTTGAGCACAGCCAGGAAAATGTTGTCTCTGTTTTGTTGTTTATGTTCCCCTTGTAAAGTCCTTAAAAACTGATATTTCCACAAACCTGAAATCACTGAACCAAAGGATGGACTGAGCAGTTGGATGGAGTGTGAACATTTATCCTGAAACACTAAATCATTGATAAGAGCTATGGTGTGCTGGAGAAAATTCACCAAGGGCCACCTTTAGTTGGCTAATAATGTGGAAGTGGTAGCCCTGAGCTTTGGTGGAGGGGAGAAAAAACGAGGCGGGGGATTGGGTTTACTGCTGTGTGGCTGCTTCTTACACAGCAGAACATAGATCCAAGATGATGTTATCCTAATTCAACATTTTAACAAGAACTCTACCCCTTTTTACACTGAGCAAAAAACCCATTAACCTGTTTCTCTTTTCAGTGTAAAGGGATAGAATCAGCATTCCCTCCCGTATCTATCTGCGGATATCTATAAACATTTTATCCATATGTTAATGTAGTATTACCTTGCTAGGTTAACAGTCTGGCAGCTATGACTTCATACCCACGCTGTCAAGTCTTTCAGAGCACACGAACACCGCAAACAGACCTGTCACTGCCCAGCACGGCGCTGTTAACCAGAAGCAGCTCAGCTACACCTTATTTTTATACAGTCTATGTGCTACACACAGCAAACACCAGAGCATCGTCACTAGCCTCCATGCTACTTTCTACTGTTTAGTAACCCTGTTTTCAGAAAAAAAAACACAGAAAAGGCAAAGTCGTCTACTGGCAGTGCAAAAGAAGTTTGCCCGCGTTTCAAAAACCTGCATATACACGCCAATATTGGTGTACAAAGGTTAAAAGAGTCAACAACCATGCTAGTGGCTCTGTAAGGCTGTAGACACCACGCTGCTTTGAGCTAAACTCTAACGTCAACAATGCTGATGTTTAGCGGGTAATGTTTAACTTGACAACCTTCTTAGTTTAGCGTGTTAGCATGCTATCATTTGCTAATTAGCACTAAATACAGAGTATAGCTGAGTCTGATGAAAATGTAATTATTATTGAAGAAATAAACATTTCTACCTGATGATGGTGCTAGAGGAAACGTCAGGGATCACTAAATAATTAATAGTTCATCCTCAGGGGGATATGAACATCTGCACCAAATTTCATTACATTTTCACTCAAAACCACAAATGTCAACCTCATGGTGATGCTAGAGGAAAAGTCAGTGGATCACCAAAGGATACATCATCTGGGAACCATGAATGTCAACCAAATTCTTAATTAAGGTACTGAGGTTTATTTATATGGGTAGTTGCTTTTACACATGAGAGAATATCACCGAAACCACAAAAAATTCTGGCATCGGTATCGGCGAGTACTTGAACCCATGTACCGATCCGATACCATTTTCTTTAACAAGACCTAGTTACTATGCCCGCTAGCTTTGCCTAACGCTGCCAATCGTAAATCGGTTCTTCTTCACTGCTCGGAATGTGCCACAAGCAACCACTGTTTAGAGCAGCGAAGAAGAAATGAAAACACGCTAGCCAGTCCCTCCAGAAAAACGCGGATTGTTTTTGTGATCGTTACGGGCAAAAATCCTTGATTTTGCGGCATGTTTTCTTAAAGCATGCGATGGAATATGCGGGATGTTTATGCAATATTATGCAAAATTGTGGGAACTTGCAAAAACTGCAGTTTGAAAGAAAAAAAGGTGATTCCCCCAACACCCTGTTATGACTAGGCTACCACCTTAATGTAAAGAGTCTGTTGCAATCTGTTTTCAATTTAACTATCAACCTTTTTATAATTTTACTAGCTTTAATCTTGTAAATTACTGACCTTGAATCTTTCAGCCCCAGCAGCTGTTTTGGAAGCTGACGTCTCGGTGGAGGTGAGCTGCTTCTTCCTGGCTGCTTGGCGCTTTACTTGTGTGAAGTAAACTCAACATTTTTCAACTTTCTGCTAAGGTATGTGACTTTTTCGCAACGAAAATGCAGGGATTATGAAATCATGTTAGCCCCGCATAGTTTGCTTGCGGAAATCGGCAATTTATCCGGCGAAAGTGCGGTGTATTTGAAAAAAATGCAACCCTCGCATAAGCCCTGAGCCCAGTTATCGGAATCAGTATCGGGAAGGAAAAAAAAGTATTGGAACATCTCTAGAGAGAATGCATATACATACACCAGCAACTAACAATATTCATTTACAAAATACATTGAGTGCAGTTTACCTGGCATCGTTTTTCAATAATAATAAATAGAATAAAGACAAAATAAAACAAAGGGACATTTGATTAAAAACAATCGGTTTGGAGAGAGAATGCTAAATAGAGAGAGAGCGAGAGAGAGAGAGAGAGAGAGCGAGAGAGAGAGCGAGGCTAACTGTTTGGCATATTCTCCACAGTTATCTCATGAGATCTACTGGGAGATCCTTCTAATATGGCAGAATGTACCTTAAGTGGATGATTAGGTTTAATAATCTCAAAACATTTTAAACCATTGTCATTACTGAACTCAAGATGTTAATTAATCGTGATGATTTCATTGTCAATATTTGTGCTCATTTGATTTAAATAATTAAAAACTTCATTTACAGTAACTCACAGCCTTGTTGAACTCAGATCCCAACAGCCAGAAAATATTTTACACTCTGCATAACAAAAGAAATACTGTATGTTCCTGGCTTGCTCCACATTGTTTCAGTAATCCAAATGGGAATCCTATGTACAGTAGGTGCGGCATGAAATAACCTTGCTCAATATTCAAATCAAAGTTGCCATTAAATCACCAGTAAAGTAATTCGGAGTCCCCTGGGAACAATTAGGATTTGGTGTATGGTCGCCTGTATTATTAACCAGCCAAGAGCAAAGACACACTGAGCAACTCAAAGTGCCAACCCCCTACTGCTGTGGGAGAATTTACTTACTCTGCAACACAAGCTGGGACCTTTTGTTTTTTCTTTTTTAAAATCCCTCACAAGCTCTCGTATCTTCTTTGTTTGAAGATGTGCAATACATTCCATGGTAGTGTCAGCTTATAGAAATATCGTCAAACAAATATATAATAAGGTGTTCCTGGAAATAAGATTTTTTTCAGAGCTAGAATGACATTTAAACGAGCGTGCGCCTTTAAAGACTGTACAGTGTAAAAAGACTTGTGGCAGGAAGGAAATGTACTGCAGTTAAAATATTACATGCTCAACCTATCAAACCTAACCTGCCTAACAAACTTTTAATTCACTTATTCTGCAGCTTCATTTAAACCCTTTAACACTGGGGGGCACAACACTATCCTCTCTTGCAAAAAGCTATTTACTGAATGATTGCCTTGAAGATGAGAAAAATAAAACAATTTAGTCGCTGCCATGGGAATAGGCAGATTACACCCACCACCATGCAGTACAAATTATCATTAGCACTGTAATTACTGGGAGGCCATCACATTTGAAATTCATCAGTAGAAGTGGATTGCCAGTAAGCACTCCTAGAAGTACGAGGAAATGCATCACAAGAGGATTATGCGGTGGGCTAATGTCCTCTGTTCTACAAAAAGGTGCCATTCCCTCAACAAGCAGTTTCTTCAAAATAGTTCCTGTTTCTTTGTAAACAATCAAGGATCATTCAGCACTGTTTGCATGAGTTTAGTTGTATAAATGATGTACTGAATGTTACCAATAAACTATTTGATGATCTAACGCCGTTTTAATAATTTAAAGATGCTGAACATTTTGTACCAATCCAGGCATGCACACTACAGTCGAAGTGTAATGAAAAAGTACTATTACTCCATAATAATTGCTTTTACTTAAGCAGGTTCCATAATGTCAAACAAAAACACAGCAAGAACTCATGCGCACAATTTATTCTGGCAAGTGCCTCTGTTAGTGTTAAGACAGAGTTAACTGTCATAACAAATCGTATATTGTGCCATGCTAAAAAGCTCTGCAGGCCAGCTGAGAGCCTTCTCGTTTCCATGACCTCATTTTGTTTGGTTTCTTGCAGGAGGCCTGGTGTGGTTTGTTGACCTAATTTCTACAGGGTGCACGTCTGCCGATAGACCGACATGCACAAACTACAACAGTTACTTAAGAAGGATAGGCCTCGTCCACTGGGAGCACTGACACTCTGGGTTTTTCCCTCAAGTGAGAACAAATTGGACTGGTGCCATTAGCGGAGCAGCATATATCGAGGTTGCCCCTTAATGTCTAGCTGCATGGGTGACAAATTCCTAACCTTTCACTTTCTGTGAAAGTAAGAAAAACCCAGACGTGCCATTTAAAAAGACTGGGTCAGTGCTCCCAAGGAACTAATAAGACACCAATTTCCAGTTGTACAGCGAGAAAGGGACCTTCACTATGACAAAGGTAACAAAGTGAGCTTTTGTTCACAGTAATTTCTATGACATCATAAGAAAAGTAATTCTCCAAGGTCGACCAAGGCGCAATGAAATCTATACTAAACTGTATTTCCAATTTAGCACTCCGTATTGTTCTAAATTTTGAATTACTATTCCCAATACGTACCATAATTTCCGTACTGATACCAAAATCTTATTTCTTTCAGCACCCTACTTAAAGGAAGAAACGAGTTTTTCTATAAAAACCCTTTTTAGTGTTTTTGTGATGGTACTTTGTGACTGTGCAAAGATTTTGGCTGTTGCTGCTGTAACAATTTGTTGTGTACTTTTAATTTCAAGTTTCTGTGTTAGAGGTGCAGCATCTGGGTTGGCCATCTATCGTACGTGTCTTGGTCTCAATGGACAACTGAAAAAGATTCAGACTCTAGTTCTCCCAAGTTGTTTTTTTTACCTGGAAGATAAGGAAATCAATCTAATAACAAACTATGCTTTAGAAATGGTAATAGAATGCTATTTTTGGATAATGGGTCATTTTGTAAACATTCAAGGTTCCCAGAGGATGAAGCCTAATGCTTTCATAACGTGAATTTGTGTAACATTTACATTTAGCAGACGCTTTTATCCAAACATTTACAGTGTGCATAACTGAAATATGGACGTTCATCCTCTAAATTTCTTCTTATTATTAATGTTTTAGTAAAGCCTAATATATGGGATATTGTAGTGGTTTAGTTACTGTCAACATGTCCAGGTGTATCAGTCCAGCTGCGGCAGACCCCAGTCTGTCCTGTGTCTCCGAGGAGCAGGTTTTCATTCTGTTGCAGCCTGCCAGCTCCAAGCTGGAAAATGTAACTTTTCTCTGGCATTTGGACAGAGCTCCCACCCACAGCCATCTGTCTCCGTCTCCATACCTGTACGTGCCCTGTCTTTATCTATTCCTTCCACCATTTCTCCTGCTAATTACTCTCCCCTTTTGTTTCTCGACTTCTCTATTGTCTCAAATGTGTCTCCCCCGGTCTTCTATTCTTTACCTTCCACCGTGTATCTGCTCACAGATGTCCCTCTTGGCTTGGGTGGTCTACACTGCTGGGCTTGAGAGGTTGCCTCCACTTCCACAGTATCTAAGCCCGCTCACTAGTCTCCCAGACTCAACTGCAGGGTATTGGCACATAAAGGAGCTCCAAACAGGCAAAACTGTGAGTATTCAAATGGAAATAGCATTAAAACTCACCAGAGGGGAGGACTTACTCTCTCAAAACCTCCCACAATGTGAATTTTATTTAAAAGGTCTTCCATTTCACAGTATAACTATTTGTGCCGTCTATTTGTATCAGTGTGTATATCAGAGTACAGGACAGATAGTGAGGAGATACACACTGGGCAGCCTCTCTCTTCCATTACCGGAGTGGTGATTTGCCTTCCTAATGAGGCTGCAGAGTTACCGTCAATCAACTATTCGTTTTGGTCCAACTCAGGAGTGCAAAGCAAATACGTATTCTTAAAAAGCTGCAATTAGAGCTTAAGCAAAGGTTAACAGAAGGCACACTATCAAACTTACATGTACCACTCCAAGTCTATAATGACTATATCCTGTTTTGAATCAATATTACAGCCGCCAGAACATTTACTTCCTAATGGATTATTTTTTATCACAGTATGACTGGTGCTCATTTAAAATCATGATCTCAATTAGCAAAGCTGCAACTATCAAATATCTTCCTGCCATAGAACTGCTTTTATCAGCTATCTTAACAAAAATAAATATGAGTCACATTAAAACTCTGATAGCCAGTCTTTATCAAACCTTCCAATTTGCCAACTGAGTTCCCTTTCATTCAGGAAAAAAAAATGCACTTTTATTAAATATGCTAACTGATTAGAACAGAAGAATAAATCCACTTTTTTTCTGCACAGTGTTGATATGACTTGAACATTACCAAGAACACTTTTTTTTTCAGTTGCTATTTTTCAGCTCAAAAAAAGTTGAGAATTTTGCCTAAGAAAAAGTGCTAAAGTAAACAAATAAACAAAGGAGTGTGTTTATATTAAGCTGTATGTATGTATAAAGATGTATTATTCAGTGAAATGCCAATTAAACAGCATGCCTATCACATTTACTGTAAAACCATCCAAACTACTGCTAAATTACAACCTGCTTGCAAATTAATGTCACAAAATGGCATGTACGTGATGACATGTTTCTATTGTGCAATCCTGAGACACAGTCTGAGCACCTTATCATTTGGCACCAATCTGCAGACAGGTGCACTGTTGGATGGCAGTTTCACTGGGATGCTCCCAGTAGGACTTCAATCATATTTCTGTTCCTTTCCAGAGTGACAGATTGATGAGGCCATCTGGAACAGCGCCCACACCTTGTGCTGGACTTACTAACTCACTAACATGTCATATGACATGTTTGTCATGGCAAAATGCTGCATTGGAGTCAAAGTAATGTTTCATAATAGACTCTGATAGCCGATCTGTAGTATTGGCTATTAAAGGTTTTTAATGATCGAGCTTAGACACATGCATTTCAAATCTTTTCCTACTGGGAACCCACTACGCCAGCTGTCCTAAACACTGCATTAAGTCATTGATTCCTTCAATTTCCAGATGATGCTTCTGTAGTTTGCTACTGCTGCTTATGGTAACTACAGTTCTTTGATTTATTCCAATCAGCTGTTCCTGCTGCAGGAAACATAAAACATCATTTTCTGTTTGACATTGTTTTTCCCCCCAATAAAGACCTTATAAAGCCAAGTGATAAGAAAGGCTAAGTGAAAATGTACTGAACAGGTTATAGATTAGAAATCTACTGTGATATTTTAATGCTACAGGTTACTTTAAAATGACTTTATTCAAAGCATTAAAATATCCAGAAATACCTAATTACAGAAGAGCAGAGATGCTTATCCTTCATGTTGAACATTAAATACGTTACACCTTGTTAGACGCTATCTCACGGGGGAATATGAATGAACTTGCGTGGTCTTTCAGGCCTGGCAGTGAACCTCTGCCTGCTGCTCGGATGCTGCCTGACAAACAGGCAGGGGAGATAAATTAGACCGTGACAGGGACAGGTGTGTTAAAGCCGAGTGACACAGACACAAGAAAGTCATTTCTGCCCTGCGGCAGCCAAAGGCTTACGAGGTTTCACTGTACCGGGTATCAATCAGGAGGGCCTATTTATAGAGGGCCCATGCCGGTGCTAGAATACAAACACTTGACTGAAGTAGGTTACCAGCAAAAGGCTGTATCACCAGCAGACGAGAGGACAAAGGGGGACGTGTGAGGAAAAGAAGGCGGCCAGGTTGAAGATAAGTTATGCAGAAGCAGTTTATGATAAATGACAGTCACAAGTTCACACCAACCTTTCCAGAACTAATGTTGTAGTCTACAGCTAAATGAAGAGCCTTTACATCTCACATGGTGTGTTTCCTGCTCCATTAAACGGGAAACAAAGTTTCAGACTCATCAGACTTTCTTGGCCGCAACTAACTGCTGTTCTCTGACAAACTGCTTGGTTTGTCTGACCAACTGTTCAAGATCCAGTGATCTTTAGTTGAGACAACATTGTCACCACCAGGTCCATTTAGTCACTGTTCTGGCGCTTTCGATCATATAACATGATCTTCGTCAGTTTGCCCAGTTGTCATGGAACTGTAGAAGGTCAAATGGACGTTGGGGTGAGATTATCTCAACTGCCGTTTCTAAAATTAAGGATCAACGTTGAAGCTCAGCAAAGACAGGGGTTTGATGACATCTTAGTGATGTCATCAGGGCAGTTTGGGCTTGGAGACACATGAAACCTGTTACAAACGAGGAGTGCCACGTTTGAAGACTTGGGCATTTATTGAGCAGGGAGGGTCTAGCGAATGATGTTACTGGATAAAGGGGAAATTTAGGTTTCCCTTTGTTTTTGGATCAGGATCTCTCGGCCTCTGCAGCTTCAATTTTGACTATTCTTTCTTTAGCCTGTCTCTCATAAGCCTGACAACTTTGTAGAAGTGGAAAATGAAATTGCCGAAATAGCCTATTAACAGATTAGTTGGTGGAATGAAAGTTCATCTGCAACAATTTAGAAAATGTATTCATTGTTATAACTAATCTTGATTTATTTCTTCTTTAAAAGTGCAAACAATTGACTGGTTTTTCTCCTAAAATATAAATGTATTCAGGTTTTCTCAGTCTTATATGATAGTAAACTGAATTCGTTTGGCAATGAATGTTACTTGGACAAATCAAGCAGTCTGAGTGCAGCCCTATTTCTCATTTTCATTTGATAACTGACTTAAGCAATGAAGTAAATGGTCGATTGATTTTCTGTCATTTCTCTTCTCTCAACTAATCGTTCAGGATAACGTGGTGCCTAGGCTCACATGTGGCTTCCTCTCAGACGCAGAGTCACCAAGTCTGTGGAAAAACACCTGCGTGTGGCAACAAATGCATATTTAATAATGTGTAGAATGAGGTCCTGGTATTGCTTGGTTACAGCGATGACCAGCGCGCGGCCACGTGTTGAACCACCAGGCTTCTCCGTTAGCTGTATTCAATTGACAGGATGGAGCGTGAGTACTTTAAGGTGTTTTACAGACAACATGGTTTGCTGGGGTCGCTTATTCTTCTCCTAATCCCCGGCTGTTAGCTGCTAATCCCTGTTTATCAACAGAGGCGTGTGGGTTGTGGCCAAGTCTGAGAAAGAGAACGCCAGGCTCACTGTTCTGTGACATAATGGAAAGTGCTTCTCGAATCACGTGTGCTTCGGCTGGGTGATATTTGAGCCATTTATAGAATTGTTAGGGAGAGTATTAACTGCATTGCACAATGACCAGCAGTAAGCTTTGCCTCTGTTAATAACAAAGCAATGATGATGATAAACATATTTTCTGCACTGAAAAACATGAATTTTAATACAGATAACAATACACCAGTTGCCAGAGTGTTGTAAAATGCCGTATCCCTGGAGGATAATATAAAAGACATTGTATCCAGCAGAATAGAACTAACCTGCCATTACGTCAAGCAAGATTACAAGTATGCAGAGATGTGAAACATGCTGGCCACTGCATTTCAAAAAATGTGCTATTGTCATCTCTAAGCCTCTTAGCTGTAAACAACGTGCAGTATTTTCTCTCTGGCTGTCACCATTACTAGCTAGCACTATGACTAAGATTAATGTCAGGGAAAGGTATCACTGTTGGATCCTTTCCCCCTCATTCTCCAGCAACCCTTTTCACAACACATGAATCAAATGAATGACAACAGTAGGACATGTCTGCATCTCAGCCAGCCAGCAGTCCCTGGGCAATCGCTCTTCTTCCCCTCTCCTCCGAACTGAGAGGCTGCATGCTGCCTCGACTCCCCCTCTAATCTGTCATTGCCTTTTCCCATTGCCACCTTAGATCCAGAGAGGCCTGCACTCTTGACCAAGTGGGAAAACAGATTAAAATGGAAAGCGAGTGACTTTACCGAAAGCAGACATATTACCTAAAACCACTGGCCGATTTGTGATTCAAAAAAATCTGTCTCGCTATATCACTTGAGAGAATTACACTCATCAGGGCATACACTCCGGGACTCTCTTAATGATATTTTAACATTTTCTCCAAAATAGAGCATTGTGGTGACTGGTATTATTTGTCAAGGTTTAAGGGTCCTTTTAGCAAGGCCTCTCACCATGATGTCAGCCTGCTGGATGTGGCATCACACTGTGAGCAAACTCAGCAATTAAATTCAAATCAGTGAGAAGGAGCTGTGGGATTTAGACGGTAAGTTATCACAAAGTCATCTTAATGTGTGTAGAATTAAAAAAGCAGGAGGTTTAAGTCCGATGGCAAAGAATGGATTGAGAAACACATGCAACATTGAATTTACAACTTCCTCACGAGGATTCAATTACTGCGGCCAAGAACTTAGTAATTGAACTTAGTAAATCCATTTTCAGGCCATTTCTGTGCTGTTTGAAGGACATGACCCTGAAATGCAGTCTCGAGGTGGTGGGTAGATTTTGCATTGAACAATATGTTCTGTTTGGATGAATGTCTTTAGAAGAATACTTCACTAAAAGCCAAACCAACAAAAGGAGACCAAGTAGCAAACAGCTCTCTATCAGTAAACACAGACAAATAGAGCAAGTTGTCAAATACTACATGAGTGGTATTTGCGGCTGATGAGCACTGATAAGCTCTACACTACGTCTTGGACGTCCAACTATAAAGCAGAATGCGAGTAGAGCATCCATATTCATATCTGCCTGTCATCATATTTTATTATTGTGCCATCATACCACTATCAGCAAAGAGACACATCCTAGCTATAGTGGGAGCATTTGGGGCCACTGAATTACTACTGCAGTGCAGGCATTCACAGAATTTATAACAGTATCACCACCTGAGTGTTAAAAGACACGTGATGTATTCGGGGGGAGGGGGAGTGCTGTCTTGCAGGGTTGTTGTATAGGATTACATTGGAGTGTACTGGGGTTGATATTGTGCCCACGCTTGTATATAAGCCAGGTAAACAACTGCAGCATGCTGCATTACTGAGAATCAACATTTGTCATCTTTAAACAGCCTACAGGCTTAATGCTGTTCTTTTGGGGGCTTCTCAGGCACTCCTGCAGCAAATGATGTACATGTTCAGTGATACATACTATGTAATCTTGTCATAACCTAATGAAACGATCCATGATTGATTAAATCACTTCACATTCAAATTGGAAAAAATTGTATATCATTCAAGGCACCTCTACTAAACTGCTCTGAATGCAGCAAACAGTACGTGGCATTAGCCATTCCTTTTCTCTGTAGCTTGCTGCCCTCTGCTGGCAGTAAAAATGAGGTGCAGTGATGGATTTCTACCCTAAGGTACAGGGTATAAAAAAAGTACACATAAATTGTAAAAAGGGGGTCACAAACTAATTATAATTCCTGCATCAAATTGCAACACATTCTAAATAAACATAAAATTAATATACATAAAACTGAACTTAGTACATCAGATAAATGTAACAGTTGTATGTGCTCTCCTCACATCATATTTCAGTGCAATTGGCGTTAAACTACACTTAGCAGTAAATTATCAACTGGTTGCATAGAAATCTAGTCTAAAAACGGGTTAGAAACGTTGTGGGACGTACAGCACTGAAGGTCATTATTTCCCTCAGTGAATAAAACCACTGACCCATTGGAGTGCATCAGAGAGAGAGCAGGGTTTTGTAAAATGCCCCCTCAGAGCAGACGTCTGTCCTGTGAATGCAACATGGGGCTTGTGTTTTTTTCTAGAAACTCCTGCTTTAGTGAGTATGCTCATTTTCTGGAGACTGCACCAACATCCGGAGGGTATGATTTCCACCTGGCAGGTTTATAGTGTGAACGTCTGCATGCTGGGAGGTTATTCTGGACAACACCAGGGGATATTAGTTTGAGACGCCACCTAATGACGAGAACACCTATGAACAAAAATATGCAGCGGAGAGGAGGGTTCAAATCCAACATAGCTGTTAAATTATTATTACTGTGTTAATTTGTGCTCTGCAATTCATAGTCTTCTTGATGTCTGCATTAAATACAGAAAAAGGTGAAATCCACAAGTGACAGCAGCGCTCAACAGTTTGGCAAGGGAAAGTTCAATTTCACACCTAAATAAAGGTAGGACACTAAAACATTTTTGTTTTTCTTAGTGCAGTATGCCACTGTGTTCTCGGTTTCAGCTACCTCAAGCTACAACTTAAGATGGTATGGAAATGCAGGCTGCCTGGGATGGAGGCAGCATGTTTCCAATGAAAAAGGAGCAGTGAAAGGAATGGAAGTCTAAGCAAATTTATGTGTGATTCAAAATGTGGCTGACAGAAACACCTGGGTCCTGGTGTGGCTCCAGCTGTGGCCGCCAGCTCGCATGTTATTAGAGGATTAGATTCAGATGACAACTGTGCAGTTGCACACACAAACACACACACACACACACACACACACGAACCCAAGAGCTAATGCTGTGTTCCAGACAACTCGTAACTCAAAACTTTCCGGCCTCCTACAGTACAATGGAACGCCACTCTAAGTCGGAGCCTACTTGTGAACTCGGGGCAAATTCATGTACCCCGACTTCATGAAGAAGCAGTTGTCTGACATCACACAACAGTGGCAGCACCCATGGAAGGCTACATTTCAAGCAATAGGGGAGGGGGCTGGGATGTAGACTACAGGATGGTATTAGGCTAGTGAATGGAATACTAAGATGTTTCTGAGTATAAAACTGCTGTAAAATAATATGTAGGCATATAATGGCGTTTGAAATAGAGGAGGAAACAACAACGCGTGAACAGGTATATACACAAGGAGGCTGCACCGCCAAGAGTTTAAATTTGTGTGCACACTTGCCAAAGAAAAAAATCAGTGTGTCACGGTCAGTCATGTTTTTTGTTAAAGTTTGACGCCGTGCACCTGCAACGCTTTCAGGTCGGAAGTCGGAAATTCCAACTGGGAAATTCCGACCTCCAACATTGTCTGGAATGCAGCATTAGTACAAGAAGAAACTCCACTAATTATGGGATCTAGAAACTGCACTCGTCGCATTGACACCAATCTAATCAATACAAAATGAGCAAAGCTTTCTCTTTTTCGACAGAAGGGGAATATGCATCATCTCGCTTCTCTTATTCATGACAGGAACAGCTGTTTTGGAGCCCTTGTGTTGTTGTTCTTCCCCTGCAGAAAAATGTTCACTGCAGATGTTTTCAGTCCCGCAGTGACATTCATGACTGTTTAATAGCACCCTAAATCATACCCAAACACAACCCATTTATCTGACAAGCCATATCAATGCAGAACAGCACCTGCCAATGACAAAAAAGCTCCAGGTTTAATGGCGATGCTTAACATGTCACTGAGCTACAACACAATCACGCCAACTTAGGAAGCGTAACTGATAAACAGCAACAATGAAAACAGATGAGGAAAGAAACTTTTCACTGCGGCCAAATAAACACTCAAGAGATAACAAAACTTTAGCTGTCATTACCAATGCTTTTAGAAAAAAAAAAGTGCATACATCACTCAGCAAGAAAGAAAAAAAAAAGATCCAAATTAAAGATCCTTCGATCTAATCCAGGAATATATTCATTCTAAAACTTTCAAAAAAGAGAAACATACATATATATTATTTCCGTATTTAAGAAAACGGGGCTTCATTCAGTCTCTGATGTGTGACCTAATGCCCGTGGACACTGACAGCCTCGTGTTTTCCCTCTGTATTTTCCTGTCTGATATGTTGCCTGTTCCAGGGTCAAGGAAAGTAGCTATAAATCCTATTTTATATGGCTATACATTGTAAATATATGACCGAGGAATTAATCAATACTGATCTAGGTTCAAAGTGAATTCAATTACTGCAGCTGTTGATTATGACTCATAAATTCTGGAGTTCCTATAAAAAGGTGAAAGGATGATCAATACCAATATGTTTAAAATGCCCCCTGAGCAGTTTTTGGGCTGAGTAAATTCTGTACTTTTGTCTAGTCAAACCGCATTTAATGAGCGTGTAGTGCTACTGTTAAATCCAATCTCAAATATGTGTACATTAATTTACACAAATTCATTTTTCAGTCATTTTCAAAGTGCACACTGAACTTCTAATATTCCCCAGACTGGAACTGACATTTGCTTAGTTCTCCAACTTTGATAACAGCTTTCTGTTGTTGAATGTCTTGGGTAACTTTTTGTTTGCCGATTGACTTTCAGCTCAGTAAATGCTATTTTCCCCTTGTTTGTGTGATAAATTATGCAATAAATAATGCTATGAGTATGTGATACGTGCATTATCCACGCTACATTCATTTTTGCCCTCAGCAATCCACCCTTGGCAGAAATTTCCTCTGTAAAATGCTGATATTTTATTAGTGTTGGTTTTACAATCACCTCTGCTATCTGAGCAAAACTGACTACACACAGCTTTAAAAAACACAGCTGTTCCCTTTTTTGCTCCAAAGGCTATATCGAAGTCTTAAAAGAGATTGGTTCCAAGTACAAAGCCACAATGGTTCATCCTGGTTCCATGCCCACTAGAATGACACTTTTGTTTCATGGAAAAATTGTTCATTAGTCCTTAATTTTTGTTCATCTTCAGCTATTAAATAAATCAGGTAGTCTAGCGATCTCGTTTTCAAGACAGACCTGGGAACAACAAAGGTCTGGACTAACTCAGAAGACGTCGACAATCAATCACATTCCCACTGATGTAGTAAACCGCCTTGGTTCTGCGTAGCTCCTATCTGTACCCATAAATCTGTGGTTTTCGTACCTTTTGGTTTTGGGGAGGCCCAGGTGATGATGCGCCGCACCAGGCAGCAGTTGAGCAGGACTTTCTTGGAGAAGCCGTGGTCTTTATGGATATGCTGCAGGTCCTCCCTCCACTGGGTCCTCTTGGTTGGTGTACACATGGCTGGAACTTCTCGATTTTGACATACAGTGTGGCATTATTTGCGAGGACTTCAGATTCTGACCACATACAGGCCTAATTATTTGAGTACTTCTCAACGGGCTGCGAGTTTGCAGTTAATCTGATTCTAAATTGTAACACGAAGGTGATTATTATTGGTCTCATAATTCAAATGATGACCCCTTAACAGCCTGGTAAACATTCAAAACACAAAATGCTACAGCCACTGCAGCATGCAAAACAAACTGTCACAAGTTCTGGCAATTCACCTGAGAACATATGCTAATTTGAGATGTTTTTTCCCCCCAGTTATGCATGGCCATAATGAAATGCAAGACATTTCAGCGTGCCCTTTTGGAAAACGCGTGCCTTATGTGTCCTGAGCTTTTGTTTCAAGAAGGCAAGTTATTCTTCAGCTATTTTAGGACTAGTGATGGTAAAAGTAAATACACCTAGCAGATTGTCTTAATGCAAACTGGCGTGCAACGATCCTTTGCTTACAATCTGCCTCAACAGATTTTCCATTTAAACCAGCAAACATCCTGATTGTCTCCAGATAACCATCCCAAAGTCAAACAAACTAGACTTTGACACTACGAAATAAAACATGACCAAGCGACACCCTACCTCATCCAGTACTATGATTACAATACCTCTGAAGGTCCCATTTCAAGAGCAGAAGTTTCAGACATCAACAGACCATGCAGCCTCTCTGACTGGAGGGCTTTTGGTTTTGGTCTCAGGATCGCAAATTTATATCCTTCAATGCACAGAAACTGAGGTCCAAACTGCTAGCAATTGTCCCTGTGAGCATCATCTTACCTTGAAGGCTAAAGCACGATGTGCACGCTCTCTCTGCTTCCTCAGTCTGCAAATGATCCTCAGGTTTCACACGAGCACTTTTCCTTCCCTGAGCTGATCAACAGAGTGTGAAAGGGGGAGGAGGAGGAGGGGGAGGAAGAGGAGAGTGAGGACCGCTCTGTGAAGCAGAGATAGTTAATGAGTGAGAGAGAGAATTGCTGGAAGACACTATGGCTTTTGCTTCAAGTTAGAGGTATGTGTTTTTATTCAAGTATCAGAAGAGAGATTCAAAGATGCTGGTGGCTCTGCATTCTCACACACTGTATATGCCCAATCCCTCAAACAGATCAGTGTCACAATCAGAAAAATCTATAGGTTTAATTAATCATCATCTTTCAAAGGTTATAAAACTACTCCGTCAGAAAACGGCTGGTTACTAAACCTCAAAGCTTTTTTGATATCAACTTAAATGTGTCTAACTGTCCAAAAGATGACGCTGAAACTCTAGTCAGATTCATAGTATTGTTTACTTATTCTTTGATCACATAATTCCTGTTTTAAGACTGTACCTTATCCAGGGAAAATGTATGTATGGCTGCTTGTGTTTGATAGCATTGACAGTACCCGAAATGAGATATGTCCTCAGTTATAAGCATGGTTGCCACACCTTCTCAAACATCAAATTCAAGGACCTTTTAAGGACTTTCCAGGCCTAATTCCCTCAAATTCAAGGACCCAACACGGCATTGTTTGAGACATGGATCAAGGTTAATTACTGTTATAACACTGAGAATGGTTATAATGAGAACTAGCAGGCTTTACAGAAGCTCAGACAGGATGTTACTTTAAGTTAAAAAAATATATATCTATCAAAATAACTTCAATTTCTATTCTTGCACAAAATATATAAATTGTCTACTGTCTATTTATTTCTATTTTCCAAAACCTTCAAGACCTTGATTTTTTCCTCTCAAATTCACAAACTTTCAACGATTTCAAGGACCCATAGGAACCCTGTACAAGGAACACGAATCAAATAACCCAATACTGAGACAATTCTTTCTAAAGCAAGAACACAGTCACTGAGTACAGCAAGGGGAGGGGAAAGATTTAGATAAGCACTGTCATACTCTTCACAGCCTCAACAGCTTCCAGGGCGGCAGCAGTTAGAAAGAACAACGGATGTGTTAAAGGTTCGAAAACCATATCAGCATGCATACAGTGTTGGGATGTGAATCAGAAATATCCCTAAAACTCCCAGCTCCAGGAGCATCGTCCTGCACCTGACCCTGCCCTCTGAATGCTCAATTGTCTTTATCATTTTAATTATTAAGACAGCCATTAATGTCAGATACTCAATGTTATTACACATACAAGTGATGTGGCAGATGAGTCTAACTGGAGGGCATATGTACGATTTTCAATCCCTTCCTTAGGTGTTTGGTTGAAGATGATGCATACTACAGAACAGACTTTAATACCCTGGATGTATTACAACAGCAGTAATGTCTTCTAGAATGTGTTGACAGTGGAATTTTTGTCAGCTTTGCTCAAAGCAGTCCTTTTATTTATGTTACGACGCACAGTAAGTGTCATCAATTTACATACATCATATGCAAATTATTTGTCCCTGGTCATCAGCCAAATGGGCTTAAGCTTACATTAAAATGCACATAACATTAACTACCATGCAGTGATAGATGGCTATGCTTAAGGGGAGACAGCAACACTAAATCTAATTGCTTCCCCTGAGATGAGTAAGGCATATTCTGTACCTGAGAAGACAAAGGGGGGCCCTGGACAGAGAGCTGGGAATAGAGCCATCCTTTCCCAGCAGGCCAAGCCACACGCCTGACTGAAACGAACAGATTGCTTGCATTACGGTATGATATGGATTCTGTGGTAAAACCTGTTAGGGGAGCACAGGCCGAGGTACGTCCACATCTTGAGGGAGAGGGCTCGGAAGCTTTGTCCCCAATATGTTGCAAAATATATATTCAACAAGCGAGGCTGCTCATTGATAGGCAAGACCACCTTAGTCGAGCACTGGTCAACTCTTGACTTTTGAGTCAAGACCAGGTTTCTTAAGAGTTCCTTAGAGCTGCTAATACATTTTTTGATGTGAACCGCGTAATAAATGACTCAGAGTATGTGAAAGGGGTCACTCCTAACGAACCCACAGTGAATTATCACCTCACTCTCCAGTTCCAATCATTTTAGCACGCTGTTTTATGACCCCCCAAATTTGGCTGTTTTCGTTCACTCTCACTGCTGGCAGTGTCCTTTGCAGACGCAGCGTGGTGCAGTTTTCAACAAAAAGGTCTGTTAAGCCCAATTTACACTACCTGCTATGTATACAGACAAAGTTAGCAACTAGCTAGTGAACATAGTAGAGCATTTAGCACCTGAAGAGCCAGATCATTTTCTCATGACTCGGTTGGGGAGACCAGACCAGTCATGAGACATGTAAACAGAATACAAAACTGAACGTTGTTGGGGGGGGGTGATTTTACTTCTCATCCCATCACACTGCTACAATCACCTGTCCTGCTCAAGTCAATCTATGAAAAACTACTGAAATACAATCCCCATATATTAGCTGCTGAAAGTAGACTTCAAGGTGCTTGTGGTTTGTGAATAGTATTGAGCTTGTGGATCCCACGCACACTTAAATTCTCATTGTTCCTATAATACAGACACCTATCGATTCAGTCAGAAGCAATCTGCAGTAATGTATTCTCAAATCAATTCAGAGAGCCAGCTCATGTGGAATGGATTTTGAATTATATCATAAGCACAGAGTTAGTATTTGCAAACAAGGCTCTGACCTTGTCACTCCCAAAACCTGCATTCATTATAGACTATTATGTGTGGGATGGGCACCACACAAACTGTGGTCATCCAGGAACACCACAATCTCTTACAATGAAATGTAGCAGTGATGTAAACCATAGAACAGGAGCTCAGCATTTGAGCTAAAGTAGTTTCTAGATGCACAGCTGAAATGTGTAGAGAAAATGTGAACACACAAATTATCCTCTGTGTGCATCGATGAGTTTGCCATAAAACCAAATTACTGAACACTACTACAACTTGTGAATGTCCAACTTATCATGTTTCCATCCATAAAGTCAACACACGCCATTAGACACCACCATTTTCACTGAGCCAAGGGGAAACCGCTCCAAAAACGTCATCAGGGGAAATATGTGCAAAAACCAATTCAGCCTGTAGGAGTGAAACATGACTTTGAGGTAACAACATGAAAACATCTCGAGTCACAGTGGCAAACAACCCCCCCAAAAAAAAAAAAACACGCTCAGTAACTACGAAAGTTATTCACAGTCAATACCAGTGCACCTTCTATACCCAGGTTAATCGCAGCAGCATATGTGCAGAAATTAGCAGACACAAAACCACAAACATCCTCACTTCACCCTGAAGTGATGATGCAATGATACAACTGTTGCCAGACAAGCTTGCTTATAAAATGCTCCATAAAGAGCAGCAGCACGGAGTTAACACATGCAAAAAAAGCAGGCAGAGTATAGGCAGAGAAACTGATTATGGACTTTTAGGGTGTTGTATGCATTGTGAAATCAGTTAAGACCTCTCTGTTCTATTCTTGGGTAACAGACGGTGGAGATTAACATTGCTTTGGCTTGGATGGCTCCTGTGCATGAAGAAAAAAGAAAAGAAAAAAAACATACTGCTACAGCCTGAATCCCCACACACACACAAAAACTCACCTTTTACTGAGTAATTGAGAGCATTAACATGTCATTTCCATTTTGCCCCAGGTCATTTCTGAGTGTATGTGTCCCTGGCCTAGGTCTCTTTTTTTTTTTCTTAAATGCACTTGGATTTACATCCGTAGTTGTGCTTTAGCATTAAAATGTAGTGCCCTTTCAAAGCCTCAAACATTAAATAACTGACATCCCAAAAATATGTTTTACTGGATTGCAAGTTCTGCTGTAAGCAATCTTTCTGTGGATACACAATGCATTGGGATTAAAGTATAATTCCTGTTTTTTACAACTTGAATCTTAATTTTGCTGAATTACTGACTTGTTTGCAACCTGTGTTTGCCCGAATGATCAAGTTTCTTGCCCCATTAGTTTCCAGATCTTAGCAATTACCAATACAAACAATGGACAAACCTCTGGCAGTAAGATCCAAGTTGTACGAAACCTGAATCATCACGCTCCTGAAAGAAAGGAAGTCTCATTTATTTTTTTTAAAACATAAACAACCATCGACACTCTAACACCTTTTCCAGGGGCTGTGTCTAATCAACAGAGGTTCGATGCAGACAGATTCAGCACCAGTCAAACACCAAAGCGCCTCGCAGAACATCCCACACATTTAGGGCCTCTGTCCCTTTAAGGCCAACTGCGACTCTGGTCTTTTCGTCTCTGTGTTGCAGGTGATTTTGAAAAAAATCTTAAGGAATATTAACAACCCTGCTGTCCCAGTACAAAATGATGGAAGACACACATTCAGGACAACAGGCTCATTTGAACCAAGTCCTGCATTTCCATAAAACCTTGCAAGGATAACGCAGTAGCCCATTACAGAAGCCATTACCCACAGCGAAGGATGCTGCCGCCCAGCAGCACAACATGAATTTCTTGAATGTTCTCCACCACATTAGGAAGCAGAACTCACTAATTGCCTTCACCACTCAAGCGTAGTGTTGATGCATAGGGATGTAGCAGGTGAGTGGAGAATCCTATAGGTTAAATCCTTCGAAAATAAAACATTAATTTAGGTTGTAATGAAATCTACTGTACATGGGAATCTGCCTGTCTTAATTGCTGTGTGTATGATTTTTTTTCAATGTAGATAGAAGGAAAACCTTTACGTTTGTGTATGTATTAGTTATATTTATTTTTTGTCTTGATGCTCAAATAGTTGTTGCAGTAAACTCCTACACCTGTGTACTTAATATAATCTAGATGGCCTACTGCTTATACGATGTGCTAACTTGACTTGCTATTCTGCTACTGGCATGTATATGAACAGGCTGTAGGCTAAGAATGGGAAGGTTGCCATTATAAGAATGACTATATAATTCTGCCCTGTCATTCTTAATGTTTTGTTAATACCGTCTTGTCGAAATGGCATAAATGTATAAAGTGTTAGAAAACAAAGAAGGGAAACATTATACATTTTAGGATTTCTAAACTGTTTGAAACTATTGCCTCATCCCAGCGCTCCCAGTGAAACCTTAAACACACACAAACACACAATACAGCCACTGCAGAACCCTGTAAATGATGCGGTCACAAGTTGGAGCCACAAATCAGTGTGCTCATTATTCTCTGTTGCAATAGCTTGAAATGAAGTGCTGCTTTCGATGCCATCTTTACTTCCCAGTTCCAATGTCATGGTGGTCAGAAACCCTGTGGTTCAGTGTTAGCAAGTCAGTTGCTCTTCACAGCAGGGCCAGACAGAAGACCCAGTGAGCTACAGTATGTGCATCTAGGCTGGCCGTCTCTCTGCCTGCCTCCAACACACACACACACACACACACACACACACACAGTGACCTTGTCCTCCAAAGTGGCGGCTAAAATGATCAGGATGCATGAGGGGAAACAGCCCTGTGGATTAAATAAACTGCAATGCAGTATTTAAAGATGGGAGATGTAGGCTCATCGTGGTGAAGTCACACTATGTATCAGTATATCCCGGATTTTATTTTCTTTCTCGTTTTGAAACACGAGAGCTCCATAATGGCTTCCTTGCGGAAAGAGTGGTTGCTCACTTATTTACTTAAAATGACCTGAAATTGATACAATCACCTCTTGAGTCATTGCCGAGTAATCTGATAGGAGAGAGAACATACTGGCCGCGGGAAAGCCAAGATCAGTGTCAGATTTACAGAAGAATAGGTGTCTATAACTTCTTTATATAACCCTGCACTCGGAAAAGCTTCTTTCCTAATCTGCTTGTGCATTCAGTAAGGAGGCCTTCCGCTCCAGAGTGCAACTGGTTTATTCAAATTACAAGTATCAACAGTTTCTGTCGCACAGGCCAATCAAATGGGTACACAAGATAATGAAAAACAGGGCTGCGATATCCCCTTAACAATCATGTGTCAATCAAAGCATTTGTTCATGATCATCCTTCATTTATGCCCCAGTATTAATTATTGCAGGAATAAGGGTTCAGCCCTTTTTAAATGGCTAATTGACAAAGCTGCTACGAGAAGGCAACTCAGCATAATGAAAATGAACAGCGCGGACAGTCCATAAGTTCACAGCTGCCTGCTCTCTCTCACACAATTCAACACACAGCACATACTGCTAACACAAAGTTGTACGTATCGACACTAGCACACATCTTGGAATATGCCCACTGTCACGCAAGCCAAACCTGAAACACCCCCCCCCACAAACACACCTCCAGAGACACGCGTCAAACCCTTTACTACTCCCCTGCCCTCTGCGGGTGCGTGTCGTTTTCTGAGTCAGTGTGTTGGAATGCCTCCATAAATTATTCAGCCGCAGCGCCTGCTATCTGAAGATAACAGTGGCTCTTTATCGGTCAGCGTGTACCACAGACACTGCGCTGGTGACTATACAAGCACCTAGAGGGATTTGGGGCACCTTCTGTGTAAGGATGCGTGTCATTGTGGCAATGAAGCATATAAAAAAACAAAACAAAAAGAATATAGCCTATCTGGAGGTTTATGTTGTACGGTCACTTTCATTTTCTCTGGGGATACTCTCATTTTTAAGCTCATCAAAAAAAAAGAAAAGGGCAATTTATTTGCCATAATAAAATTAATGCAGAGAAAAGATCAGGAACGTTACTGCCATCTATACTTCTAATTATTTAGGACAAAAACAATCTACTTACTGACAAGCACTCCTCAATACATCATGGGAATCATAAAACATAAGCTGTGCATTTTTGTTGTTTAATCTAAACTTCAAGTATATTAATATCTCTTCCAACAATCAATCACTTTTTGCAGCTTCTCCATGTTGCCTCAGACTCTGTTAATCAACTGGCTACAACAATTATTCTATTAGCCAATCAATGACAACAATTTCAAAGGATTAATAGAGATAAATGTTCAACAGATTAATTGATAACTAATCGCCAGTTATATCATCCTAACCTAGCCTGTGTGCGTTTCCAGGTACATTATGTAAGTCAATAACAGACTACATTGCAATGACCTGATCTGGACACATGAGATATATTAGGCTATAACACGGTAAAAAGGCTTACTGCAGCGCTCTTTTGGGATGTCATTACGGACAAAATAGGCAAAGAAATAACACAATAAACAATTCAAGGACATCTGTCCACTGTATGTGGGCTTGTAGCTTAACAATTGGATGAAAAGTGTGTGAAAAGCTTATTCATGTCTATTAAGACACCATTTTCTCTGTATAGCCACTTGGTGTCAGCCTTGCACATTGCATGAACGACCACACAGTAGACACATTGTTTTCATGAGTTTCAAGGTTGAATGTTAGTTGACATAACATCTGCTGATAAGTACTTAAGCCACTGTTGACAGTCTTTGTTATTCTATGCAAAATGCGGCTATATTTCCAATCTATTTTCAGGTCTCCCTGAACTAACAAGATCAGTATGCTTTACATGTCATCATGTCCCATCGGAATGAGAGATATGTTTAGTGCTGTTTAATCTATATTAAGGGCTGGCTCTCTAGGACATGGAATTATGGAGGGACTAAAGCCCAGAATAGGCTTTTGAGCCCCCCCCGCTTGGGACTCAAAGGCCTGCCTCGACATATGGCCTGTATGTGGTTCAGCTCTGACACCACTTCATCAAGGACTCCTTGGAAAGACTCCGCTAGACATACAGCTGATTATTTTGTTTCGCTTTCTTCCATAATTCTTTTTGTTCAGGTTTTATGAGGCACTGTAGCGAGGGATGTCGCGGGAGTGAGATGTGACAAAGATCACAAGTTGGAACTGATCCCGAAAGCACATTGTAATGTATTGTTGTTTGTGCTTATTTGTGGAATGATAATAATTCAGGCAGACCCAGTGATTAATACCGATGATTACTAATTTGCGCAGGTCAGATTTAAAGTCCCAGAATATCTTGTCTCGAAGCCAAAAGAACAGAAAATAGATGACAAACAAAATAAGAGCGAAACTCAACAACAGAATCTGAATTCCAAGTTGCTAACAGAACAGAGCACAGTGGAAAAACAGACAGCAGGCTCTTTATAATAAGGGCACATATATATATATATATATCTCAATACACACGCACACAGATAGTTATATTATAAAGTGAAATATACAGACAAAAAAAGAGAGTGAGGCATGACTTTAATTGAACTACACACACCTCATTGACATGAACTTTGTATTAATGGGTCACAAGCAAGGAAGGTTGGGAAGTGGGGGGATCAAACCTGCAACTTTTTGATAGCGGGACAGTGACTGTGACTATTGAGCCACTCTGCCATAATGAGAAATGCTTTAAAAGAGGTCAACAACTAAAACACTTTACAAGACTTTAAAATAACAATAAATAGAGAGCAAATCAACTGTCTGATGCTGAACTGTGCGATAATATGTAAATAGCTTACTTAACCTAAAAATAGATGGACATTTTTCATAGCTGGTTAAAGATCCAAAAGGCTTTTCCTTTGTTCAATTTTTGGCTTTTAAAAAATGCAAGAAACTTCTTGGCAGGTCAGCCATTTCAGTGACGGTCTATATTAAAACATATTAGCATACTTGAAAACAAGAAGCAAATCCAGAATCAGTGAAGCGCCTTTACTGTCAGAACGACAACAAAGATCATCATTAAATATCTATAAAGACGTTAAGATAAAACTAATGAAATATTAATGAGTCATATTGCAAAGTTATGAGGAACTTCAGCCTTGACATACAAGTCCCTTACTCAGTCATTGATCGGTGGTTTGGTTCGCACAAAACACTGTTCTTCAGAGGTTTGTGTACTACGTAGTGCTTTATAGAAACAGGACTTTTTGAAGAAACACTTGAATTTCAGGACAAAAAGGTCAGAAATGTCAGATGACCAAAGTTTCTTTTTTTGTTCTCTTATTCTTCTTATTGAGGAAGAATAATGTGGTTTATCCTCAATATGACCTTGGCACAAACAAAGAAAGATACGTTTGCAAGCTGAAGCCAAGCGTTTCCACCCAGTTGGCATCGGCTGCTTTTGGCACGCTATCCAAGGAAGTCAAATGGAGTGAATCTGTGGCTTAAACAAGCCTGCGGGTGGAAACATAAACAGGAAAGACGGTCCACTTCTTTCAGCAATCATAAACAAGCACCGTATGCTCCGCTGTCCCTACAGTTATAGCCACAGCAAAGGCGCTTTGACCCTCCTTCCACGAGCTTCCCTTCTCCATCCCAATCAGTCACCCTCTGTTTATCCATCACTGTCTCACTCCACCTGTCCCTCTCTGTCCCCTGTAGCCTCACCTCACCCAATTTTCTTTCCACTTCTCCTTCCCTCATTCTTCTCTGGCCTGAGTCCCAAGGCAGATGGTCCATGCAAGCAGATGCTCCCCACCCAGTCTCTCGAAGGGAAAAACAAAGGCTGGATCTAAAACCAACGAAAGCTGCTGGAGGGTGCCCGGGAGACAAACAGGCAAGCTCGTGGTATAATTAATCCTGGATTTGACCAAGGACTGGCTTTTTAATCGACCGGTAGAGAGGAAGCACACAGGTGGTCACAAAGAAAACCTACCAACGACAAAGACTTCTTTCTGGGTCCCATCTTCACGCTAACGAGTACATTTAACTTCGCAGCAGTTGGTATGCCATTAAGAACATGATGTGCCAGATCTGACTGTTTAATAAGTCAAACTGTCCAGTTTTGAATCTATTTATAGAGTGAAGTGAATATAAAACTCGGCAAGTAGAAACCCAAAAATCTGTGATTCTCGCAGTTCTTCTTTATTATTATCTCTTCATCAAAGGGGTGCAAAGCAAGACACATAGTCAAACAATTGCTTCTGTAATTTTCACAAAAACAACAGCACCTGAACCAGCTGTCAAAATGTGTCTTTTATGAAGCTGCCACTAAAAATGTCAGTCCTTAAAAAACAATATGTGGTATCTGAGTCTCCTTAAGTCTTTAAATGATGGTAATTTATTTTAATACCAAATAAAACTGCACACCCTCTGTAGTAACGACAGAAAAACTTTCAAGTCTGGTGATCCTGTGCTTCATACTGTCAAAACCTTCCTCTGAAACGCTAAAACACACTGTTCTGCTGTCTGACAGATTTGGAGCAGCTTCCCTGTCATCTCAGGACCCCCGGCTGACAGATGCTGAGAAAACACACACACACATGTGGTCAGTTCCCGACACCATGAAAGCTCAAAGCTAATGTCTAAGAGAAGACAAAGTACACTATGGTTCCTTCCTTCCTTCTACAAAACAAATACATGGCTTTTAGCACAGGGACTGCACATTCTTCGGGGTCATTTTTAACTGAAGCGTCCCACTAGCAAATAACCATCTTATATATTCTATAAGTAATAATCAAGTATATTTTTTTAAGTCATCTTCATATTTGTGAGCTTTTGTCAGAATGTGCTGCAGTCACTATCAAACTCTGTATACTTCGTCCTGAAATGTCCACGACTCGGTGATAACATTACTAAATGCTGCAAATAGATTGTTGCACTTGATTGCATCAAAGCCAAAGTACATAACTCACTGGCTCAAACATTAAGATCCTGACTCAGTACTGATCTCCTAAACACTGATTATTTCGGAAAAGTCTGTTTGTTCTCATTGTAATTCGTTAGGTCATGCATATGCAGATTTGTATTGTGGCTGACCTCCTAGACCTTTAACTCTCCACCTTATGCTTTGACTTGTCCCCACTGGTGTACAAACATCGCACATATCTTTGGGTTGTCTCTCGAATGACTGTAATCTGCACAGTTTTTAGTTCATTAACGAGTTCTGTTGGAAAATATTATGCATTGGCAGGCTCAACATAAGCCTAAGTAATTAAATGCAAATCAGAGAAGCATTGACTCAACAGCTATGAGGTAATGCCTCATGGCAACATTTTTGCTGTTTATGTTTTATTACTTAATATTGTTTAGCTCTTTTTCGAGGCCCTGGATATACAATATGAGGCATAATTAGCTATGATAATTCATACTGACACAAAGGAAAAGAGGACATTCATCACCAAGAGCCCACAATGGACGCAGCTTGTTCTCAACTATTTAAGGGCAAAAGATGGAGCTAGCCGTGGTGCTGAAAGTAGCTCATTCGGAACAATAAACCTTACAGGGTTTCATATATATAGCCTTTCTGAAACTCAGTGATCTAGTACCAAAGGACAGAAATGTCTAGGGGAGCCTTTGGCAGGCACCGACAGAAGTTGCGATGGTGAGATGAGAGAGCTCCAAGCCACTGATGCAAAGAATCACTGCAGCAAGGAAGCGCCTCCTGGGAGGATTACCTCATGGATGGGTGGCTGTAGCATTTTGTTCGGCCGATCGTTATGTTTGACTTTATGTTTAAGATTTCCCTGGGGACCAGGATGTGGTAGCCCACTGGGGACAGAGTGGTGGGGCGTTTCAGGGGGAGGAAAGACAAAAATATGAAAGGGGGGGGGGAGCATATTGAGAAAAATATTCCGTTAGTGAGATCATTTGGTTTCTCTCTTCAAGAATCAGTGATTACTTTGAAATATAAACTAGGCCTGTAACAAATGCTGTGCATATCTTTAACCCCCTAGTCTGACCCGCTATAGATCGACTGAACTTTAAGCCACCTGACAGCCAATCAATATCCTTCACTAACATATCAGTTAACACTAATACTGCACTCTCCTCTAACTGAGAAAGTAAAGATAACTGAGACTGTAAGTCAGATGTGTTCACCCCAACTAATGACTTATTCTGCTGAAAAACTGAACAGTATGTCCATATCCATGATCTGGATTATTCAGCCCCTTTAGAAGCATTTGTCAAAGTCTGCATGTCCTCATTAGTTACAAAAACAGCTTCTTTCCAACTGCAGCCAGCCTCATCATCAAGGCCCGGGACCCCCACGGACATTGACTCTCATACTACTACTACTACTACTTCTCACCCCCCCAGAAAAAAAAAAAAAAGAAAAACACACACCAACCCCCTCATACGGTAATACTGTAAACTTCTGTACATTCCCATGCAAATATTTTGCACAAACTGAATTAAATAACAGTCATATTGAACATATATATTTATTATTTTCTTATATTCTTTAATATCCTATTGTCACATTTATATTTATGATTTTTGACCTGCAGTACTTGCATTATCTTTCTTTATATATTTCTACTATGTTTATTGTTTTGCACCAAAATACCAAAGCAAATTGCTTGTACAGTAAGTGTGAACCTACTTGGCGATAAAGCTGATTCTGATTAGCTGGCATGCATTTTATCACTTAATATCAGTTGCATTCAATACCCATTCTTCAGGCCGTGGGTAAGGGCTATTAATGGGAAATCAAAATTCCAGAGACATAACGGAATAAAACATTTGCTGAAGGAGTATTAGGTTCGAGAGGAATAGCTCTCAACAGCTCAAATCTGTTCCAAACCTTGAAGCTATGACTCATATCCTTAACAAAGGATAATTAGAAGTCCGTTAGGTGTGCAAACAAACATTAACCTGAGCCAGGAATGATGAGCGTTTAACTGCTCTTCTGGCTCTGAGAGAGGCAGTGAGGAGCCTGAGGGGAAACCTGTGGACTACACCTGAGTGATCATTATTCTGGATGCCTGCCAAGTACTGTGGAGGGGGGAACCCAGGAGAGGATCTGTGCTACTGAATCCATTATAAAAGTAACTGATAGACCTGCACCCATGTACTCAAATTCAATTATCATAAGGGGGTTCAAAGGTTTTGTGGATACAAAGTGTGGGGCGGGCTACAGTGGCAGATAAACATGAAAAGAACTGTCTTCATTGCCACAGGGATTTCTAAACCTTACCAACCAAAACTAAATGTGAATGCCCTGCAGGTCAAATCATTCAGTAGTAACAGCAATAATGAAGCATACAAATGGCCCAGCTGAATTTTCTGACAAATTGACCAAAGTCGCCCACACAAAGACCATCAACCAACCATATTTTCCTTTCAAGAGAAGGCAAAAGTCCTGACATGACTCTAGAGTGACCTCGTAGAAACGTATGTTGCAGAAGCATGCAAGCCTACCTTTGTAATAAGAAAAAATTACGCCAAATGCCATTAAAATTATATCAATTTAATTTTGCCTTCCAACAAACACTAATACCACTATGAAGAGACTGCCTTTAACGTTACAAAACCTAACGTTACCTACTAGAAATCGATATTGTCGACAGGGAAATGAGCGGTAATGCCCATTATTATCCGTCACTCACTTGGGCTACATCAAATTAGAACTTTCTTCAACATAATTTCACGTGATTCATACCGACAGTCTATTTTGGTCGAGCCAACTATTGTCAATGTGAACGTTAAGTGAATTAAGCCTAGTGAGTTAGGCTAATGTTAGCGCTAGCAGTTTAAAAAGTTGTAATTTTATCAAAATGTGTTTGTTGTTGCATTAATTACAAGCCGAATCCAGGCGTGGTCCCATAATCACACACAATTTAAGTTATACTGTGTGCGTGTATATATCCATGACCGATAAGCAAGGCAATATTAAATTGTAATTTTCATGCTAAGAGTTTTGCCTGACGTTTTAGCCATGCAAGAACAGACCCATAAATCACCAAATGATCTGTGAACGCGCCAAAACATGCGACCACTGTCCTACCAGGTGAAGAAACAGCATCGTCCACCCGGGCAGAAATGGTCTCCACTCTCTTTGCGTTCATAGTTGGGTTTTCCCCGCAGGTGGACTTCTTCCGTCGAAATAGCCTCGTTTCGCTCACAGGAGCCCGTCCGCGCTGACTTGTAAACGGCTGGTTTACTAGTTGCTGCTCATTCGGCTCCCAAGTTTCGCAGTGCGAGCGAGAGCGCTCGAACCCTGGCCGTGCACGCGATTCTCGGCGGGAGCGCGCATCAGTGGGTGAGTGTTGGTGATGTGTCTGTGCGCTCTCGGTGTCTGTAGACTAGAAAAATGCCTTTGGTTGTTAATGTTCCATGATATGCATGGCTGAAACAATTAGTCACTTCGTCGATTGAGTGACCGGAAGTTAACTGACAGCAATTTAGATAACTGATCAATAGTTTATAATTGCCAAACATTCGCTGTTTCCAAGTAACAAAAATGTGAGGGTTTGCTCCTCTGTTTTACGTGATTGCACATTTTATATCCTTGGGTTCTGGATGGTGGGTCGAACAAAACGAGTATTTCAAACCTTAGACTCTGGGAACTTGGCATAAGTATTTAAAATGATTAATCACTTAATCTAAAAATAAAGAATCAGCAGAATAATTCGAAATGAAAATAATCATTAGTTATGGCCCTAATTATATTTTTGACAAGTATCTCAAATAGATTTTTGCTAGCCTCAGAGGCACAGACCTGGGGCTTAATTTCAATTAAGGGAAATGTTAAAGCTCCAGCATACTACAGTCTTTAGACAATGGTGGGGTTCCAACTTTGTGGCAACTGTTTGGAGAAGGCCCTTTCCTGTTTCAACATGACAATGCCCACTTTCACACAGCTAATGTTATAAAGAAATGGTTTTCCAGTTTGGGGTAGAAGAACTTGACCAACCACCACAGAGGCCCGGCCTCAACCCCACCTAACACATTTGGGATGACTTGGAACGCTGACAGCGAGCCCGTTCCTATCACCCCGCAGTGGCTCAACGGGAGCAGATCCATACAGCCAGGTTCCAAAGGTGTTTCAGAAACCCTTCCCAGTGGAGGGGACGCATTTATTCCCATAATTCAATAATCAAATATGGGTATTATGTACTGATGTCCACATATTTTTTCACATCATTGTCCTTTAGTATGTCAGAACTGCACTCTAAACAGCATACAGCAATTCCAAGCTCACGATGTAACATTTCCATCCACCGGCATAAGCTGAATTTATTTTGGCATGCCATGGGCAACATTAAACTTTTAAGTAGTGGTTCCCAAAGTGTGGTTCAGGGACCACCGGGGGTCTCTAACAGTGTTTTCATCATAAATCTCTCCACTTTCCAAACCCGCCACAAACTGTTACATAATTCTGCAGCGAGTCAAAACACTTTGGGATGCTGCCTGATGAAATGGGAGTCTGCGGACAAATACACACGAACACACGGCACTTGATGGAAATCACACACATTCAATGCACGGTATTATCTTGCATGCAAACAAACTGCAGTACAAACAACATATCAGCTGTTGGACAGCACAGTGTGTCTGTAAAAAGGCCAGTAAGAAATCAGGTGGAGGTTTTCCCACACATCCTGTAACCACACAATGAAACAAGTCCTCTACAGCAAACAATAAAGCCCATGATGAAAAGATAAACCCAGAATAAATCAGACTTCCTCGTAGCAAGCCAAGACAACTGTCAGCTATTTCGAAGATGAGGGCATGTTGAACAACATAGCACACCTGTTTCATTGCGGCAAATAAGGAGAGCTTGCAAAGGATTGTTTAATGGTCTATCGAGAATACCACAACAGACAGCTTTAGACAAATCATGAAACAGGAGGCCATTTACTCAGCTGGTATTATCGGAAATTGCTGACACTTCTCAAAAACAGGAGCTTCTCCCTTATACGATTTGAATGTGTGTGTTGGAGCAAGTAGCTACTTTGAACCATGGTGTAAGGAATATTTTTAGACACATTTATTTCTGGAACATAAGCTACTGTACACGAATCGAATGCAGCCGATAAAACGGAAAGAACGAACCTGGCGCTTACATGTTCCTCACACCTGACATGGATCTCAGCGGATTTCTGAGAATAAAAAGGAATCCAGGATCTTTATAAACTGTTAGAGATCCATCAAGACAGATGCTGGTCAAGGTGAAAGGTGATATAAACTGCAGTTTGTTTGATGTATCGTATTGTATTTCAGTTATTTAAATCAAATCTGAAAACATCTTTACAAGCCGTAAAGATTACGTGATTCCCAAAATTTGGTCTAAAATGAACTGATTTTGTATGTTATTAGCTAAAATAATATTAATTATATTAAACATTTTCAAGGTTTTGTTGTCAGGGTGGGTTTGTGGATCAAAAATCTTTGGCATCAAAAAAGAGCACAAAATAACCCCTTTAACACAAATATTTTAGAGAAAATCTCATCACATTTGTTCAACATTTCAATGTTAAACCTACATCCACATAATCCATAAAGCCTCTTCCCAAGCCCTCTAGCGTGCAGACAAGACAAGTACATTCCAATAGACAACCTTCAATTTCCGAGATGTGCGTGTGAGAGGGCTACTGACTGCAACTGTCACCGTGGACAATGACTGATACTGTTTTTGAGGTGGCTATAAATAACAGAGCACCTGGACAGAGAGATGAAGCCAAAATCTGCTCAGAGAGACTGGCACAGGTAGACGCATGGCAATGTGAGGGCATTAATGAGAGCACAGGTCCGCCAACACATGGGGATGAGAGCTCTGCAGATGGCTTGATGTCATCGTTCTATGTCAGTGCGTGAATGTGTCTGTGTAACTTTGTGGGGGATAAATAGAGAGTGAGTGATCCTGATTTTTTATAATTTTATAGGAATTATATAGGAAGAAATGGGAGAAAAATGACATTCAAATATTAAAAACAGAAACATATCTATGTGGGTCTACTGAGAACTTGGATTTTCCTCTTGTAGACAATAAATATATTATTTTAACATGTAATTAAAGTCCAGGTTGTCTGAATAGAAAGGAGGAATGAAACATTTCTTCAAGTCTCACTTTGTAAAAACTATTTCAAGACACGCACACACAGTGAAGTGTGTTTCTGATCAAGCAGAACATACCCACCCGATCACCAAATAAGCATCTATTTCTGTCCCCCTCTCTGATGGTGCCCAATGTTTTAATCCTGATATTATGATATCATGAGACTGTGCTGATATTAGAATCCCATCACTTCGATTCATCTGAACATACAGTTCAAAAATGAACATATATCTCCATCAAACACATTCCAGGAGTATGGAAACTACTGCAGGGTTAAGGCTGAATTCTTTGGCACTCCACAATATACGAGAATAGGCAATTATGAGGTGGAAATCATAGCTGACTTTTGCAGTCTTTAAGAGGATGAAATGTGGAGTTGCAATCTCCAACCGATGACATGCAGATTCTCGATTTGCGACACCATTATTTAAGACGGCACTTGAAGCCAGCTCTTCTGCCAAGAAGTCCTTTAGACACCGTAATCATTTTAAATGAAATAAGACAGAACGGTAAAGCACTTGTTCGCGCACAAGATTGAATGTCACAAAGGCGATCTCAGAAGCAATTATTGCACTGTTACTAAAGAGCGTAATACAAAGAGGTAATAGGCTCTGTATCTTTCGGGTTTAGTCTTTGACAAGTCATGGGACTGTCAAATGTGAGCTTGAACTTGAGGGACACAATGTGACCAAACTGCAGTAGAAAGAAATACAAGTTCAATGGCTAAACTGAGGGGGCCCATTTGATAATCCACATTGAACCCCTCCCGTGTTCCACCAGCTGGACAATAAATGACTAGAAGCTGACACGCCTTTGGCATTAAGGTGGCCATCAGCTTTGACCATTAGTCAAAGTGTTTACTCCCTGAAAACACCCCCTAAAGCCTGGGATTGACTCCCCAAGTTTGAAACACCCTCCCTTCTCTTTAGAATAACCTGCATTTACCATCACTTTAAGTCAGTTTCATGCTTTTCCACTTTCACTTATTTGAATCAGATACATAACATGGGCAGGAAAGTTTCTCTATTTCTGCATTAGTTTCCCTAAAATGCTGTTTAGCGTTATCAGCATAACCAAAACCAAGTTGGCACCGCAGAATGCAAATTCATATGCTTTGGCTGCAGTCAGGATGTGAGCAAGCCTTTTTTGAGGAAATGATGGGCAAACATAATATTCATCAAGTATGAAACATTTCTGTTGAAACAAAAATTAGTTATTAATATTAATATTGTCAGAGTATCCCTGTAATGTGAAGGACAAGTGGCAGATTTTGCTTAGCAATCATGCATTTGTCTTAAAAAGGACGTTGCGGTGTGGTGTTATGCAACTGTATGTGTTAAATGTCTAAGTGCTTAAATGCAAACATTTGCAAAAGCCCTGACCTTAGCTCAAGCAGAACTTGCATACTGATGTGACTTTGCCTCATTTGCAGGTATTTAAATTAAAATTATTAACATAAACCTACCAAACTACACAAATTCCCCAATTATCTCTGCCGACAGCTGCCTGACAGTGATGGTGATCACCACAAACCCTGGATGCTAATTAACGCTTTCATCTGTATGTCAGGCCTCGGAGGTTTCTGGGAGATTAGCAGACTGCAGGTGAAAATATTTTGGTTCCCCTGGACAGCCAGAGCCACCTAATTACAAGCAGCACAGTCGGATGGCTTCACTTTCTAGAAAGTATCAATCTTCATTCCAGTGGCAAGCTTCCTCCGCAGAGCCAGATGCCTCCTCCGGGCGCCACAAGCAGCAATTGGAAAATGTAAACAACACATCACTTGTCTGAAGTTGGTCGTCCATGGGCCTCCTGGTAAGGAATTGTGCTCAGATATGCTCCACAGAGCACGCTAAGTGGGAACTGGGTGGGAAAAGTATAAGAGACATCATGGAGGTATCATCACTGCGTCTGAAACTAGACTGTTTATCAGCAAATCATGCTTTTGGGTGTTTGAATAGGATTCTTTCATCTGACTTACTCCTGGAGATGTTTGATCTGACCCTAAGACTTCTGAACGAGACTAAGAAAAGACCTTCATTTGCTTTATCTTAATTTATTATCGATTTCCTCCCAAGGTGTCCCTGTGATCTTAAAGTAGAGATACTATCAGTTTATTTGCCTTGATGAGCTTCTTCTCCCACACAGCACAAACATGCTCCGATTGTCATTCCTGCCTCGCTGACAACCTCAAATGAACTTTCTAACAGATGGCACTGCTAAAGAACCTTGGCAATTATTTGAAGATCACTCTTTCATGCCTGGAGGGATTTAGTGAGGCTGCCACTAATCAAGGCGTAACTGCTCTCTACATAATTCAAAAGTCTTATTATAATTTGTCACATCCAAGATGGCTGGCCAATACATCTTTGCCTGAGTGAAATATGCGTTTTATTAATATGCTATTAATGAAAAATTGAAGCTACTGGAGCTGTGCTGTCCCGCTGCTAAGATGATCAGTGGGCAACGATTACTTATTTCTTAGTTTTGAGGTTCTTGCCACCTCATACTTTTATTCAACTACATTTCAGAGGGAAACATTGTACTTTTTTACTCCATTACATTTATCTGACAGCTGTGGTTACTAGAGCTAGTAAAGTTAAAGTGTCTATCACTCCATTACAAGTTTAAGTTCTTGACTGAAAATATCCTACTTACATAAAAGTACAGAATTATCAGCAAAATATGCTAAAAGTATCAATTATAAGAGTTCATTCATGTCCCGTGACTGATATATATTACAGTATATTATATTATTAGATTAATACTGATGCAACCGTGCAGAAGCAGCATTTGATTGTTGTAGCTAGGTGACGTCGAGTTAGTTTTAACATCTTTACATACTGTTCAGTAGTTTAGTCCAGTGGTCCCCAACCCCCTGATTCACCGTCAGACTTAAATGGTCAGTGGCTGTTGACACAACCACCAGATGCATGGCATTCACATTCACCCAGCGAAAAAGTCATAATCCTATAATCATACTCAGCAGTCAAACCATACTTTGTGTCTGTTAGGGACACAAAGTGGAGACTAAGACACAAACCCCCCCCCCCATAGCGATGTCAAGCCGTGAGCGGGACTCCAGTTCAGCTGCAGGCTGTGGAGGAAACAGAGGATGGAAGGAGGTGGACGAGGAATAAGGTACGCTCCCTCTCATTAGCCTTTCTTCTCGTGGCAGCTTTACTTGCCCTGTGAGTCAGCTGTCAATCACAGCCCGGGAGTCAAGTCGGCAGGAGCCCAGAACATACAGTGCACTCATCAAATTTGCCAGCAGGCAGGGAGAAAACCCCTATTGAGCCCAAAGCCACAGCCAGTTGCCATTAAAGTGCTGCTCCGCTGCGGAAACGTGAACGTGAGGCCACCTGAAGGTCAGTGAAAAACCCAATTACCAGCTTGTCATCTATTGTCAGCGAAAGCAATTTTTGGAAACAAAACCGCTCTGACTCACCTTTGCACTGGCTGCAGAGACCCAAGAGGAGATTGTGGGTGTTATCACAAGAATAAAAACATTAAATTAGGTAAACACAACTTTTGTTTTATTATTGATGGGACAAACTAGAAAATGGGGGGGGGGGGGTCCCCAGGGTAAAGGTATGCACAGGGCCCCAGCTCAGACCATGCAGTTTCATTTACAGAACTTTTAAACGGAATAAAAAGGTTTGGATTAAAAGTTATAAAAATAGACCATTTACAAAAACATATCTACACAGACCGTTCAGTGGCAGTAATGAGTTGATTGTACATTTAAAAAATGCACAATCAAGAAAAAGTAAAAGAAACTTCACAGTTTAAATGCGAGAGCATATCAAAATGCAGTCTTTGGGGCGGAAACTGTCGCTACACAGTAGTTTCATGTTTCCACAAACCAGTCTTTATACTGGCTGCACTCTCTGAGTTAATTAAAGGCACTAGCTGTGCATTTTCTTTCAGTGTGCCACCGTTTTGAGTGACAAGGTTGAGCCCATATGACTTGGGTTGGCTTTCTAGTTCTGCGCTGCTGGGCTGCTTTACAGGACCAGAGTCTTTACTTGAGCTTGACGCTGCAGCAGTCGCTACCGGCTCAGTCTCCACAGTTACCACCGCACCGTTCCCCAGGGTGCTGCCACCTCCTTTTTCTGCGTAGCGGGAGCGGCGTGGCAGGCTCGCGCTGTCACTGCTGTCCTGCTGCAGCTGGCTCTGATGCCGCTCTCTGTAAGCCATGTAGGCAGCCCGTCGACTGTTGCGTGCCGCTACGTCATAATGGTGGTGGCGCCTGTGGGGGGCACTCTGCACGCTGCCATCCACGCTGGTGGGGACGTCGTAGGCGTACTCTCGCAACACAGTTAGCCGACTCGCCCTGTGCGCTCGTGCTCTGTTTTTGTGATGCCTGCTTGTGTGTCCGTTAGTGGCAGCTATTGGGTTTGTGATGTTCGGGCGGAACTGCACCTCAACTGGTGCAATGTGCATTTTGATTTCATTGTCAAGTGAATGTTCAGTCAGGCTGTTGTCCAAAACGGCTGCACCGTTGGCTGTCACTGGTGCCGAGGCGGACTTACACTGAGCTGCCTCTGCGTGCAGATTGGTCAGCTTGCTGCCATGGGCGGAGTTGCGCATGCTTGGGGCGCTCTTATTTGTGTAAGAAGAGTCTGCACTGCTGTGGCCACACTTTGTTGACTCCCCATCTGCCTTGTCAGCAGATCCTGCTGTGGATGTCATCGCCACGCCTGGCTGAGGCAGAAGGACATCCTCCTGTGCAGAGTAGGCCCGTCTCCCAGAGCAACAAGCCTGGGACCAATAGCGCCTCATATCCTGCCGGTTGGCACAGTGATGCGCCACCATGAACGCCCCCAGTGCCAGTGCGGCCACACCAAACAGGCAGGTGAAAGCTAAGTCAAAGGGGTGGTTCTGTGATACAGCCATGGCTCCAAACACCCAGAGGGCCGCATACAGTCCTAACGCCCCTGCTGCACCCATCAGCTGAGCAGCGAAGGTGTGCTCATTCTCCAGGGCGGACAGGGGCACAGCGTGGGGAGCAGACACTATGGAGGAGGATGTCTCGTGAGGCTGGAGCTGGAGAGTGAGGGGGTGGCAGTGGCCGCTGGGACCATTTGGCCCGGCCTCTGTGTTGGCTGAAGCCAAATGCTGCTGCTCTTCAGTCGGCTCCTTGAGCTCATAACGGCGTTCAGGGTGGCGGCGCAACTGGAGCAGGATGCTGAGGAAGTACATGCAGTCCACAAAGATGATGAATCCCACTGGGCCGTAAAAAGCCCCGATACTAGGCTCCCATGCCATCCAGCAACTAGGAAGAAGAGACAGACCAATCAAACATTTCACATACAGATAACAGATGTGGCTTTTAGGATTCTCAGTTTTTTTTCTCCAATTGCAATAACTTAAATTACATAGCACTTCCTGAAAGGAAAATTGCCAACAGTGCTCATTAAAATAGTACCACATCTCCTCATCTTAATCTGTCACCATCATTATTTACTTCACAAAGTTAAAATGATTTTCATAGTTTTATAGTAACTGTCCCAATATGTTTATTAACATAGGCTGGAATCATCTTGCTTGGAAGAAATTAATTAAACTCCAAAGACTTCAGACAGCTACGGGTCCAGATTTCTCAATTAGTCAGCCACACTGCACATCTAAACAGCTGCCACTGTACAGAGGGGGGGGGGGCGGGGGAGCTCGCTGTAAACTGGCAGCAGTTGCTGGCTGCTTGGCTGCACACACCATTAATAGGCCTCCATAATCAGAACTTCAGGGAATAAACTTTTCCTACCCTCCTAAAAATATCCATTATTTACTAAAGCAACACAGTCTGACCGTTCGATAACTAAAGTAAACTCCTCCTGAGAGCAGAATGTAAAAGATCTTGCTGGCCGGGATGCTCCTTCATTAAACACTGTTGTCGATATAAAATGACACAGCATTACCATGAGCACATACTGAGGGATAGGAACTTCAATTGCTTTCTATACAGGGACTACTTACTACTGTGCATTGGTCCGGCTGCCGTAGTTTTTGATGTTAGCTGCTGCAGTGATCCCACAGACAATTATGGGTATCCCTCCGCCGATTAAGTAGAACCTTTCGGAGAAAGCACAGAGAGGGGGTTGTGATTTAGTCTCTGTGTTTGTAGGACGACAAGCAGGCATGACCTGGGCACACAGGTCCAATGGTATTCCAGGCCTCTACACTGACACCGTGTGGCAGTTTCACCAACAAACATGACCACTTATAACAAGCAAAAGATCAATGACTTACTCACCCCTTCTCTCTTTAGAAATGCATATCAAAATATTCCACGTATATAAACCTAGCATGTCATTTTTAAAAATACACCCATCTTAAGCCTGGGCCACATCATAGATTTTGCCCGCTAATAAAAGATAAAGATTTATGAAGAAAAGGGCATCACACACTACCTGGTTATATCTAAAAAAAATCCTCCCAAACACATAACAAAAACAGTCCTCTATTTATTCTGAACAGTTAGAAACTCAAGTGTAGTTTATATTGGCATTACAAAATGCTGGGACATGATTAAAGAGACCCCATGAGTACAGAGGTTTGTGTCAGACTGCTCTGATTTGATCTGTACTTGCATGCTTATGCAAATTCAGGTATATATGGTAAGAGAAACAGACAACACGGCACAAGTTAAACTCTGGTTTGGGGTTTTATCGCGTCTTCACTTACAGAAGGTGAGAGGCAGACACAGCAGCGCGTTAGGACTGGGAGAAAGCTGTAATTAACACTAGGTCTCATCCCCTTGGTAGCGTTTGATATTATGCGTCACGCTTCTTAAACATTAAAGTGCCTGCAGTTGGGGGCGGCTGTGGCTTAGCGGCAGAGCGGGTCGTCCTACGATCAGAAACTCGGCAGTTCGACCAGCCCGTGTCGAAGTGTCCTTGAGCAAGACACTGAACCCCCGAGTTGCTCCCGATGGGTCAGGCCAGCGCCTTGCATGGCAGCTCCGCCGTCATCGGTGTGTGAATGTTGAGTGTGAATGGGTGAATGAGAGGCAAACTGTAAAGCGCTTTGGTCCGCTAAGGTGGAAAAAAAGCGCTATATAAATGCAGTCCAGTTACCATTTACTGACATGTTACCGTGACGTCAGAGCAGCCACGTCTAAGATATTCCTGCTGTTACCTAATACTGCCATTTGGAGGCGCAAACATGTAAAGTTGCCTTGTCCCGCAAAGAAAATGCAACCTAAATGTACTAATTTTGCTACACATCTGTTGTAACGTAAGAGTGCTGGTATCCTACCTCAGCATAGGCCGCGGTGGTGGCGGAGGTTCGTCCAGCTCTTCATAGCGCTTGGTCTTGCGCGTCACCTGTTTGTAAATGTTGCGTGCCGTCACACCCACCCACAGAGCGGTAGCCAGAGTTGAATAGTGCAGCAAGATGCCCACCTAGAAGAGATTGCACCATTATGTATGTGACATTTATTAAAAGCAAAACAAATGCAATCAAATCGCTCAGAAGGATAGAATGCACCTGATGTTAAGTGTCACCATCAAAAAGAAAAATGATGGAATGCAGCACATGAGTATTTTAAATGGCACGATGATCCTTGAGCAATTTCGTATTGAGTATATCATCATAAGCCTGAGTTGAAAAATCACCTTCTGAGATATAGATTTATGCCAGAGGGGATTCAATAAAAATAAACAAAACGTTATGTGCCAAACTCTTTCATACAGGTACTTATAAATAAATAAGTAATGTGTCTCAGTACAACACACCATGTGGGGTGGTGCGGGATTGCCTCTAGCCATGGAAAAGATCTACTGTATCTTTTACTGTGTTTCCACAAGTTTTATGAGCGGAGTGAACTTAGCCAAAGGCAACTTTTTCAGCACTCGTTCAATTTTGACTGCTGACTACTAAGTTTGGAGGAAAGCGAGCACAGCAGGAGTGTCGGAGGTGTGCGGGGGGCGTATACTCACTGCTTGGCACACGCTTGCATATCGCGTCTGATTTATGCCACCAACGAAGACCCCGCAGGTGAGGGAGATGTGGAAGCAGAGGTTGACCAGCATGTGCCAAAACTTGCGGCTCACGCGGACAGACCTGGAGTCACACAAACAACAAATCAAAGAATTAAAGTGGGAAAAGGGCTGTTGTGCAAGTCTGTCTTTTACTTATGGATGGGACAATGTTGACTCTGATCTGGATGTTGTTTTGTCTGGCAAGGTATTAAATATAAAGAACCAACAGCAAAACATTATTGACTAAAAACAAGAAGAGTAAAACAACAATATAGGTAATCTCTTACCTGTGATGGTAGATGTAGCTGATGATAATGGTGAGCAGGCAGAGTAGTAGTATGATAGTGGTGGAGTAGATGACCGGGTGCAGGGGCTGGATGCTTGGAGAGAAATACTCCACACTGCTGAGGTCCTGCATGACAGATTAGGTAATAAATCCTCAGTTTAGGTCATACTGTTATGTCACATCAATACATGTCATAACCCAAGAATTATAGTGTTTATAGACAACTACAAAGTGCCAGATGAAAAGCGCCCTGCACTCTACAGCAGTATATCTTCCTGGTTGAGCGGTGTCTAGTGAAGCTTTTGCAGACATGGCAATATTTCCTTATGGCCACTAGAGGGCCAATCAGCTGAATGAATGAAAAGCAGTGGCTGTGCGTTACAAAAACAAAAATAATAATTAAAATTCATGACATAAGCCATCTTTACTGATGCTATCACCTCACACATGGCCAAACTTGTCTATGTCATACGACGAACATAAGGAATAACCCAACCTACCATCAGCAGGCCATAGTTGCCAAGAGAGTTGCAGGATATGGTGGTGAAGTTGTCATGATGGCCCAGAATGTGGCAGCCGTCGCTCTGCCATCCTCCGTGGCCTCCCACCAGGCTGAAGTTCCAGCAGGCAGACACAGCATCTGAGCCGCGAGCAAACCGCCGCAGGGTGACGTTGACGGGCGTCCTCAGGACACGCAGGGACATGCCGTCTGATGGAAAACAGAGTAGACACAAAAGCTGCTTTTAAGTTTGCAATTTATTGTGTGATAAGCTGAATGGCTATTTGGTTCTGTCAATGCCTTATGTGTCAGAATATTTTCAGATTTAAAAAACAAGAGACATATGAAACACATGCGACTATACCAATACATTATGACTCACCTATCTTGGTCATGATTACAGGGGTGGCCACACTCCTCCTCTTCCCACCATCAGCCAGGTGGGAGGAGTTGCCGGTGGAGGGAAAAAACTTGCCATTGCGGAAGCCCAGTAGATGGAGCTTGTAGACCGTGTCCTCAGCCTGCCCAGGGAGTGCAGCCTGGCTAAAGAGAGACTGAGGAAGCTGTAGGGAAGCCTCCATGATGGTGCTCTACATGGATAAAAGATGCATATATTCACAATAAATGTATTGTTTTGTTTTGTTTTGATTTGATTATGTGAATGCATTTGAGGATTTCCTTTTATGTGCTTCCAAGCTTCAGTCAGCAAAACAATCTGCAAACAAATCATAATTATCTCTGGTAGGAGCGGACCTTGTGAAGGATGCTGGAGAAGGAGCTGGTTGTGTTGCATTTGAAGGTGAGTTGGCGGTCCTGCCCGGGTGTGCGCTCGGGGCTGGGCCTCTGGAACAACATGCAGGCCATGCCGTTCCAGTCGTTGGCCCTGACAGCGTGAGTCTCCAGTGCTATGTTGGGGGATGTCTGGAAGGACAACAGGGATAGTGAATTTGACGCAATCCATTCTAAAACAAAGTTTCAGTGCAATAAGACATAGAGGCCCTATTTTAATCAAGCAAGTGCAACGACAGGAGCAACGCGGTAGGTCTTGGGCTGTATGGGTGTCTCCAAGTGCACCTGCTATTTTGGTTCATGTAGGTGCAGCAGCGCAAAGTGTAAGAGAAATAAATGAATAAACCATAGATGAAGCCATTTCCACTTCCGCATCAATCCGATGGTATTTCGGTTTTAATGCCACTGTTTCTCACGTCACAGTCACATCATATTGTGAAATCTGACAACCATTATGCATATCAAGAATAAAACACAAAACGCCACTTCTTCTAAAAAGAAAGATGGAAAGGAGGCTGTGACACACAGGACCGATGAGCCACTGTAATCTGACGTCTCCCGCATAAACAGCAAAATAACAAGTCGTAGCCGACCAGTCTGATGTGTGTAGAGGTGTGTGGTTCTTCTGTAGCAGCATGGTGTCATTTAATGAGGGTAAACACAGTGGACGGCCGTGCGTAATGACACTGCACTCTGCCGCAGCACTTCTCAAATCAGAGGCTGCAGATTTATCAGCATATCGGTCCTGCAGAGATTTAATGAACTCAAGGAGAAGCTTTTCATACAGTATAAAGCAGCTGTGGACCACAGATACTGGAAGAATCACTATTAATTTACGGATCAATGCAGACTGCTTTTAGCGGCGTTCCTGCTTTAACCGCATTAAACGTTAATTTTGGATGCAGATTTAAACGGATCTACTGGTTAAAGGGTGATTAATTAAAATGGTCAACATTTGGTGTATTTTCTTTAGTCTTGCTGAGAAAATCCAAGTGGCAGCAGGTTGACGTTGCACCATAAACAGACATGCTTCTGAGACGTCAACTCCAAGCGCATGGTGTAAGAACCAATTTCCACCAAAATATTAAAGCGAATTAAAAAGGTCAGGACCAATCGTCTGAGCGCTGCTTGTGCTGGTTGTTGCACTGCCGTGAAAATAGGGCCCATAGTGTTGTTGAGGGGACTAACTAACCAGGAAGAAGGCCTGTGCTGTGGCCAGACGGTAGACAGCAATTTTCTGGAGGCAGGCGATGATGCGGGAGCAGGCCATGGCTTCACGCTGAGCCATCCAGAGCACCCTCTCATCGGCCAGCATCAAGTTACTGGCCATGCTTACCATCACCTCACCCAGCTGGGAGACAAGAAATTCACATTTGACACAGGTGAATACACACATAACCACATTCAACATTCATGGCACTGACTTGGAAAAGTTGTCAAAACTTCTGTGACCCAAAAACATTGAATGTAGTGGCAGCAGCTCTTAATCTCAATTACTTGAGCGGAAACATAAGTAGTGAATATGATCGGCCCTAAACATATGCTTGAGGGAGATACTTGACTCGTAGGTAAGTGACTGTTGGAAACGCATTTCGACTATGGTGTCGCCGCAACTAAACTTTAATATGCTCAAAAACGACAGTGTTCCATGCTCCTTTACTTTGAAAAGTTTTCTTTTCGTTGGCCTACAGCTGTGCCGAAAGTCGTGACGAGACATCCTTTCTCATTAAACAACATGACGACAAACAGCTGTTGAGCATTAATCTGTTTGTCCTTGAAAGGGGTAATACACCAAATGCATGCATCACATTCTACTGTGAAGGCAAGCTTGAAAAAAAGGACTTCATTCTGATTCTTGGTTTGGTGCTGGGCATGTGAGCAAAAAAGTGCAGCCACTATAGTACTTACATCTTTAAACCTCTCAACAAACTTGCCAATCTTCTCAATCATCTCAGCGACAAAGATAATGTCCATCTTGTCTGAGAAGTTGGCAGCATCGTTTGTGCAGACCAACAGGCGTTGAGCCCTGGCCACCACACTGCTCTCATTCAGAGGCATCTAGAGGGAAGATCCAGAGAGAGAGAGAGAATTAGTCTGTATCTAACTTGCAAAGGGGGTCTATCTAGTAGAAAGGACAAGAGGAATTAACATGGAAACACTGAACAAAAAGACAGTGAATGAGGTTACAGGGTAACCAGATACAGACCTGGTTAATGACATAGAGAAATCTTGTGACATCTTTCTGGAACTGGCAGCGGGAGTAGTCGTCCTCCGCCCAAAGCCCCTCGCGATCACAGTAGCGCCACGCACGCTGCTCTTCACCTGAGCTGCCCGAGTATGTGCCTGCACTCGATGGCAGTCTGTTGCAGGGGAGGTAGGCTCTGATCCCTGCCAGGGTGCGCGGCCACCTGGAAGGAGCCAAATAAATCACAGTCCTGCTGTTTCCATTCCTCATTAACGGATAGGTGCAATGTCCTTATTTTCTCCTAACTCGGTGCCATAATGTGTGTAACTTTAATAGCAACAGAGTAACAAAGATCGTGGTCATGGTCAAAGCCATGAAGTAATACATATGTTTAACCACAAGGGGGAGCCACCGTGCTTGACAAGACAGCATGCTGTGCCTATCCTACTTTAAATATATTGGTTCATACTTTGAGAATGGATGTATGTACACATGTAAGAATTCAATTTGGCAAATTACAAGGTCAGATGAACAAATTAAAAACCCACATTATTATTATGAATAAATCAGTTTGCTAATATAATTCTGTTTCTAAAATAACCAGCTTCTTTTTTCAATAAATGTAAACAGTTGGTGTGAAATGACTGGAACTGGATGGAGGTCAAGATAGTCCACATAAAGAGCTGTACTGGAGGTGCCTACATAACGCGAACATAAAAACGCAGGCTTTAACATAGGATAGAGATGCACTTGAAACTAAAAGCGACTGGTGGAAGGGAGTAGCTCTGTGTCTGGTGTGTGTGTGTGTGTGTGCACTAACCTGAACTCTCCCTTGTTGTTTGAGACGCGTTCAGGAGCACAATACTTAGCAGAACTCTCCAACACCACAATGTGGACAGTCCTAGTGGTGTTGCCCCTGCTTGTCCAGACTCGGCACTCCCAGTTCCCAGTAAAACCAGGCTGAATGTTTGAGATGGTCAACGCACTGACGGGAAACATGACGGAGAAATCAGAGAATTTCAGATATTTTGGCTCAACTGCCAGCCTGATGGCGAAAACAAAGACCTAGACATGTGATGCTTTTTCTATCATAAAAGGGACTTCAGCTGCGAAAAGCTTTTTCCTCATATAATGCTAATGATCACAGACCGTACACTCACCACCTGAAGCAAGCGTTAACATGAAATGTACACTGTCATACCTTGCAATTAGAGAGCAGTTCTGCACCATGCGCTTTTCAATGAAGATTCCTTGGGCAGCGTCGGGCTTGACCATGCGGCCATTCTGGTACCACAGCACCTGCATGTCCTCGGCCACGAAGGAGGCCTGACACTGGAACGGCAGGCTGTCTCCCTGAAAGACTACCTGACGCTGGGACGGAGTCAGCTGGAAGGAGGGCAGCTCAAGTGGAGCGTCTGAGGAAACCAGACAGAAGTTAGGAAGAGAGTCAGGTAAAACATTATTGTTACTTACTGTATATTTGTCACAAATCTTTTTTTTTTATTTTTTTTATTGCATTTACTCTGAACACAATGCCGTTTTGTTTCACTTTTGGCACTTTTTGGACACGCAGGGAAGCTAACAAAGTGCCTTGAATTCAGGGTACATTAGTGCTATTTGTCATTCATGTCAGGCCACGGCTCCTGCTAGATCTGTGCCATGTATTTCATAATCCCTCACTGTGATGAGTGCCAAACTGATAAGACATGAGCAAGTACAAACAAAGGCAGCATTGGCCTGGGCAGCCCTTCCTCTTATCTCCCGTGTCATTGCACAAGCCCCTGTTCCCCAAACACCAGCAGCCTCACTGATACCAAAAACAGAGAAATTATTAAAAGAGACAGTGCACAATTTTGACACCACAATCTGTGTCACAACTCAACATGACTTATTTCAACCTTTCAAAGTGTCTGAGACTGGACAAGTTAAACATCAGATAGTGTCACTGAAATGATGAATGATTCGTGTTCAGCTGCTATTTTAGGTCGACGCCTTTGCGCTGTGTCAAATCTACGTTCAGGCGTGTGTGTCCCCTACCGCAGGTGAGGAGCTCTGGCCTGATGGAGGTAATGAGCTGGCCCTGGAGAGACTGGGGGTACGAGCACTTGGTGTTCTTGACCGCGATGTTCCTCTCTTTGATCCAACGCAGCAGCCACAGAAGGTTGCAGTCACACAGCAGGTAAGGTGTCTGAAACTCCCTGTGGATTTAATAGAAACACACACACACAGGGGAAGAGACATGTAAGTGGTGGGGAACTACCACAAATCAAGTTAAGTGACAAACAGCCATATGTCAGCTATATTGCTGCCACAGTTTTTTATTGAATATTATTTTACACCATTTGTTAAAAACCGTTTTGATTGCAGTCGTTTTCATTGTAAATATTCAGACATCAAACCACATAGTCTTGCTTGCATCTGATTTCAGTGCACAACAACATGTGCCTTATCATACTTACAATGACTTCAGAGACACCAAGCTGTCAAAGGTCCCCTGAGCCAATGAAGAGAACATGTTCCCTGTCAGGTTTCTGAAAAAAAATTCAAAAACAAGTGATGAAAAACAACGTTCATTTATCCCAGGCTATTACAAAAGACATGAATGAATGAATGCTCTTTTTTTTTTTAAGCACAGTATTCATATATTCGTAAAAATAGTAGTGACTTACAGTCTGGTCAGAGTGGTGAGGCCCTTGAAGATGTCGACGTTAAGACAGCCGATGCTGTTGTTAGACAAGTCTCTGTAGCACACAGAAAAATAAGTCTTCCACATTTCAGAAATAACACAACATGACAACTAAGTGGGTCTAAAAGATCATCAAATAGTAAGCTGCATTAAAGCTGGGAATGTTTACCAACAAGATAGAGGCCCTGAAAATCAGATTGTATCATCATCATGAGAATAATTGATGAAACGGAAAAATGTTTAAGTTGCAGGGATAAAGCTTGCAGGTTTTCGTTTAACAACCAAGTTCAGCAGAGACGGGTACAGTCAGCTGACAGGTTTACAGCTTTCAAGGTGATTTTAGATATTGTCTGTGCGGGCCTTCGGGGGAACCTAAACATCAAAGGCAGAGTAACACTCTGGGAGATGATTAATCACCTATGATTAATGTCAAACACGTCAAAAGTGTGCGTTTCTCCTCAGGATGTGACCGGACACGATGTCTCCGGCAAACATCAGTTTCTCAGTCTCTGAGAGTCCTGACGCCTTTCAGAAGGAATCACAGAGGAGTCCAGGACTGAGCATGGAAAAGACTGATCCTACCTCTGTGAACTACAGCCAGTGTACAAACATGCAGAAAAAGGGGGAATATATTCACTGGTAAACTTTAGTACGCCAAACACACAGTTCACAAGACAAAACATATTGGTCTCACAAGTTGTTCTTTACATTAAGTGTTGCTGAAGCTTTGACCTCTTTTGATTAAGATGATTAAAATGATAAGAAATAGGGGTAGAACATTTCTGCTACAAACAATTGTGTCTTTTATATTGTGAAATACTGGATAGTTTTACTTCTTCAGACCTCCAGAAGCAATTGAATATCAACCTTAAAAAGTTTTTGTGGCCAACGTGTAAGCAAACAGTTGCCTATTTACACAGCGAGCAGACAGCAATTCCTTTGGAGTCATGCTTCTGGCCGCCAGGTGAACCTAAGTCCAATATTCTCTCTCGTTTTTGCTCTGATTTTGGCTTTTACCAACTCCTGAAGGGAATATCTGATCTTTCGCTGCTAAATGCTCCACTGTGTTCACTAGCTAGTGGCTAACGCTGTCTGTACGCAACAATTAGAGGGTTTTCACTGAAAAAGCTTTATCAGGAAATAAGGTTCATGAGAGCATCCGAGAGACTGAACCATGTGGGGGCCGCAGAACCAAAACAATGGGCTGAGAGGTGCCAAAATGCTCTGTAGCGCTGAGAGAGACTGCAGACTTTGGTGATAATTGTCTGAGTTTGTCACTACTACTGACATGTTTCACATTACACCACGTGCACTGGTGTAGGGTGCACATCTGATTCACTGTTGACAAAAAAACTACTTTTTAGTGCAGCTTTAAAATTGCTGAAAGCTAAACCTGAACAGCTTTGATAAGTTGCCAAACATGGTTATTAACCAACAATCACATTTTGGGCTCTTTAAATTCCCAGAGAGATTGCGTTTAAAGCAACCACGGTTCAAAGTCCCAGCACCTTTACAATAGCGCCAACACATATTCCTCTGTGATTGAGCCAATCACTGAGAAGTGCCAAGCAAAGAAACAAGAGCCTGGGAGAAAAGACAGATCATTACCTCAACCCAGCAGCTAAACTGTATCCTGGGGTGCTCGAGGAATGCGATACTGACACAAAGTGATACCTAGAAAATGACTGTCAGGCATATGCTAACATCCGAGCATTTATGTAATTATTGGTGTTGGTCCTTAAGGTACCAGCTGGGGAATTTGCTGTGTGAGGTTATTAGTTCCACTTGGAAGAGAAGAAAAAGCCGCCATTTGCAGGCTTGCCAATTTGTGCGAGCATTGTGTGTCAGGGGAAGGATAACACAGTAGAAGTGAAGGGGTGGAGGGAGGGGGCTCCCCTGGCACTTTATCGCCTGGATTCAAATACTAGAGTTACAGCTACATCAAGGGACTTAAGACAAGATGGTGGATACTGTTATTACTTAAACTCACTTTTACTGTGTTAGGAAACCATGTACCATAATTTATTCAGAACAATGACTATAAATCCGCAAATCACTGGTTTTTCTTGTCTGGTAATAAATTCTAGTCGACTAAAAGGTTCATAGCCAAAGACTTATCAAACGCGCCTTTCAACCACAAGCATGTAGCACGTAAACAGCACAGAGGACTGTTTCGGTGCAGTGCTTCAGTTGTTGTGGATGATACAAGGAGCAGAAGCAAAAAATAGCCCGATGTGATTAGGCTCGAGCAGGGACTGTTCAGCTGCCGGTGGAATGCAGAGTAAAGACGGCTGAGGTCAGAGGAATCCATAGGGTTTGAGTGTTGCATATTGTGAGAGATGAGTGTGCTTGCATATATTTGTATGTGCACAACTGTCTGTGGGAGATCTGTGTTTAAAGTAAAGGGGACACGCTTGTCTTACCCCAACAGTGCACCCTACACCAGAGCTCCCAGCACGAGTAGAGAAACCCAGACTGAGCCTATGCACATACTGGAGCTGCAGTAGGTACGGCACAGAAGTATATATGAAGTTCAAGTGTTTCTCAACCACTATACCAAACTCCTTTTTCCAAGGCGGAAGAAAATCTGACTCACAACCTTTGCTTACTTTAACAAACTAGCTGCAACTGCTTCTTAAAATACACACACCCTTTTTTGGATTGTGTCAATAAGACTAATGTCTGACGTGTAGAACCCATATTATCCAAACTTCGGCAGCCTTCTCTTTAGATGTGCCCGTCACTGCTCTGTGACAAGACACACAAGATATATAGGCCCCTCAAATGGCACATCTTGAAATGAGAAGCAATCTAATTAGGCAATACTGAGTGGGTAAGTAGACACACAGTTGGAGGGAAATCAAAGACTGGTTAGAGTAGAGTCAAAGATAAGGACAAAGAAAAAGGTAGAGAAGTATTTGTCAAAGGTATAACAACAAAATGTGAGATGAAAACTGGTAAAAAAAAAATAAATTTTTATGTAGTTTTTGCTGCCAATGAACTCCACTTTCATTTTCCAGTGGGGGGGGGGGTAGATGTGTAGCAGTGGATGCCAACCCTTGATGTAGTGCTTCTGTGTTTACATTCCCAGGGTCCGGCACTACCTCATCGTCTCCTTCGCATGTCTTCTGTTTTCTGTGCTCCCTCCCTTTCACAGTGGAGTGAGTGACAGCCACCAGTTTAAATTAACTGAGACGGGTGGTGGGGCCAATTAAACATTTTTACCCTTAGGCAAAAGCAAACTGTATCCTGGAACAAACAAATTCACGGGAGGTTGCAGATGACTGTGGTGATAATGAACGTCTTTATGAATAGGCTGTGTGTGGGCTAAAGATTTTAATATGCAGAAGACATATAGGCAGGAATGAATCCATCTGACTGTGGTATGAATATGCATTTAGGACGGGGGGTGGGGGTGGGGGGCAAATGAGGCCGGGTCTGAGCCAAGGAGCTGACTGCCTTCCTGTCTCGCTCTTCTTGCTCTGCAGCAGCAGCCAAATTCAAGTTTGTGTTGGCAGCGGCTGGGTACTGTCGGATGATTCCAATGCATGCTGTGCTCCCTCGCATGCGCACAAAGAGAAACACGTTGCGTGTATACACTTAGGTACACAGTTTATGACCTCCCACACACCACATGTCCCAGATGGACTGTAGCTTTATGTATTCTATGCAAATAAAAATTATCGTCCCGACATTCATAGACACCACACACACACGTTTATATACCCGGCTCCTTTTTTTCCAAGTGTGTGAAAGCATATAAGGCCTCATGCTGTCTGCAGTGGTCTCTGGCAGTGAGCCAGACAAAACAAGGCAGTAGAAGTAGACTGCTGCTTGACCATGCTCCCTTATGGACACTGGATACACTCTAGACCTGCTAGAACATGCACAGCACATTGCATAGATAGATACAACAGCTGCTTTAAACACAATATATGCAACCAGAGTCATTGCAATTTGTAAACGCTTTGGAACTGCAACATATTTTGCAAAATATAGCAGTTCTAATAATACCAACAGAAAATAGCTTAAACCACACTTCAAAATAACAAAGTTTAACAGAAGACACACTGAACAAGACTGTCTTCTCACTCACAATATTCATAAAATATGCTTAAAAAAAAAAAAAAAGGAGTTTAGATCATTTTGGCTGCAATAATCAAAGAACCCCTCAGTGAAAACCCAGAGGGGCTGAATGTGTGAATGTAGAGTAAACACACACGTGCAGTAACCACATTAGAGAGACAATGAGGCTGCAGAAGCTCCACCACTACTCACAGTCTTTTGAGTGCTGGCAATCCGAGGAAAGCGCGTGGTTCGATACGACTGAGCATGTTACTCCGCAGGTCCCTT
>CM022475.1:8338376-8494985 GCA_011952105.1 Coreoperca whiteheadi | reverse complement strand
TTTTTTTTTTTTTTAAAACACATTCAGCACACCGCCTCCTGCTTATCCTCTAGGTCTGAGCTCTAAAAACTAACATCTGAACCAATTCAAGAGCCCACAGGGAATTCTCCAGCAAATCTACAAACAATCTCGGCAGATGAACGTTTTATTAAAATGGGAGTCAACTTGAGAAAAGACGTGTCGGACAATTCTACACAACAAATAATGCCCACAAAATCAAAAGAGGAGGAAATACTTCAGGTGCTTTATACTGATAATATACAAAATCAAACTTTGCAAATGTGGCTTTGAAAGGTATCAGCGCGGCCAAGGAGAATGATCGTTGTATAGTCACATGCTGTCTTTTTCATAACAATGCTGCATGCCAAAATTGACTAAAAGTGCATAACAGTCAGGAGAAGTTTGCAAAAACAGATTTTTCTAGCAAGACAAACAGAAGTTTGTAGTTTTTCTGTGAAGATTTAAAATCAATAAGCATCACTGATCAGTGATATCAGACAATTGGGAACATATTTCAACCTAAATCTTCTTTCTGAGACGATACCACAAGGCTAAATGTGGCCTCATATACCTTCGATATGTCTGGTCTTTTTAACCAGACCGGGAAGTATGACAGGGGAAACATGCCCTTAGAATTCCATATCAATGCAGTCATGTGTTATTGTAGCCTCGGGTAAAAGCACGGCCATTAATGGTCTGGTTATTTTATCTGCATGAAGCCATTCCAGAGTGATAAATCACCCATGGCCCATATGTGTGGGCCCAGAGCCATTTTCTTGAAATCTCTCTAGGAAGGAAACACGGGTGAAGGAATTCCAATCTCGAAAGTCAGAGTCACATGACATGAACGACATCTCTCTCTCGTTTAAGCTATCTCAGAGAACATGCACGACTATACCAATAAGTGTCTTCACCATATCCAACTAATTTCCTTCTCCTCTCATTTCTTTGCCACAGTTTCTTCCCTCAAAAAGGTTCACCTCCAAGATAAAGTACAGAGGCTTCACAGCCTGTGTTAGTATAACGATATCTTGGGGAAGCAATGAGGTTGCCTATATGTGACTCCTGTGAAGTGGGCCCCAACCCCAGAATACCCAAGCAGCTGTATGTTGAGAGCATGTCACCAGGCAAACAACAACCAACCCTAGGGGCTTACCTATAATTAGCCTTTTCTAGTACCATCTCCCGTCTTCCACCATAGACTGATACTCTTGACTGAGGCTAAGTGCTGTGTGGAGGCCTACTCATTTTCTCTGACCTGGATGTTCCACTGGCATGAGGCCAATGTGTGTTTTACAAACCTCCGACTCCACAAGCCCAAGCTTCACTTGTGAAGTGATGGATGGGTGCTGCTAATGCACTGGTAGATATAACATGAAATATTGTGATGGTATTGGACAACATAAGCACCAACATTGTCAAGTCCAGTGGCAATATTTCATGGATACATACAGCCTTAATATATCTGCTTTGCAAGATGGAAAACATCCCTTTTAAAGCTAAGATTATTTATTTTAATAAGGTGTGAATCTTAATCAAAGCAAAAAGTTGAACTGCCAAGGTATGGTTTTACTTTAACATGTGCTGGAAACAATAGCAAAGAGAAAATTTAGCTAAACATTGATACATTAATGCTCATACAGATCACTGGTAGAAAAGGGAAAATAATAATACTTACAATTTTTCCAAAGCAGACAATCCAAAAAAGGATCCATTTTTGAGTTCTTGAATCTTATTGTTGTTTAAAATTCTGTGGGAAGAAAAACATGTATTACAAAAAGCAACAGAAAAATATACATATATTGAAATTTAATGTGCATGATTTGAATCAAGTCCACAAAATACATTTCTGTTGTGTTAATATGAAAATATATGTTGCGTCTTTTACTGCACCAAAAAACACCAGAGTGTAACTTGTTATTTCCGACATATTGCGTTATTGTTGCCATCTCACGTGTTTCTGTAAACTTATCACACTAAGTCCAATTTAATATAGGCCTACATTTAGTCTTTGCCAAATAACAACAGTTGTCATATAGAAAACCAGCCAGAGCACTGAAAACATCCGCAAGGAATGTGTGTTAATTAAATTGTGAAAGTGGATTCAAAAGGACCTAGTGTCTTTTTCAAAAACAAGTGGAACAGTGCCGCACTGCTGCTTGTTGACAGATAACAATATTAAGTCTCACTCTTTGTCCTCTTAGCTTCCAGTCATAGAAACCTCCCCGCCACCAGGAAGAGATCAGATGAAAAACAACTTGAACTTCAGTAGTATTTGGAGTATTTTCTTTCATGTTAAATTGGCAGCATCGTGAGACAGGTAGCCAAAATGAGATAAGGAGTGATCTTTCTGTGAAGACCCATTGACTTTAACAGGTAAACGTATCATAATCTGATCTGTAGCAACAATAACTCACATTAAGTAAACATATTCTAACAATAAGAAATCCATGTTTTTGGTCAAACACAAGGCCAGCCTAAGCCATTAACGGACACAAGGTTATACAGCGTATGTTCATTCACAACAGCATAGTAAACCAAAACCAGCCAAATCTTTAAATCGGGTTACATCTCAAAAAGGAGCTGTTAGAGTATTTAATTGGACACCCAATCAAAAACCCACAGTCTACATACTAAGAAAAAGTGTTATGTACAAGGAAATGATCGATCATGTTTACAGTTAACACTGGATTAAATGCAATGCGAAATGAGGCGACAAATGCACACAATGTAAAAAAAATCCTCGAACAATAAAAAGTAGCCTGAGGTATTCTTAAATACCCCTTCAGTACAAGCAACAAGTACACATCCTATTAAATAACAAAAATCTGTCACTGTTTTAAACTTAAACTTTAAACAGATTTTACTATCCAGTTTATTCCCCGGGCATAGCACAATCTCATTCACTGCATACAAAGCTGCAAAGTAAAGCTCCAACTTTCTATGCCCAAGTCCCTGAGAGTTCTTTCTCCAAAACTACTCCTAAAGGGTCTGGGAAATCAATAGCACTGTTAAATCCCAGCAGAAAACCCAAGCAGGGACTTGTGGTTAGCATATGTTTCTGGCCAGCAAGGAGGGGATGTGGTGGGTGACATACATGCTAGTGGCACCCGCAACCCGGGGCCAGATTGGAGTCATTATGGGGTGTTGAGGGGTTGTTTTATTACAGGGTTGGACAGTGGAGACTCATTGGAGATTTGCTGCTTGGCTCCCTGCCGCTCAGAGAGAGTGCGCACACAAACTGTTCCTGTGTTTCTGAATGCTGAAATGGCAGATGTTAAAACATGGTGATGTACAAGGCTGCAAATTCTATCACTGCCTGTGTACACATGATCTGATGATATAGGCAGAGAGCCTGGGCCTCCCAAGATTGTGGTCACAAAAGCCTCAGTTATATTGAAGAATAGTTAGCATACCAATGTGATGCATTTACCATGAGGCCTGTGTGAATTTAGTAATGTGGCACTCAATCCACATAACTGACTGCACAAAAACACCTTACATAACAATACAACTGCAGTTAATACTAATTTGGGGAAGCTCATAATATTTGACTGACAGTGTTGGCAACTGATGCACCAGAAAGTAAGGTAGCGATTCTTTTAGTTGGATGCCAATAGGCAAAACTTACCTGACCACCATATGAAGAAATTTGCCAAATGGAAAACAGCAGAGTGTTCACAAGTAGACCCTCACACACTTTGATGTCAGGCCTGTTTGCTCTGTATGCAGCCTCAAGTAGCTTTTCATCTTCACGGAAAGTTGTATAGTTAGATGTACCGAATCGATTATGACTTTAAAACAACACGTCTTGGGAAGCATTCGAGTCTGGCTGCATAAATACACATTTCTAGCCTTGTGACTCCACGGTTCATCAAAATAAATCTGTGAAAGAGAGTTCTCCTGAGAGTCATGAGCCCTTTTCTTGCCCCCCCTTTCCAGCCGTTCCTTCTTTGCATGCTTTACCCTCCTTCCCAATGCTTGTCCCTCCCTCTCCCCCATGACAGGAGTGTTACCTCGGTGTGTTGGAAGCTCCTTCGGCAACAAAATCTTGTCTTTACATTGGTGAGAAATACCACTACTGACTATATAAGCAATATACATATAGTAAAGCCTCAAATCTGCATGGATATTGTTGCCATTTAACCACCAGCATCTCCACCGCTCTCAGGACGGCTGTAACTAGACCGTCTGCTTCCTTACTGTCTGTACCTGGATGTCGGCCTGAGGTCCCCAGGCTAAACAACTGTCTATGGAATTTCTTCAGGCTAGGCCTCAAACGATGGAGGAGGAGGGGAGTCTCGCTTATCTTGATGCATAGATAAGACCTGCTTGAGCTCAAGCAAGGAACAAGCTGCAGGGGGATCCTACCAAATCTCACATCCTGTCTGCTGATACCAATGCTATAAATCTTAGCGACATTTACTGAAAAGCTGTCTCTGAAACTGGAATTTCTACTCTGAGTCAGAGTAATATAAAATGCATTGGCCTAGATTTCATCTTGCCTTCAAAGTGAGTAAATATATGACACTATCGAAGGTAGTCCCACGTTCTTTTTCACTTAAGAAAATACACCTTGGAAAGCATACGCCTCTGGCTGTGGGCACATTATCCAGAGAAGGATTGAAAATGGTCAGCCACTACAAACTCCCCCCACAGGCACATAGCGTTTTAAGGACAAAGCCAACTGATGCTCTCTCGACACTTTCTTTATGTTCAGGAGGCTTTTAGACATAAAACTCCAAAGAGCGGAGCGCTGTAACTCTTCAAGCGTTTTCAACTAAGTTTCAGGCTGTGGTTGAGCTCATAAAAACCCTTCTAGAGAGAATTTCTCTCAATACAGTGGATGGGAAAGTGGGCCTCGAGTCAGGTGGAATAGGGAGCTGGTCCAACAGCTGAGGTGCGGCAACTTGCCATGGTAATACTTGCAGTTATCCAGCACTTTCTTGTTCCATAAATGATCAAAGTATTTGGATGTATTTTGAGAATGGGCACCAAAGGGTAGAAAATGTTGCATCGTGGATTTTTGTTTTACATGGAACAGAGGTAATTCACTTGCGTCGGGGCAAGCGAAAAAGCTCTTTTTGCCCCTTCATTGTTATAAAGTCATGCAGGAGGCCTTTCAATATCTTTTTTCCAACATCTAACAGGCCAAGCCATTAGAGCAAGGTATTCACCTTATCTCTGCCTGACGGGAAAAATGATCCCCCACGCAAACACCAGGATAAAAGCAGATGAGCAGTAAAATTAACACAGACGAGAAGGCATTGCACAGCCTTAGCTCATCTCTGCGCACTGAACTGCTTGTCTGGGATTAAATGAGACTCGGGGCAAACTGGCAAAGTCAAAGCTCAACAGGTCTGCGAAATGAAAGGCTGCAAACTGACTAAATGTGCAGCTGTCAGTGCTTAGCCTTTGGGATTTTGCTTTCTTCTGTAAACACTGCAGAACTACTATAAAAACCACACAGGAGCATTCCTTCAGACAAATGGCTTGCTGGGAAAGCAACAAAAACAAATCCTCTTAGGACATGCATGACAGCAGGCACCTGTGGTCTTAGTTACACAAGCATATCAAAAAAATCTCCCAGCATAACAGTAGCGTGTTAATGTTGGGGGGGAATTAACATATATATATATATATATATATACACACACATACATAAACACACATACAAGTATGATTGACATAAAGACTGATTCTAGACACATTCCAAACTGAGATTTTTAAGATCTGAAACCTGAAAGGGAAACCTCCCCACAAGCCTGACCTGAAGGAAATGAAGTCTCAAGGAAACCAGAGGGAAATGTAACCCTAGCTGCCAGTTTGCACTGCTGTGAAACAAGGCAGTTTACTGCACTCCAATGTGTCATCAAACTGTGCACGCTTTTCCTGCAGCGAGGGAGGAAATTCCCCGCTTTCTTCCTGGACATTAACCCAGAGGCCAAACCAGGTGCGCTTATCTGCACCATCCTCCTGCAAATGGCTCCTGATTACACCAAACTAGACCTGTAAAGAAATATGAGCCGGGTGAGCACAGAACGCTTAAATATAGTCAGTTCCTGTCTGCTTGCGTATGTAGGCTGAAACTTAAGCAGGTACACAGAAATAAATGCACCTGTACTCAAACGACCTGATTTATCCTTCCATGTAAGGCAAAGGTTCGTTTCAAGCCCTCGTATTTTAGACGAGACCTACACTGACATGGGAGAACAGGCCAGCTGTAAACACATTTGTGTCATTTCCTCTTGGATTACTTCGGCATGCAGTATTATTTGGAGAGCACAAATGCAGGGAATGCATCGGCCATTTTTCCTCTACAGAGAGGAATTCTGAGCAGAGCTGCGCTGAACAACTACATGCATTCTATCTCAGGGTAAACTAAGACCAAAACCCATTTAAGTCTGGCACAATAATCGCTCCTTAACTGTGTAACTGCTCATGTACAGACAGGCGTAGTTGAAATAAAGGACGAGGTAATGGTAAGACCCATCGTGTGAGAGTATCTGGGGTAACTTTTCTGGTGTGGAGTCAAAACAATTATCCCAGTGGTTTAAATAAGTTCACCATAAAGAGTAGTTGAGACATTTCTCAAATAAGTGTGCTTGTGGCTCAAATCTCTTTTTTTAAATGTTCTCTGAGAAGCCTGATTAAAATGTATTCATTAGCTCCCAGACCCCGAAAGAGGAAAACAGGAAGTCTTAAGTACAAAGGAGGGGGGCAAGTATGATGAATGGATTGGGTCTCTAATCACACCTAGCTTATGCTGCCATTTCTGGCAAGGCCTTTAATTAACACACACACACACACACACACACACCACAAGGCGTGGCAACACACAAATTGAATATAACAAGGGAACTATATTGCCACCAGTCATTACATTAGCGAGATAACATTATCCTAAAACTGAGTAGTTTAAAAAGCCAGGTGATGACATTTGGTGTTATTTTATGTAATGATTGCAAATTGGAACTGGAGAGGTCTGTCTGCTGAGATTAATAAAAAGTTAGGCGCACAATCCATTTAGATCCAGGTCTGTTTGTTAATCCTAATGGGAGAACAAAGCCACGGAAAACCCAAAGGACTGGTTGCAAAGCGTTCAACATCTCGTTACAAAAGTCAAAGAAACATTAAGATGCTAGTTCCATGAAAGTTAATAAAACGGACAGTCTGTCTTAGATTTAGTGAAAGTAAACCAAATAGTATCCTTACAGCGTTGCATGATTTAATATTCAGTAAAACAGTCACTGCCACTTGAGTCACAACAGGATCTAGTGAATTGACAGCGAGAAGTTTGTGCGCTCACGCTAAGTGAGAAGAGATAAACAGGGTGGGATCTGCTTTGGCTTAACAAGGAGAAATAATGGCTGGGGACTTTCAGGTTTGAGAAAAGGTTGCGACCCCTCCTTCAGTTCATCGTAGTCCCGACCAGCTGCCCCTCGGCCACGGTCAACTCCGCCACAAGACACTGGGAGAGCCATAAAAGAGGACCACCACACCTGCTTGAGAGGGCTCGCCGATTTTACAGGTCATAAATTAACACCCAAAAACTGTACAGTCAACATATACTGCTGCTTCATTGCCACTAGTGTCTAGAGGGAATTGTGAAGAGAGTTCCCCACGATAGTTCCGTTGTTTTTTCTACGATGGACGACAACAAATGTCCAGAAATATAAAAAGTGGAGACTCCTGAGAGTTGCACTGCTTTCTGTCTGTGCTCTCTAATTACAACGTTCTTGTTCTTTGGAGTCCGTCCTCCACATTATAGTACTTACGCTCCATGCTAACTCACGAGGAACCCGGCTCAACCTCCAGTCCATCACTGTCAGAACAAGATGACAGACTCCAAGCTCAGTGAAGACATAGACATAGCAAACACCAGGACAAGATGGAAGGCTTCCTAAAATGACTTTAGAGCAGACCATAGCTAAAAGAGATCAGCGTATTTCAAATTCTATAATTATCTGAGAGGACACTTGGATAATTCCAGACCAGAATAAAGAAATTCAAGAGCTACGAAAAATCCCTTCATGTGTTTTGCATGTTTTAGCCAATTCCCTATTAATCATGTCTACTTGTAATAGCTTGTTTGTTTTTCAGATAAAATGCAATTACATTTCCTACAACCTAGACAGCTAATGGTCGCCATTTACTTTGTTACTGTATGAATATTCTCTCACAGAGACATGATACTTGCTTGAGCCAGGTCATTTAACACGGTTAACGTTTGTTTATTTGGAGGGTAATACAGTTCTTCAAAAGGTCTGCCGGTCTGGTGCATTCATGTGTTGGTGGAAAGCTCCAACATTGGAGATTTCTGAGTCAGCTCCTGAATACAAGCAGCATCACTACAGGCAAGTGCTGAAGCAGATTTGGAAGTGCCCTATGATGCACTCCTAATGCATGCCCTCACTCCTAAAGCTGACTGACAATATGGGAATCAGTGAGGAGGAAATTGTTATTTAAAAAAGGGGTATTTCGTCTTAAAGAAAGGCACATATCGGTTTTAAAGACCGGCCTCTTAGTCACGCAGTCGAGTGGTTGCCAGGTGTTCAGCGCCACCCCAGGCTACATCACAATGGCCTAATTTGGATTTTCTTTGGCTCCAGTAACTGATAAGGTGACTGCAATCATAAAGCCGAACTCCAACCAGAACTATGTCCCTGCAGAAAAAAATGATATCGCAGACAAAATGTTAACGTATTTCTACAGGTTTCCAAATCACCACGTGCTTGTACTTGCAATACCATGCTACAATGGTCCCGTCTAGATGGTAATGCTAGATTTGCAGAAAGTCCCGCGAGATTTAGGTTTAAGCAACAAAACCACTTGGTTAGGATTAGGAAAGCGCACAATTAAGAAACAACCCAAATCTCGCGAGAGTTTTGCAAATCTAGACATGACCTGCTACAATTGTGTAATGAACAAGAAATAAATATTGCCCACTTATGGATGACCTAACTCAAACAAGTTTCAGATCTCTGCATTTGTGCTTTAATACTGTCCAGAAATGACGTGATGATGTATGGAAAGCAAGATTAAAAATCTATTTTGGAAAGTGATTCAAAGTAATGTGCATGTGATTCGTGGTAAACGGGTTAAAACATGCACACTCACTTAACTTACCAGCCAATCCTCTCCCTGTCTTTCCCTCCCTGGAGTCTATTATTTGCTTTATACTCATGCACCCTGCCCTGGTATTCTCATGTTTCCCCCATCGCTCACCAACACCACAAAGCACGAGTGCACTGGACGCACAGCGTCTTTTTGCTCATTTTGTTGGGGTCATTTTCTGTGTTCTCTCAAGCGCTCTCTCAATAAACCAAAATCAAAGCTGCTTTTAAAAAGGAAAGCTGGTATATTTTAAAAGCCAGTCGGCATAGTAACATACAGCAAAGGCCTCAAAAATCTGCAGACACATCTTATGACCTCAATCGATGAGGTCATGAACAGGTTTGTAAGGGAGATCCACTTGTGTGTGTGTGTGTGTGTGTGTCATCCTTGTGAGGGTGGCCACACAATGACTAACAACCGTATCAATAACAGTGATAGCTGAGGTGAATGTACAAGGGCAATTCTTGACTTCTTAAAACACTTAACTAAAATCTAAAATCTAAATTAGGTAAAACATCAGGCTTACTGAGGTGTGTTGTCAATAAAGTAGCACACAAACTAACCCTAGCCCCATCATAGAGTGTATATTTCAACCAAGTGTAAAAACAAAAAAAAACACCACAAGGGTTAACTCAACAACTATGAGCTCTTACATCTCTTAAAAAGCCTTGGAGATGTGGAAAGATAAGTGCCTCGTAGCCAACCAAATCTTCCTATGTGTGAATCCCTAACGTTACACTACAGGAAGTCCGGGGGTTACTGTTACATGGGTTTACATTGGTGAGCAGCCTGTGAAAGAGTGATGTACGGCTGGCATGGAATAAACACGAGTATAGCTTTAGTGCACTTGTCAAACCATGTTTATCTTGTTTTCCCCAAGTTGCACTATATTATGCATAAGGTAGACGATATGGAAGCGACGCACACAGATATTTTGATAATGATAAGGCTCCCCTCCCTTTCAGAAACTCAGCTGTAGCTTTAAGTAGGCCTACCACAAAAGCATGTGTAAGTTCCTGTAGTGACAACAAATTAAAGACCATTTAGAAGCAGGCAACACGGGGAGTACAAGTAACGCAGTTCAGCTTCAACGGTGGCAAACTGTGTTGCTGTTGAAAAGCTGGTAATAAACCGTAAAGATTCAAAGTTTAGTGTAAAAACAAAACAAACAAAAAAAAAAACAAGGGTTTAGGAGATAGGAGTGATGTGTTTTAATCAGGTGAAATGAACGCAAGATGCACATCCCGTGTACTCACAGCGTGGCCGTCCTGTTGGGGAACGAGTCCGGGGGTAACACCTGATGCAGCGCCATGCTGCTGCACACCACTTTCCTCTCGGGCGGCACGCTTTTCCCACCGCTTTTCGAGCGTTCATCATACGATTTGCAGCCGGACGATACCGCCGACCCGCCGCCGCCACGCAGCAGCAGCAGCAGCAGAACCACGCACAACGGCAACAGAGCCACCCTCATGTTCACGCGCGGCAGCATCGGCGAAGGAAAGAATCTTTTGATACTTTGCAGGGCCGAGGATACGGAGTAGCTTTGTTATGAAAGGCTGAGCTGAAATCCAGACCCCGCTAAAGACATAAGAGAGACCTTTTCCAGTATCTTGTTTGCCTCAAGTGAGCCTTCCTCCTCCATTTCCCGCAACGCTTTCCCTTTGCTCGGCGGTATTCAGTCCGACAGAGGTGTCCTTCTTTGTTTGCCAAACGACTCATTTATAATTCCCTGACGTGGTCTTCATTTCCTCACACTCTAAGAAGCCACACAGTTTAAATGCGGAGCAGGCTCGCTGGTTACTAAATAACTTGTCCAGTTGAGGCTTTTCTTTGTTGCTTTGTTGCGTGGGTCCAATTCAGAGTGTCGTCTTTTCCCCGGGAGGCGGCTGCAGTGACCCTGTGTTATAGGCTACATAAGCTACTTAAAGCAACGCGGCCAGTTTTTTGTTTAAAAAACAAACAAACCACGACACACGCAAACTCCCCAGTACTTTGGACAACATAATGAACCGAGCGAGCCAGTAAACTTTGCCCGTCCCGTCTTTTCCAGGCACCGACAGGAAATCACTCAGAGAAAAACAAAAGCGCTACAACAACACCTTTTCAGCTCAAAGTGTGCTGCAAAGTGCTCAAGAAACAACGTAATAGGCTCTACATCGCTGAAAGAAGAGTATCCAAGGTGGTTCTTGCGTCTCTTTTAGCTTCAGTGCGTCTTTGGAAAGTATTCAAAGGCTGTTCTCTGTCCATTGAGAAGTCCTGCCCCGCGGTCCACTATTGTCAAGCCTACTGGGAATCAAACCACATCCGGTCCGCATTTCAGAATTAAGGCCTCCCACTACGCGTTTTTTGTCATCCATTGAGTAGCTATGAGTTCCAGTCAGGCGTTAGTGGTGGAAAGAAACTGTACTCAAGTAGGCTGCTGTACAAATCCATTTTTAAAGCAACCTGTACTTTACTTGAATATCCCCATTTTATGCTACTTTTGACATCTATTTCACTTTGGGAGGGAACTATTTTATGGTTTACTCCACTAATCTTATTTCACAGTAGTTAATATATAAACAAACATATCAAGTAGTTAAATTATAGCTCCTCCTTGACCTATCACAGTAAAGTGCTGCTTCAGTAAAAAATAATACTCCAACATTCACATTTAAAAAAATAAATAAAAATTATACACATTAGTAGTCTGCTTTAAAAAAATACTTTATACTTCTGTATTTACTTAAGCTCAAGTTTGAATATGGCACTATCACTTAGTGAAATTGGGTATTTTTACATTTTTGTGTTGCTACTTTCACTTAAGTAAATGATCTGGATACCTCTTCCGCTCCTGATCGTCTCCTCTGGGTGCCTCTAAACACATTTCGTCTGGTTTGTTGTAGGGCCTACATATTATAGCCATGAAAGATTAAGTCACATGAGGAGCAAAAGTCCAATTGTAGGCCTATTTCTTGTAGCTACAGTATATGAGGAGGGCGTTAGCGGATAAGGATTTGTTTGCCCTCTGGCAAACAATCCATTTTCTTTGTTATAATCATGTTGAGTGAGTCACTTCTAACTGGACCAGAGGATAGCATTGTATGGAATGCCATTTTAGTCACTATTAAATAAATAAATACATCAAAATTTCTGAAAATAATAATATGGCTATGAAATAAATAAACGAGTTAATATAGTTCAATAAATGAATAAATAGATTTTAATTTAAAAAAGGATATTTTTCCAAAGGACTGCCTTTATTTATTTCATTAGACTTTTATTTCATAATGTAACTTATTTCAGGGGACTTTAATAAAATAAAAATATGAGAAAAATTACATGTTTCATATTTTTATTTACAAACTCCCCCCCCCCACACACTGTTTGTTTTAACACATAAGCAGCAGCAGAGTGACAATGGACCCTGACATAGTTAAGTGGTATAAAATATTTAAATATTAAATAAAAAGTAGACAATTGTGGAAATATTTAAATATTTGCCACAGGGTGCCATGAATCCAGAGTGCAATGTTAAATAAATTATTTTGTTGTTTTTATATTTAAATATGTTTTCCTAATTTAAAAATTTTTTTTTACTGTTCTTGTGTAAATATTCTAAATGTCTTCCCCCTTTCTTCCCCTGCTTTCACCTCCACTACTCTATTTGTTTTCAGGACCTTAACCTTTGGTCTGCATACAGGACGTCGCATTGTTGGAGGCCAATGCAGCGAGTGGAATGGATGATACTCAATAACTTGAAGCTCGTAAATGATTCCCATCTTACTACTTTCAGTCTGATACGCCAACACAGCCTATCAAAGGTTGCTGTAAAATAGCATTCTGGATGAAATCGCAAAAGTTTATAAATATCCAGGGGTTTTACACTTTTCACTGAACCTAATTTCATAGAATGTGCAACAGTTAAACTAACTAATTTGATATCATTTGTTATGCTAGCAAGACACAATCTGCTGTTTTGCTTATAACTCAAACATGATTCAAATATTATTTTGAATTTAAACGTATCTTGTAAAGATTTATGATAAACCCTTCCTATTATTTACTTGTCATATAATTAACATGTCCACAAAAAAAAACAACAACTGTCAACCTGACGTCCAAACTAAGGCCCGTTGCACAAAAGTAGAATCAAGACATCCAGGAGAAATGACTGAGCTGAGCTCGGCGAAGCCAAAACAAGTGCGTCCGCAAAGACCAAGCCAGGATGAGCAGACACGGATTCATCAAGCCAGCTGAAACCAATCCTGGATAGGCGCGCGCTCACGGCTCGCTCAAATACCCCTTTTCCACCGAGGCGGAGCTGGTGCTAGTTCGGAGCCAGAGCCTAGTTTCAAATCGGTTCTTTGTGTTTCCACAGCCGAAGCACCAACTCGGAGCCAGGAAAAGTGGTTCTTCAGTAGCACCAACTCGTTGCTCGGCTAGAAGTAAGCACCGCTTACTGCGGCGGCTGGGGGCGGGGTTACCGTGACCGACAAGACGAACGGTTTTCACTTCTGCTTCTTACACCTACGATTAATACATTTTTATTTAAAGGCAATGTGATTGTTTATCGGCAGACTTGATGCTAGGAGGGTAGCAACATGCCGAGGCTAAGGATGACACGTTATTGTTAAAAATAAATGTTATGTACGTACCGTTACTCTCGCTCGTAATCTCCGTCTGTACAAACTACGGCAAGCATAAATAGCAACGCAACGTCCGCGACTGTTGACGGTGTTTGTGTTTGGCGCTGCGGCGCTAGCGTTACCGGGAAAGATGTGACGTATACGGTCACATGAGTCCTGGCTCTGTGCTGGCTCCGTAGCCAGTGGAAAAACAAATGGGTTCTTAGAAGGCTCGTCATTTGAACCAACTCCGAACTGGCACTAGCACTGGCTCTGAACCAGCACCCGGTTCATTTTGGTGGAAAAGGGGTAAAATAGATCCGCCATCGGTCGTCACTGATTCACCATGGCAACTAGAGCTGTGTTCCTTTTCCTGGCAGGGGCACAAAGCCTCATGGAGGCATACCAGGAGGTACAAGCCATAATGAAGAGGAAAGGCAACACCGCCACAGTGATAAAGCAAAGAGAAAAATCGTGGCAAAGGATTGCAGACCGCCTGAATGCAAAAGTAATGCACAAGTAGACACTCACCGCTCCGCTGAAAGATCACAATGACAATCCAAATAGTTAATTCACATCTCCAAAAACGCAGTTGTACTCTGATTATGAAACAGTTGAATTTTTTATTGAAATGGACTGCAGATATGTGTGAAATTGTGTAAAGTAACTCCACCACACTGTATAAGGCTCTGATAAATGATTATTAATATCACATTACTGTGGCTTGTTCTGCTGTCCTCCACAATGTGGCCTGCCTGAGGAAGGAGAGGGCCCCCAGAGTGCCACCAGCCAAGGACTGGGACAATCCGGCAGTCTTCCCTGAGGACGACAGTGGTCGGCTGCTGAGGGACCAATATGTGTTGAATTATTTTAGTTAGTATGTGTGCTTTCAATTTTGGTTAAGTATGTCCTGCGGTGGCAGAGGAATTTGGGGGTTTTTTGTGTTCAATTTGTTTAGTTTTTTTTTTTTTTTTATTGATTTGGCCTCTTATGATGTTTGTGCTGTATACTGTGTGTAATACAGGCTTGCAGGGAGGCTGCTGCATTCATTCATTTGTCTTTTCAGTTGATGTGCATGGATTTGTCCTGCATTCATTTCAGCGTGCAGACATACGGACCTTTGAATGTGTATTTATTCTTTTGTTGTATAATATGCTTTGATTCTGTGCTTTCCATCTTGTAGAGTCATTGAGACTTCCGTTTCCAAAGGAGCTGATGGTTTACCTGCTTTTTTATCCTTATTCAATAAAGGATCATAATGTTACACTGTGTTTTTTAATATTTATATGGAATGTGTATTTTATACGACAGCATATTAGGGCCACACTGAGGAAGAAGGAAAAAGTCATACATTTATGAGGCTGGTTCTTTCTGCGGAAAAGATGCATATTCTTTTTACAGTCCTGATACTTCCGATGTGATGTGCCAAAAGATTAAGAGTGTCCTTGTTTGTGAAACCATACTGAAGAACAATTCCACGAAATGCCCCACAGCTGTCATTTTAACAACTGTCCTCCTCTAAAACAACGGGTTACAATATTATGACTTCATTCTCGAAGTCTGAATTTTCTTTTTTTTTCTCTGTGGCCCTAATATTCTATAATTTTATATATAACCTTATAGTCTACGGGTAACTGTAAATTATCTAATGATAGCAACATCATCTAAACATCATTTATCCAAAATGATTGAAATGAATGATCACAAACGTTTTAATAATGACAGTGGGTCTAGTTATATGTGATTAACAATGTATAGTGGGCAGTGGAATAACTATTGGTTTCCGTTTGTGGTGACTGCTGACATAAGGGATGAGATTAAAAAGATCCTGGAATTTCGCCTGGTCTGGAGCAGGCCAGCTCCACAGAATAAATCTCCATGGTAATTTATACAATAACATCCTACCGCCCCCCTATCCAGCTTTAGTGCAACAGGATCACGGATAAATTGAGCCAGGATCACCAAGATATCTCGGCTTAATCCCTTATCCTAGTTTTGTGCAATAGGCCCCTAGTCGAGGACGCAGGAGTCACTACGGCACCATCTTGTGCTGCTTTCAAGTGCGCCTCTGTAGATTTGTAAAGCCCAAGTCGTGAAAAGCAACTTTCAAGGGAAATTCTTAAGACTGGACCCTGTAACTAAAGTAGTTTTGGCTGAGTATTATTCAGGCACAACATGTAAATAGGGCCGGAATGGAGGAAAGAGAAAGCATATTAGGCAATTGTGTTTCGATTTAACTTTGGCTTGTAAACCATCCTGCACATGACAAACGTCACGCCTCCAAAACGTCACATCTCGGCGTCTTTCCTCCTCTGGAGGATATTTTCGGCTGCGTTGTTACATTGTGCGCGATTTCCACGAGACACAACGTTACACATTAGACGAACATAGCGCAGTAAGGCTTTAGAGCTGCTCTGGTCACTGTTGTAACACTAAAAAGACATGTTCCCATGTGACTTCGCGTGGGGAGCGGGAACTGCCGCGTATCAAATCGAAGGTATGTAACGTTATGTGCAACCACGGGATTTATGAATTGTTGAGTGCAGTGGGTGAACTGGACACAATATCACCAACACCCGTGCAGGCTAATGACACAAATTCTTCAGTTAAAATATTACTTTCGTTGAGCCTAGAACTGTTTTTTTTTTTTAAAATAAACTTCATCAAGTCATTGTCACACAGTGAATGAGGCAGACGTGCTCATCATTGCGATCATATTCAGTATGTCAAACACCTCTGTTCTACCTTACTCTGCCCTAGTTTGTGGTGATTTAGTATTATAACCATTGCATTTTGGGAGATAACATGGGCCTTATTTATAATCATCCCATCAGTAAAACTATAATTTTAACCAGAGTTAACTGATCGTCATTGGCTCCATAATCTCAAGACCTATATCTGCATACGAATGCAGATAAAGGTTGTATTTATTGCAGAAACTAAGTTTTTTTCATTGCATTAGACTGCACAGGTGTTCATGATATTGTGTGCACTCCCTGTAGATGACACAAAGCACATGGGCAATTTTCTCATACCAGATGTTGTATGCATGAATGTAATGTGAGGTTTGATTATAACGCATACAGATCTTGACCTTTTACCATTGGCACGTCTGACCAACTCAGACTATACACAGTCTATTGAGGAAGCTGAAGTAGCTCGCAAGTTAACCTAATGTAAAACTGACACACTTACAAAAATCTACAGCCAATTACATTTATAATAGACAACAAATTATAGAGAAATTGAAACAATAAAGCCTATTGGAGATAGGCCAAATATACAGTCAGAATGAATAAAGTGAAATCCACAGACACACTCAAAGTCCCAATAGAAACATTACTGTGATTTTTTTTATGTCAACATCCTTCATATTTTTATGAAATGAAACAACCTATTTGTGCGCATTGAGGTGGCTGGCAGGCAGACGGCAAGGGACCAAGTATCTGGGACACATTTTGTCACGAGAAAGGCAGAGTGTTTGGGGAGCAGGATGGCGATGTGGCCTGTAACAGCTATGAGCTGTGGGAGAAGGACCTGGAGTGTATCCAGCAGCTCGGACTGACGCACTATCGCCTGTCTCTCTCCTGGGCCCGCCTCCTGCCTAATGGGACCACACGACATGTCAATCAAAAAGGTATTTCCATATTCCCATGTTATATTTGAATCCAAAAAAACAGATTGGAACAAGCTCATTTTATGCATGTAGTGCTGTTTTACCTTATTACCCATTAACAACAGCACTGTATATCTGGCCAACAGGTGTACTGTACTACAACAAGGTGATTGATGATTTGCTGGCCTGCAGTGTATCACCTATGGTCACACTTTACCACTTTGACTTGCCTCAAGCTCTCCAAGATCAGGGTGGCTGGAAATCACCGGCTATAGCAGCCCTGTTTGACAGCTATGCCAGGTTTTGTTTCCAAACCTTTGGTGACCGCGTCAAACTTTGGATCACTATCAACGAGCCCTATGTGTGTGCCAAACTTGGCCATGAAGATGGTATCCATGCCCCAGGGTTAAAAGAACCGGGGATTGCTGCCTACCTGGTGGGCCATAACATGCTGCGTGCCCACTCCATGGCCTGGCACAGCTACAGCTCCTTCTTCAAGACAAAGCAGAAGGGCGCCGTGTCGCTGGCCATCAACAGTGACTGGCTCGAGCCATTACACGCAGGTTGCTCCGAGGACATCGCTGCCACTGAACGCTACCTTGCATTTACACTGGGGTGGTTTGCCTGGCCTGTGTTTGTAACTGGAGATTATCCAGAAATAATGAGGTCTGCCATCGAGGCTCAAAGTAAGAAGTGGGGATACAATGGCCGCTCAAGACTGCCCACTTTCTCGAAGGATGAGCCTGCCATTTTGGCCACAGCGGACTTCTTTGCGTTGAACTATTACACGTCTCGTAAAGTCAAGCCTGGAGGCGGTTGTGGAAAGATGTTGTGCATGAAGAGCGACCGAGATGCAGGAGAAGTTTTGGATCCGTCCTGGCCTATTTGTGGTGTGTCCTGGCTCGCTGTAGTGCCCCATGGCTTAAGGAAACTTCTCAAGTACATCAAGGTAAAACTACAACTACCGGTTCATCTTTTTTGCGGTAATTTTCTGTGTCATTTTTTGATGAAAGTCAGCGCCTACCAGTCCACATCGCTACAAAGCACCCCAAACAAGGCTCAAACACATCCTTTATTTTGACTGTGAATTCAATCAGTTGAAATGTGAAGTCATTTTTCTTTTTTCTCTTGGCATGAAACTGAATTGACCGACAAGAAGACAAATCACCTTCAACCAAACGAGGAGAACGCTCTGACATTTGTTTAGTGTCTTACTATTGATTTTGTATGCAGTAATCTCCTTTTAACACCTCCAGAAACACATTGATGCTTCATTAGTGCTGTCACATTGAATGAAACAGTTACTTCGCTGAAAGTGTTTGCAATTGCAATTTTCTGCTGTTGTGACTTGTCACAGGCCATTAGTTTGGCGCTTGGCACCGTTGAAGTGCAGCTAAACGGCACAGTGTAGACCAATCTGTCTCTCCCTGGAATGTCTGACAGCTGAGATGCCTTGTTTGACAATAATATTTGCCCCATGACTTTCCAGGACACCTTCAACAATCCAGCAGTCTACATTACAGAGAATGGCTTCTGTCAGGTGGGGCCGCTGCAAATTGACGATGTCCAGCGCTCCGAGTTTTACAAGGACACAATCTTGGAAGTGGCTAAAGGTAATGGCTGGTAAATCTGCACTGGATATATGCACTGGAAATAAGCAAATAGCCATTAACAGTAGTTAAGCCAATGGGGCAAATGACAGTGCAAATATTTTAACTCAGCATTTTGGAAACATTCTAGGTAACCTTTTGTGTCAATCCTGCAGCTGCCAAAGAATAACTGCCTTTCCAAATTGTCCTTAGTAACATTAATGCTATTCAGCAGGACTCTCACCCTCTTCAATTGGGTATAAATGTGTCACAAATCTAGGATGCAAAGATTGGTTGCTGTAGCATCAAGAGTTTTTGAACGCTACCATCTGTGCATTTTGGGCAAAGTCTTACTTGTCAGAATCCTTGGCTCATGTTTTGTTAATTTGGATGCAATTGTGTGGGGTTATTTACGTATATCACTAAATAGGTTAAATTCAAAATAGTGTAAAAACATATTATGGTCAGTCAGTCAGTCAGTCAGTCAGTCATCTTCTACCGCTTGTTCCCGTTCGGGGTCGCGGGTGACTGGAGCCTATCCCAGTGGGTTCAGGCCTTAGGCGGGGTACACCCTGGACAGTGGCCAACTCGTCGCAGGGCTGACACTTAGACAGACAACCATTCACGCACACATTCATCCACTAGGGACAATTTTAGAGTCACCAATTAACCTAATGCATGTCTTTGGACGGTGGGAGGAAACCGGAACATATTATGGTAGAAACAAAAATCTTGATGTGCAATCGATTTTGCCTGATTCACGAAAACAGAACAAAACATATTAATATTATATGAAATTAGACCTTCAGGCTTAACAAGAATTATTGCCCAAATGTAAAGCTGTTTGTTTTGGCACCACCATCTGGCCAATCTGTGTATTTTGCACTTCCATAGATGTCGACAATTATCTACCAAATTCGGGAGCTTCTAGGATTCATGGTTTCTGTAGCATGGCGTAGCAGTCATTTAAGGCGAGATAAAGGAGAAAATTATTTAGCCCCTTTGGCTAGGTTGCATTGGCACAAAGACGGTATACTTCTGTTATAACAATAGTGCACTTGCATTCACTATTTTGAAATCTACAAAAAGTGTTTTCTATGTTTTACCTCTCCATAGCTATACAAGAAGACGGGGTCAACGTCCGTGGATATTTTGCATGGTCACTGCTGGACAACTTTGAATGGGCTGATGGATTTAGTGCTCGCTTTGGATTGTTCCATGTGGACTTTGCGGATGCAAAGCTGAGCCGAATCCCGTACCAGTCTGGACGGGAGTATGCAAAGATTATCTTGAAATACAGATGAAACGACGGAACTTTTCTATACATTCTTAATAAACTAGCAGTTAATATTGTTGTTTTTTGTCTTAAGTCAAACATTCATATAAATTAGATAAATCAGTCAAGTTCAACTAACCAACCAGACACCAAATTCAAGCCATTGTAGATCCAAAATTGAAAGCGCCACTATCAGACTATTTCTTCTCAGTTCAGAAAATAGTCAGGGAAAAGTCCCAGTACGTTTTATTTTGTTGCCTTCATAGAAAATCTGACTTACAAATTAGTATTCTATCGTGCCCGGCTCCTAGTCCATCTGTACAAGGAGGTTTATGGAGAGGGAAGAGTTCCTCACTCAAGCAGCTGTGAGGCCAAGCTGAGGCAGCCACTTCACAGGGCTGCTGATGGATGCGTATGAATGCATTATATTTGTCAGTGATGAATAGCAATATTAATGGTGGTATCATCTTGAATAACAGCGTTGTTATGCGCCTGGATGGACCTTACGAGTATAGGTTTAAGGTGACGCAGTTTGGCCGTCTGTCTACGTTAAGATCTTCTCTTCTCCTTAAATCTACCCGTGAGAGTCAGATGAGTGTCTTTGATATGCAGCTGCCACGATGAATCTGAAAATACAGTATAGTACGTTGCATTGTACACTGGAAGTTTCATGTTGAAGTTTGTAGATATAGTGACGCAGGCACTGATCCAGGGGATCCATGGTCTGCAGTGACTACACTTTGGGACATGCAGGTTAACTCCCTGTTTACCTTGTAAGTGCCAAGACAAAGGAGCATAAGATGATAACGGCTTGTCTGAATATGCCAAATAGCTCAAAAGGACCTCAAATGTATTCAGAGTACAGGTTCTTGGACACTTAAGTAAATACTGTTATTCATGTTATTTGAATTATAAGGGGAAATAAATCACATTATACAGTCCAATTGGTCATCCTTTTTATATTTGACGCGAAACTCCTGTACCACCTTACCTATCACATTGGAAAGAACCTATCCAAAAAAAATAAACAGTCAACTCAGTTATTATAATACCACCAGGCTGCATAAAGCACACTCCAGTAGACTCAGAAGGGATGCCAGCTGAAAGCAACAGATGTCCTGCCACAAGAAGAGTGTGTAATGCCATTTGTGTTCCACGGGCAGCTGTGCAATCTCTCTACTTAAAGAAAGAAAAGAGCGAACAAGGTGAAAAGCCTTTTGTTGATTCATTGTGCGTGCTGTGGTTAAGGTAGGATTATTTATACGAGTGCTGACAAATGCACTGAGAGCCATATTGAATATTAGGCTTTGACTCTAGTGTGTACAGGTCTGGGGTATTGTAGATCATTTGTAATGTTTTAGGTTTAAGTTTGAGGAAATGCCACTTAAAATCAGATTGATTTTTGATTTTATCAGCAATCAGAGGACCAGAGAGTAGGATGAGCCGTGGCACCTGTTTTTAATCCTACAGTGCCACCTTGTGGCGTTAAAGGGAGCTACAGCTTTGAATTCAACAGCAAGTTGTACTGTACTGCACTTCACAATATGGTGTCGCATGATGTGCCGCTTTGATTAATAAAATGCATCCCGTTGGTTTAACAATAAACAACTAAAGCAGATCCCTAACCACGATACATCATAGATTTAACTCAATTAATATTTATGCTCTGATGTGAAGGAAAATGTAATTTATATTCTGTGTTGGGAGACTTTGTTTGCATTAATAAGCATGGTGTATCGTGACATCCAGTTGGCTGTGCATACTGTTTTCAACAGATGTGAGTAATACCCTTGTGGCCCTCCTCCATCTATGTCAAGCTGAGTGAGATTCTTCTTTGTCTTATGATGAATAACAAGCTATTGTGGAAACATGAATAATGCTGCTGCCGCTCGCTTAGAACTCCTTTGCAGGCTGCTTTGAACACATAGTTGAACTGCATCGCACACTATTTCAACGCTAATGAAGTTCATCTAATCTCTGTGGCTCTGTCAGAAGCTGCTGGTGATCTTTAAACCGTGCAGAATGATGGTGACAGAGCACAAAACACTAAACATTTACTCAACAAACGCAATATGCAACTTGTCAGGTGGAGACACTGGTGGAAACCGATTAAATCAAGCAATGTGTTAATAATAATTACATATTTTATGGTAAGAAAGAAAAGCGACAATTGAAAATGATCTTACCTGTGTCAGAGACAAAATCACGACCAAAGCAGGTTTGAATCAAGTTTCCCGTGATTCATCAATGCAGCCGACGGGCAACTGAATTCCCAGCTAAGAGTTGATTAGTAATTCCACCGACTGTCTTCCAGTATTGATGGATTCCATCTTCCTCTATCGCTGGCTAGAGGTAGCTGCATGGGTGAAAGAACCACCTGCTGCTGAATTGATTGAATGAAATATGAGCAAGAAGTTACTCTGCACTTAGCGAATGCTGAAATTAAACATTTGTGGGGAACTGAGGAATAATAATATGTGCCTATTGCAGGTTGGAAAGCTTAAAACATTAATTAGCATTTAAATAATTCACTCCTCAAGTCTCTTTAATAGTCCAACTACGAATATTCAACTTCAATTCATTACGGCGGGCAGAATTTATTCTGATTAGGCCATGATGTAGAAAGTCACAGAAGAAACCATTTCTAAATGTGCTTTCCAATTAAGCGCCAAATATATCATGTGTATAGATAAGTTGCTTTTGACAATGAATTAGTACGTTTAATTGTAACATTCAATCACGTTCAGTGGCGGAGATTTACCCCGAGGAACATTACGGCAAATTACCAAAAAGGGGCCCATTTGTATTTGACCAAACTTAACTCATTATATTTTGACAGGCACTATGAAATATCCAATAACTGGGAAATTCATTTACTTATTATAAATTAACTAAATAATTTAGCTGCTGATAAACTGTCTTCATTGTGAATTATAGGAAAAGCACAATCTCATGTATCGGTGCAGTGCTTACAGGTGCAAAGGGTATGACTTCTGGCAAATAATTACCTCTTTCTATTTACTGATTACCCTCATATGCATATTCCCTGGAGAAATTGTATAATTAGATTGTTGCTTCAATATCAAGATGAAGAGACATCAGCCACTCCCTTCCTCTAGAGCACAGATACAAATCTCTCTCTTCCCCTTCCTCTCGCTCTCTCTGGGTCTCTCAGTCAGCTGGTAAGGGACCTGTGAGAGGCCCAAACCACCGCTCAGCCTGTCTTTTTCCTTTCTTTCTCTTGCTCTTTTTCGCTCACTCTCTGTAGCTCATCATCATCTTCCCCTCTCCTAATCGCATTGCTCATTTTCCATTGACAAGAGAGTATAGGAGAGAGGGAGAAAAAACAGCACAAACTTTCTAAATCCCATTGACCTACTTCGCCAGACATTTCACTGGGAATTCATATTAGTGCAAAAGAGTTAGAAGAAGAAATGTTTTCTCATTTCTTCCCCCCCCACCCCTCGGTCTTTCTCACAACCCCCTCCTCTTTCTCTTTCAGCTGGAAGCCATTTTCCTCACATCCCATATTTGATCCTGTATGAGCACTACAGTACGTTATACAAGTGGATAAACGCCTTACCGTGGCATAACCAGCGGTTTTGGAGCGCTGTCACCACTTTTGACAGTGGCGTAAGAAGCGTGACATCGGCACTATAATAAGCTCTTTGGAAGACCTTGTCTTTGATTGATGAATTTGGTGGCGGAGACAAGATTGAGGGGGATGAATATTGCTAGGCCTTGAAGACAGGAAATGGAATTATGACAGACCCATACAGAGAACTAACGTGGGGAGATGAAAAGAGAATAAAAAGAGAGAAAGGCAATTCAAATCTTTTTCTTTTAAGTCCCTCCCTGAGGGACTGCAGATGACCCTGCTAACGACTGTTGAAATTCTAACTCCCTTGAGTGTGATGGCGCTGCGTGATGGGAGGGGGTTCGCAGACCTGCCTGAAAAATTGAAAGCTCCTAGAATATTCAGCTAACCCTGTGCGCTCAGTTGGGGGTGGTGATGGGGGGGGCACATGCGGAGATTGGTATTCAGGGCCTGTGTGTGTGTGTGTGGTGGGTGAGCCCAGCGGTGGTGGTGGCAAGAAAGAACCCCCCCCTCCGTGTGCGTGTGTGTGGTGGCCAATGAGCCGAGCGCCGCGTCTCATGGGAACAGCGGCAGGAGTGCCAGTGAAAATAAGAGAAAAAGGGAAAGACACAATTTATGGAACCTTTAGAACCGTAGAGAATATAACTGTGATGGCGGTGTAGTTGTCAGGCCTGGATCCAAGCAGAGAGACTAATGACGTGGATATAACCTCATGCTCCCAATATGCAAACACAATGACATCAACAAAGAATGAGTGAAAAATTTAAATCTGCTCTAAATCTCCTCTGAAACTTTAGAGACAGAAAATGCTTACCTGGGGGTCTTATCTGTCTGAAAATAATGAAGGGAATACAGGGGGCAACTTACAGCATAAGCTTCATCCCACATTTACCCTGGCCTTATGTCCTACTTTGGTTTTGTACGTTTGGCCATCATTCCCATTGGCAATAATAACACAGGCCGTAAGGTGATCATGACCCAGGTTAACCAATCACCCAGCAGTCAGTTGTAAATATCCATCACAGCTTAAAGAACAACTTCCTGCTTCAACTTTGACCCACTGTACTTACCTTAGTAGCGCGTAAGGTTTTCATACGACAAGGGATTATTACCTACAGTTCAGGTATGCTCAGTGTTTTGGATCATTGGTCCCTAACTCCCAGAGCACGGACCACTACCTGACCACCAAACAGTCGCCACTGGGCTGCAAGGAAACAATCTGAGTCGGGGAAAATGCAGAATTCAGTTATAACATTTTATAGGCTATTTGTGCGGTAGTTACCTTGTCTGTCTGCGTTGCATTTTTCTTCATCACTCCCTGTCATGCCCACAACAACAGGATACTGGTTTTGGACTGAAGTAGGTCATCCCAATGTGAGATCATCAGTCCATCTTCACCCACTTTGCCACAGTAAAACCAAAACATTTAGCGCTTGTAAGAATTTAAGAGAGATGGAGGGTTGATTGGGGGAGGTAAAGGAGATAAACGTCTAATGTGTGTGTTCTAATTTCCAACGTAGGTTTAGTTAGATAATTGCTGGTTTACCCCTGGTTTATTGATATTCTGGCTAAACTGTTAGCTTGTTTGCAATCCGACAAGTGAAGGTTCATGCTAGCCTGTTGGTGGTAGCCAGGGTAAAGTTGCCAGAGACAGGGGAGGGACGATGTTATACGGTGTTGAAATAGAATTAACAAAATGTTCACTCTCCTTGCTGATTGTTAATGTTCTGACACATTCACAATCATTACGTCTTTTGCCACCAGCATTGTTGTTAACAGACGACTTGATTCGTGCATGCACTTGTAAAATTTGTGCGTTATTAAAGTTTTGTATTTCTCTATAATGTAGCATAGTGTTAATGTTTACTTATAACTTTCTTTCTATAATTTAGAACTCAAATATTTTCGGATGCCCCCAAAAATATATATTTAAAGTAATAATAGTAAACATTTTAATTCAAATAAATGTCTTAAGTCTATCTATCTATCGCCAAATGAGGTAACACAATGGTGATTGAGCCTATGGCCCACTGATGAATTGATGTGCCCTTGGATTTGCAGTGTTACAACTTGGTGTTTATGGTGACATTCCCTGAAAAACACGCTGTATTAAGTTACTGCTAATGCAAACATTTCCTACTGCTGCAGCTTCACATTATAAGCATTTACCTGGCGAAACACGAGTTGACTTTTATTATGAAGTAGTCACAGGAAATGCAATGTGTTTGTCAGCACTGACCGCTATTGTTCATAAAAAACAAAACAACGTTCATTTTTGACATTTCTTGACAGCAGATCAATTTCAAATATTGCAGGGAGTAATGGAACAAGAAGGAGCAGCCACAGTGAGCCGTTAGGTGTAGAGCTGCAGGTGACAGGCTGCACGCTTGATCTTTTGTTGGCTGACTTCTTTATTAAAAACGACAAAAGTTTGTTTTGCTGCCCCCAGAATTCTGTGACCTGTAGTAGTAAACCACACTTGCTGCTAGGCCTACCACTAGTAACCACAGGTGTAGCCAAATCAACCAGGACTGAAATCTTAAGGATTACAACTTTAAATAATTATATTAAAATACGTGCGATGACTCGTCGGCTAATGGCTTGAACTAATGATTACTAGTCGAGTAGGAAAATTGTTTGTCAGGGGCAGCCCTAGTGCTCACCAGCAATCGCTTTGGTGAGTACAATGTTTATCATAACCAATAGAACATAATACAATTGAGGGACATAACTATGAAAAGAAGATACTTGTACTTTGCATTTATTTAATTAATTCATTTAACCTTTATTTAACCAGGATAAAACTCATTGAGATTAAAAATCTATTTTGCAAGAATGCCCTGGCCAAGACAGCAGCATCCATCACACTTGTAAAAAACTGAGATTTTCTTCTAGCTGGTTCTTGCACAAAGAGGAAAGCAGTTTGGCGACACACTGTAGGCTACATGCCACATTACTTAGTTAATTTACAGTTGTGAGGGTGCGGCTTTTTCTTGGAGTTTGAAAAAAGAAAAATGCAGCCTATTTCCAGGTATTTCCTGAAACAACAAGTGGCTCCTTTGGAAAACTCCGCCGCTCATCTTTGATTAACTGCAGCCGCTTTAGGTTCAGGCCATTTCAAGAGAGCGGACGCATAGGGCGCAGAGCAACAGTGCGCGCGGACTAATTAACTCTAAGTGTTGTACGACATGCTCCCTTCTCACCCGTGTTGTCACTCAGGGTTTGAGTGGTGCTAATGAGAGAATTATCTAGCCTTGGACCCTGGTAATGCATTCAAATGAACACCAGCTGACCTGACTTATGAGATGGCTTTTTAATCTCACCACTTAATACCAATCAGACCTGCTTTCTCATGTGCCTACACTGGGAGGGCCCTCTGCTCCAAACGCTGCCATCCACTCCCCCCCCCCACACTGTTGATCTAAGGGAGAGCGTTAATTGTCTTGGATGACTCAAGGGCCTCCGCTGATATTATGCAGAGAACCTCAGGTGTGGAGGATAAAACAGGTGGATATGGCTTCTAAAGTGTTTGCCAGGCATCAAAGTGAAAGTGTTTGAGTGCGTGTGCATGCTTTTGTGTGCGTGTAAGCCCCTTATCATGAGAACCCAGTTGAGGATTAAGAAGGTTAATAAGGTCATGAGTTTGCAACAAAAATCTGTGACATACAATAGAGCTTTGGCATTGTTGGATTACCATAATCATCATCCTTTGGTGCCCAAACCTGTGACTCAATTGTTGTGCTCACAGTGTTTCCAGATGCAATACAAACATTCTGCATGGGGCGGGTTGGGGGAATTTAATAATTACCTGCTGGTATTACCAATTTAAGCATTTATACTAAAGTAAATAAGCCTGTGTTTCAAATTGGATCAAGGTATTTTCAGTTTGTTGTCTAGTGAGCTTAACTGTGATGGTTTGTTTCAGCCAGACAACGCTGAACTTGTGGGCTACATGAGCAATAAGCCCTTTCAAGTGTTTGGGCCGTAGCCGTTTTTGTTTTGCCAAGTGCTTGAGGTAACAAATAGCAGATCAGCCAGAGTTCAAGGCTGCTCGCGAAATGGTCGGTGCGTTTCAATGCCTTTTGGGGAGACTTTTATTGTTATAAATCTTGCGGCGTACTCGGAGCGTGTATGTTTGAATGACTGTGTTTGTGTATGCCAGGGAGTCGAACGCAAGCTTGGGTACAACATCTGCTTGTGTAAACCTGCAAATGGAGGTTTAGAAGGCAAGTGCACCCTCCTGGCTTGCAACCATCCGACACTTGCTGCATGTAGAATTGTGTCAGGAAAGGGGGTGGGGGTGGGGGTAAACTATTGATAAGTCTAATATGCAAGGTCTTTCCACCTCCCTTAAGTCATTAGAATCTATATTTTTATATTGTTCACAAGTAGTGAACGAGGAATGAGGCCCAATTAAAAGGGATTTAATAGGAATAGGATTGCTGATTCAAGGAGGTTGTTGCGATACCTTTGGTAGCAATTTCATTCTGCAATGTATATTTTTAAGTAACTGAGGAATAAGCCCTCTGGAGTGTTGTCATCTTGAACGAAGTGGTGAAACATCTGCTGAAACTGCAATATTGACTGGATTAGATACATTATTATGCTGTTTTACACTGTTATATGTCAGGATATAGTTCTAATTATGGCAAGGGGAAAAGTTTTGTTGTGATGGCTTGCGCAGACACACATACACACAGTATTCAATTACGTGTTACTAGGTTTGGTGCATTGTATAGCACAGCTTTACATGTCGCAGGTTGACAGCTAATTGTGCAGCAGACAATAAAGATCAGCTGGTGTGTTGTGTCATGTGTGTGGTAGAGTTGCAGCTTTTGTCTCTCTATCTCAGCCCACAGGCCCATTGTCATGCAGGCGCTCAGGTAACAGGCCCAGTCGTCACTCATCTGCCTGACGGCCGCTGCTATCTGCCCTGGTGGTGACTGATGATGGGTGTGTGGGATGGGAGTGTGTGTGTGTTAACACCAGACACCAGTGTGTTGTACCAAAGGGGGGTCCGTGGCAGGTATGCAGGCAGTGAGGGAGGCGAGATGGATCCCACTCTGATTGAGTGCTTGGTTGGAGGCTGCAGTGGGCAGTGCTGCATTCACTGACCATGCCAGTGAGCAATACAGGGGCTATTGGGCACAGCAGCCAAGCAAGGACAACAGTGTTGGTGAGATGGATCAGTTGTCACATGGACAGCATGACACTGAAAACAAAGCTGGAGTTGGCAGGCTGGCACTGTGTAGTTGGGTGGCATAGAGGGCTAACAAAAAGATGTGGTGTGGTTAAAATTCACCAGTAGACTGGGAGAATTGTCATACATAGCTTTACTATTACGCTAAAAACAGTGGTTGTGTGGCGGACCACTGGGGGGAATTGAGGCATTGCAGGAGGGTAAAGGGAAACTAAAGTTGAATCTGTTTCATGCTATGAAATAAAGAAAGAAACAAGAGTGCTAGTAAGGCTAACAAGATTCTGGTTTGCAAGTTAAGTAGAATGGCAGATTTTCGACAGGTAAGACTTACAAGGCAGGAGTTGGCGATATACCGGTTTTGTCACCGTCACTGGTGTCACGTTCTTCCAGAACATGGATTTTGCAATACCGTCATTACCGTGGTAAATTTGTTAGCGTATTAAAACTAATGGGCTTTACTGTGGCTGAAACAACATGCAGGTAGAGGGCTACGGACGTACTCACAGAACTGGAGATACATCCGATAACTTACAATTTTCCTGGCTAATGCCGAGTCCGGTGATGTGAGCAATGCCAATTTCTCTGTTGTTGGCTGCAAAAACCAACAAAATTATTTTTGATGGATCCACAACAACCGGAAAACTCATATATGTGTGCTAAGTCAAGTATTTTACTTCGGACTGCTTTCCCAACGACGGCCAGTACAAAGCAGAATTCGCTTCAGAACTGAAGCTCAAGGATGGATCGATACTGACTTCAAACTTTGAAGCTCTAAGTTTAGCCATTTTTATGTGGCTTCACTGTTTATTTTGCAGGATAGCCTGTTTAACTTGGCGTTAGCATGGTGTGGGGCTAATGTGGCAAGCGTCTATTATCCACAGGCTGGGACGATGCTGGACTAGCTAATGGACAGTCAAGAGAAATTGAGTGAAAGTTAAGCCTCATCTGAAGCCAATTAAACAACAAGAGTAATAGGTTGGATGTGGGCAACTGTTTTTTCACATTGCTTTTTGCGGAATTTCATACTGAAAAACCCAAGTTCAGCTGGCTTTGTTGTTACACGTAAGCCCCCCTCTGCTCTCGCGTGTGTTATGTCCCAACCGGTTTTCAAACTAACTGGTTCCCGTACGCGTGTACCCATTTTTTACCTAACAGCAGATTGAATTTCTTTTTTTGGTAGGTGGCTGTGATGTAGTGCTCACTTCTAGAATCATATTTGCCACAGTATTTGCCTGAAAATCGCCACTAATGTTTGTGACAAATCTGGTGACAGAGGCAGACCACAGCTGCTGCGGTCTGTCTGTCTGTTGCTGCCGTATGTAATGTACTTGATAGACATGTCCCATGGTACACAGACTATTGAACTAACGTAATATATTTTCAGTTTTCTGCCAAATAAATCCTGTTGAAATGCCTGATCCTACCCCTTATCTAACTCTGATAATGAATCACATTACATTGACCAATTAACCTGCATTATGGGGCAGGCTTGTCAAAAGACATGTAGGCCTAAACCTAATTTACATTCCTATTTGCATCCAATAAACACATAAGATTTTAATAACTTCTTCTTTCTTTAAGATATGTGCCCTTACATTGCCAATAGAGTGAAAAGAGATAGAATCATGTTTTGAGTGGACTATCCCTTTTATTTTTGTGATACCGTGATATAATCCCGTCACCATAAAAAACAAAGCCCTGTTTCCTGCTTCCAAAGGGGGACATGACAGAAAAGAGAAAGTTTGAGAATCACTGCTCTAAAAACTATCTGCAAAAGTATAAAAATCAAATGATCAAGTATTGGAATCAGCAGAGTATTTAAATCAGATGACTGAGGAAGTCTCAAATCCTGAATATCCAAAAATCTTTATTAGTGGCCCATGTGTGCATGTACATATATGCGTGTCCATGCACAGGTTGAATATATGAATGCATGTGGACGTACGTGAGTGTTTTCATGCGTCTGCTGTCCAGTAAGATCAATGTGTCCGCATCGATGTCGTCTTGCCCTCCGCACGTGAAGTGAATGGAGGGGGAGGAGGAGGTGGCAAAGGGTGGGAGGAGAGTGGGATGAGAGGTGCGCACTAAATGGATGCGATGCAAATGGCACCAGAGGACATAGGAATCAATTTACCTTATTGAAACAAATGAGAGCAGCTCAGCCCTGCCATGGCGCGTGTTCTTTTTTTTTTTGGCCGCCCCCATTGTTATTGTAATTAACCCACCCAACCCAAATCCCTGACCCTCCCTTTCACAAACACAGCCAACCCCCTCAACAGCCCTGTCCATGCCTGCCTCGGGTCCCTTTTACCCTAATGAAAAAGCCTTAGAGGTGCCCAGGTAAAACTGTAGGTGCTGTAATGGTGATTCATGGCCCTGGGTGACATGCTAAAAGGCATGGGAGATGTGCCTAGGAAAGCATTTAGGAAAGGGTATTCCATATACGAGTGCTCCTTCAACACACAGAGAACCCCCAGCTGTAATGACTTACGGACATTCCCTGCTCCCAGCATGCTCTTATGTTTATCAACTCCCCACATTCATGGAATCCCAATAACCAAAACGGACTCCGTGTTGGACTGACCTTGGAGGTAAGTGGCCAGCGCAATGCCTATTTTATATAGTAATGTGTGATGTCCTATTGAAAATCTGCCATTGTTTAGTTTAAGGGTAGGCCACATTGACACCTGAGCTCTAACTCCCCAGTGTGTTATGGGCATTGTATAGGGGTCTTGGGTGATGGATCAATAGTTAGAGAGAGCGATGGGGTCATGGTGGAATCAATGCACTGGACAAACTACCTCCCGCTGCTGTGCGCACCTTCCAAGCCGCTTGACACCTGAGGCGATCTTTACTGAAATGTCCTCTGCTGAAATGCCACAGGGCCACGGGCTGCTGAGCAGTCACTCATGCAGGGCTCCCGAATCAAGTGGTGTATGCAAACCGGGTTTGCTGTCATCCACGGCGAAAGCCCTTGGCTCAGCATTACTACATAAACAAAACTCATGCACCTGAGAATGTCAATTACTTGCCGCCTGCCCCTTTGGACGGCCCTGTGCTTGATGGCCAAATTGGGATTAATTTGGGGAGGATGGGGGCCAGTGTAGAGGTGACACCGTGTCGTTCCACCCCAAAGAGAGAGAGGCGGCTGTGGAATAGAGAACAGGAGCAGCAGGCCGGCTTGATTGTTCCCCTATTACCCTGCACACCGTTTTGCATAAGCGGCAAAAGGCGCTGATGAAAACAAGTGGCGGTTTCAGGTCGGAAGCAGACACACAGAAAATGAGCCCCCCCCCCCCTTTCCCTTCTTACCCTTCTGCTGGGCTGCATAATTCAGAAGAGCCATCTTGTGGAAATGTCATCGTGTGGTGGCGGTGGAGCAAGCAGTGTGACAGAATGCTGTAACGCCTTCCGGTCTGGGGCCCTCGCCACGCCCGAGTCGGCCTGACCTTGCAGGTGCTGATATATGCAGCCACATTGGTGTCAGAAAATGGACAACGGGTGCCTCTTCTTTCTGGAAGGTTTTAGCCACCACCAGCACGATTTGGGTTCACTGAGAGGTGGTGCATATTTCAAAGAGAGCCTGTATATGTTTCTTTGCTTGAGGATATAGATTTCTTCCCTTTTTTCCCTCCCTTTCTTTTTTGAATAGAGGTCAAATCCCCACCGTGTGTTTCCTTTTATGCACCCGCTCCCTATTCTTCATTCATCTTACCTGCTGACACATCTGACAACACGCTGCTGTATTATCATCTCCCAACCCCCAGCTCTATACCGTCCACAACAACACAGGGCCGACTCGACTCCTCCACCCCTTCGCTTTCTCCTTTAGAAAACTGATTATAAATGGTCAATTTGAAAATAGACTGGAAAGTCCCCAAGGCTGCTTGCCTTGTCAAATTGAAAAGGGACAAGGACAAGTCAGTCGACTTGCCCCCCCGTCCGCCGTTCTGATATTTCCGAGGCAGGCGTACGAGAACATAACAAATTCCCCCCATGTGGCAGGCAAGGCGATGGCGAAGGATGACGAGGGAGGGTGGGGCGGCAGCGAGCTGAGGATCTTCAACATCTAGCCCTCAGCATTTATATCACAAGTCTCCACAAAGAGTCTATGGATCACTCCAGTGGGCTGGTGTTGGCAGTATCAGGAAAAGCCATAGGCTGTCAGGGAGTATGTGCCTTTCATATTTCACTGTAGACAGCCTTCCCTTCTCCCAGCCTCACTCACAGCAGCCTTTGAGGATAATATCCTGAAATCTCTCCTTGCCATGCTGAGAGGCTATTTTTAAATAGATATATATTTCATTCTCTCAATTTGTCTTCCTCTCTCTCCCCTCTGTCCTACAGGTATAGCTTTAGCGCTTGTGACCAGTGGCGAAATCTGCACAAAACGGAGAAACGTTTGTGGCAAGGCAGGTATTTCAGTCTTTTTCTGTCCTTCTTTCCTCTTCCTTTCTGTTTTTTTTTTTTTTTTTTTTTTAAAGGGAAACCTATTTTGTTTCTGTTTCTTTCTTCCTTTGTTACAAACCAATCACACCCTTCCAACTTTAATTTATGGAAAATATTATAAACAAAGCTAAAAAACATAAAAGAAACTGAAGATGAACTGGGTAAAAAACTGCTTTGGCACATCACCCCCATTATGCAGAGGTCTCGCCTCATCAACAGAATAAATGTATGATTTTATGAGTCTTCCAGTGATCTGCAGTGACTTTTTGTGTTAACAATAAAGTTCCTTTCTGATTAATCACACTAGTAAGATGGCAAGCACCGTTTGATAAAGCCGAGATGTTCATTGCAGTATGATTCATCAGGGAAGACCTTGGAATCAGATGGGACGCGTGCCTTTTCCCCAGCACGTACCCCCTCCTCTCCTCAGAATACATTAGAGGAGTGTGAGCGACGGAATCATCAGATACCAAGAGGTGAATTGAAGTGGTCATGAACCTAGTGTCAAACTCAAATAGCTGAATGGTGATAGATAAAACAAACAAGGAACGTGAACTGCTTGCAGAAGGAGGCGAGGAGAAGCAAGCTGCACTGTCAAGAACTTTTACAGATAAGGCCTGCTAGCCCTGCATCACAATTGGGCTATTATCGAGCGTGACCCCTGCTGGAACTATAACTTATGACCCTAAATTTATGTATTGCATGAACTTTCTCCCCACGTAGCATGACATGAGTTATGTTTCATGTTGAATTGTGAGCTGTCCTGCTTTCCCCCGGGGTGCACGGTCCTCCTGACCCAATGCAAAAAAAAAAAAGGTAGATGGAATTTATGAGCTGCGCCTTTCCCTTTTGTTCCTATTAGCAATGTGACCATGCCTCAGGTTAAATACTGTAGGGATAGAATACACAGTGAAAGAATACACAGTAAAGCTTGTTCGCTCTAAAGCCTTTTAGACTTAGTCCTTCAAGGTGGGCCTCACAAATTGACAGCTTTCCTGTCTGAAGCGATATTACTTTTATGTTTACCATTGCAGACACAGGAATATTAGATAAAAACAAGACGCTACGACCTAATGCTTTATTATACCCTTCTCCCATATTCCCCGACGATTGTCTCTTGCACAGTAAGCGCATTTCAAGTTGTTGTCTGTTATTCTTTATCTTATTTCGTTCCTCTAACCATGGCTAATAACAGTTTGTCCTATCTTCCTCTATTTCTGGGCTAAGCCGGGTCTTAGAGATGGCCCTCCGTTTTACAGAGAGGCAGAAACTGCTTGGGTAAGCAGAGGAAGGATTCCTCTGTTGCTACTTCAGGTAGTCCCCTCCCTCCCTTTAGCTGAGATTTCTATCCCAGGCCCTTATTATCACCAAACAAGCACTTTTTGATGATGATAAGTAATAGCCACATCCCTGTGTGTAGGACTCACTTCTCAGGGGAGTAAGGAGAGCATGCTGGTCATTTTTCTTGCCTGTTTGACGTCCAGCGATCCCAGGGAAACTAGAGACTGCATGAAGGTGGTTGTGATTCTGTGTTTGTACAGCACTATTCACAACTGGAGCAATGAGCAGTAGATTGTGTGAGAGTAATGCTTTTTGATGTTTTTCCAGTACATTTAACTGGTTTTGTAAAAAAATACAGAACGCCAGACTTATTATAATGCTGATCACTGAAGACACCATATCTCCTAGAAAAATGCAAGCTTACCCTTCACATTACTGGTGAAATAAATCGGAAATGGCCACAGCACCACATTGAATATTTCAACATTTACTAACTGTTACAATGTGGCTGTCAAGCCGTATGGATAATCCCAGTGATAAATTCCCAACTTGATTGTTTAGAGCAACAATGATGGAGATGGAACACATCAAAAGAAGGGATGATTTAGGGGTCAGTGCTTCCTGACAGAAGTTCTGTAGCCACTAATAGCATAGTTGGGTGACAGCGGTGGTTGAGGAAGGGGATGATAAGCTGTGGACAAAAGTGAAAATATCCTGCGAATGAGCAGACACAAATAAACAGCATCTCGGGGCCTTCTAATCCCACAGACGTGCACGACAGTGGCCTGTCAAATTGCGGAGACCAATTTGAATGCACAGCAGGGGAACTCCCCTCTTTTCAGTTTGGTGGGCATCTTGTTTATTTCCTGCTATAACTGCATCTCACTGCCAAACACACCAACACACCCCTCGGAAAATCTATAATTCAGTTGGATTTGTGCGACAGTTTGTTATTATAGTCTGCTAAAGGAAGAAAATAAGGGAAGGGCTGATGGAGAAAGGTAGAAAGAAAGAGGAGAAAAATGAAAGAGAGAGTATGAAGGTGAACATTATAAAAAGGTGTCTGAAGAGGGTTGAAATATATTGAAAAATACATCAGTTAAAAGATTAAAGTGTGCCAAACAACTGTTTTTTTTTTTTAAATGACAGTTCAAGGTTTAGGTCTTGTGGATAGGACGGTCCTTTGTCAGTTTGCCCACTATAAAAGCTGTGGCCTTGGTTGTGGTCTGCCAAGTATGCTACTCAACAGAAGTGGTATTCAAAGCAGGTGTCCAGACCAGTATGTCAACTGCTCTGTCCTCGAGCCAATGTAGCCTTTGTGGCGAGATGAGTATTGAGAAGAGAGGCAATGATGTTGCTTTCACGCATCCTATCTGTGACAAATTGGTAATATTTTCCGAGTTTGTCTTAAGGGGATTGAAAGCCGTTTGGTCACCAATAGATGTCCTGTTTGACAGAAACTTTAAATACACGTGTAAAATGTCTAACAAACATTTTTGGAATGTAGTTGCATGAAAAAATAACTGATAGCACTTTTGTTCAATTTTTAGAAGCTTTATCAAAACACAAAAGAGTAGTGGTGTGTTATGAGCGATGTCTGTAATCTAAATATATAACTATAAGTGGTGACTCTCCCCCATCCCGTTGGCTGTCACAGTGAATCCCTGAGCTGCCACTGAGCAGCTTGACCTTTGGCTCTGCCTTTTAGTGCATTGATCCACTGGTCACTTTGAGCCAAGATGGCTTCCCTTGTCTCGCTTGCTCCCACCCAGTTAACCCGAGTGAACTCGGTGACTGCCTGGGCCCTTATCCTGTGAACTCTGATGTGTGGTTGCCACATACACACAGTTCTGTGCACGAACCTGTCAAAATGATTTCTTTTTCAAATGTCTAAAATCATAATGTATTCCAGGCCATTTGCACATGGTCGTGTGTTCTAATTTTAGGTGGTGTTAATTGCGGCCCTCTCAAGCGCTCTCACTGCCACCTTTGACAAAAGCACCATTCATAGGCAGGGCGGCCAGGCGGGCTGGCAGGGCGCCCGCTTTGCCAGTTGTTGCTGACACCTCCTTGGCAGCGCCAGGCTGACTCTAGCTGAGGTGTCTGTTAATGCTGCCTTGCAAATAAGCATGCCTCATAGTGCATGTTTTATAAGCAGAATTTTTGCATGCTCTCGTCTGGGTATGTAATACATGTCATGCCGGTCCTGCTGGATTTCACCAACGCATTGCATAGTATTACAGCAGTGATACATCCTAAGAGGCATGCTGTAATTTCAAGATAAGGTTGATATGATCATGTTGCAGCATGTGAAAGACAAAAATGGAACAGATCCTGTGTAGTCCATAAAACATTGCGGCTGTCTTGATCTAAGCGAGGGCATTTTGTCACTTTAAGGCTTGGGAGCTCACCTCTGAGTCGGGCCTCGTAAAAATGGTCCCTGCAAAGGCAATAGAGGTGCGGCACGTGCCGCACAAAGCAATTCAGCATTCTAACGCCCTGTCACTGAGCTCACATTTCAACCATTCTTTATTCTCTGCCACAGTTCCAGCAGGGTGTAAATTGTGCGGGGCTGTAATTAATCCATGTCAGGTCAGTGAAGAAGAAGAAGGAAAACTAAGGGAAACGAGCTGAAGTACGAGGTGCCTTTGATTATAGCACCCCCCACCCCACTCTCTCACGCACACGCGCGCGCACACACACACACACGGCTATATTGTTTTGCATTCATGAAGGAAATCTTGGACCCCCAAGGAGCTGGGGCCCTCCTACAGTACTTTCATGTTTCTAAAGCCTGCTGAAGCTCTATTTGTCCCATTGTACTCTTTCTCCACTATAGGACAGAGGCAGCCTTCTAGCGGGGGCGGAACAAATAATATATACCTTCAAAAGACAATTCATGCTGGGCTCATATATGTGACCACAGTATAACCCCAATTTCAACGTGCACCATCAAATCAGAAGAGTAGAAATAACTGAAATTAAAATGTGTGTATAAAATATTTAAAGCGATATAAAACTCCTCTCCCCTGCTACAAAAAGTTCTAGTTAAGTTATGATGTTTGGAGAATAATAGCCTCTACAACCAATTTTCAGGTTTAATGGAGGTGAAAGGGTTCATTACACTCCCACCTTTGGTGATAATAATAGTTCACCCAATTCAATAGCAAGCTTTTTGAATTAGCCCGATCAAAAGTGCTGCTGTCATGTTGACAATCACTTGCATTTGACGATGGAAAAACAATAATCCTGAATGGGAGTGGTAGCATTTGCTGACGTGATTGACATTTATAAATTGGATGCCTTAGTCTTAATTTTGGTCTGTGAAAGAGACTGAATTGAAATTCGCACTCAAAACAATATACAACTAAATGTGTGTGTAATGGATGTAAATAATATGCCAATTCTGAGACAAGCCTAGATTTGTTTTTAAGCCATGCTAGCTATGTGGCTCTGGGGATAGCAATGTCGGTCTGTCCGTCCACCACTTTGGCCAGACTGAAATATCTCAACAGCTATTGGTTTGATTGCCATTCAATTTTGTACAGACATTCATGGTCCCCACAAGGTGAGTCCTAATGACTTTGGTGATCCTTTGACTTTTCCTGTAGCGCCACCACCAAGTCAAAGTTGACATTTATCCTGTGAAATATCTCAACATCTACCAAATGGATTGGCACAATATGTTGTACAGACATGTATGGTTCTGATATGATGAATCCTGGTGACTTTGGTGATTCTCTGACTTTATCTTTAGTGCCACCATGAGATTGAAATTTGTGGTTTCGTTCATGTCCCTCTCGGGATGAATTTTAAAAACTCTTACGATCCCTTGACTTTTCATCTAACGCCATCATCAGGTCAAAAAGGTGATACTTTAATAATACTGTGTCTTATGACCAAGTACCTGCAAAACTACTGAAATTCCCATTAGCCTCAGTTGTACTTTGTGTTTAGTGCTAATTGGCGAAGCCCAGCATGCTAACAAGGTAAAATAAGATTTGTTGAATGTAGTTAAGTGAGTTTGTGCATTCACCATAGTTGGTCCATACATTTTAAATCAATAAAAGCTTCGGGTACGAAACAAATCTATATCATGCTGTAACTACCCAAATCAAAGAAATTCTGACATGAAACTTGTGCAGCCAAAGATTGAATAATGAGTTAAGTAATCCTAAAGGGCCTTTTCTTATCTCATTCTTTTTTTCTCCCCATAGAGCATCACAAGTTTTTCTTCATTATTACTTCTGCTGAACATCTCTTTCTTAGTCTGGTGAACAGAGAGATGAGCAGGGGGGGAATTTAAGTCTGTCGGGGGGAGAAATGAGCAGAGGAACCACAGCGTAGAAACTTTTTTCAAGCTCCATTTAAACTTTGAACAGATACTATAATGTGTTTCACTCCAGACTCTCAAAGGATGAGGGATTTTGGGTTTCAGTTCCTGGCCTGGAGCTCATTTAAGCCTTATTAATCTAATTATTTGCCCAATTGTACATGTTTAACATGGCCCCGGCCGTCTCCCAACTCGTCTAAAAGAAGATGCTCGACAAACTCAACAGGATATACCTTTATAAAATTCCTGAAGCTTGCAGATAGTGGGGAAAATAGCTAAATGGCTGCAATTCATCACACGATTAGACCAATTATGTCACTGGAATTTGGACGAACTCGGATCACAGACCTCTCCGTCTGGGATTCCTGGCAACCAATCCCAAGTGCACAGGAGTCCGAGATACTAAGGGCCATTTATCTACCTTTGGGGAAGTCTGAGCTAATATTAATGCCCTGACCATGAATCCCCATCATTTGCTTCACCCGGTTGGTGACACTAGCAGTTTACACATAGGTTATTAATGGTCTATAAATATTCACTCGATGTTTAGTGGGACTTTGTGGCGGCCATTAGCAAAAGACATTTGTGTCGGGCGAGGAGGTAGATGGGAGTTTTTTATTTCTTGACGTGACAGCGCAATGGTGTGGCCAACCTTGGGGATCTGGCCTGATGGGGAATTGGACCTTGGTTTGAAGCTCTACTTTTAGTCTCTTGGTTTTCATGACTAGTGAGGCCGTGAATAATGAGCTGCATGCTTCTCATTCTTATCGTCCCAAAATACAAGTTTAGGGTGGGGTAGGGAGGGAAGGACCCCCCCCCCCGCCACACACACACACACACAAACACACTTTTCCCATGCACACAAGTACACCAATTCTTGGAGCAAAACAAATCCATCAAAACCTAAATAAACATCTCTGACAAAAAATCTGCACAAAATCAAAGACGAGAAATTAAAGTACATTGTGAAAAATGAGTCAGCTGTCTCTTTCTGTTTAATTTTTCCACTCTGTACAAGTGAGCAGCAACCAGATCTGCACAAATCCAAATGCAATCAGACAGCTTCCTGGAACATGCACAGCATTACATACACTTTGCTCACCATGGATTAAATTGCCATTGACAAAGTCTTGTTGTTGCTCCCTGTTTTCAGGATATGATTTGAATTGGATTTATGTAGACGTTTCTGACACAGTGAAATGGAGAGAGGAAGGGAAGGAGGAAGGAACAGGCACTGGGGGAGAGGAAAGGTGAGAACAGAAAGACACAGGAACAATCAGAGACAGAGGTGGAGAGCGTAGGAGGAGAGATAAAAAGAAACAAATCAGAAAAGGGGGTTGAGCCAGCGAGAGACAGAGACAGAAGAAGAGAAAGGGGTAAAAGAGAAAGAGAGCATGTCTGACTGTTTCACAGGTTCATTCTGATGCATGGAGACAGACAGGAGAATAGATTGGTAGCCTTGGGTGGATAAGGACAGAACCATTCCCTGGAGAGATGGATTAGACGAGGGAGTGGAAATAAATGATCGCAGATTTTAATGGCCTTTTTGGCTTGCTGCCCCCCCCCACACACACTTTCTCATTTCCAAGTGGGGGGAGTTTTACAGTGATGACATTTTCACATACCAACTGTCTACCTTTTGCAGTTTAAACTCTCAAAAACAATCCTCACGGTGTTCGGTGGTAGCATAGGGGTCGAGCAATTGTGGAGGAAGCGTGTCCGTCTTCCAGTTACAGATGCATGGCGAGATAGGGAAAATGGACACCTGGGCTAGAGTTACATGTAGAATAGGTGACCTATAACAATCAGGATGTTTGTGCAACATCCACCACTTTCTTTCCATCCAGAGGTCATTTTACAGTAGGAAAAAAGTCTCAAGTTTCCTTTATCCTTTACTAGAACACCCATACAGGGAAACACAGGCAAAATGCAGGTACAGTCAAGTGTTTCAAGAGGTGAACCTCTTTAAAGTAAAAATCTGGGTCTTACATTTGTAGTTTTGGCCAACATTTTTATCGGTTCTGATAACTTGTATAATTACCAAAGTAAGAGCTGTTAAAGTTAAACCAGGAAGTTGGTCCTCCAACCCACACGACCACATAGGCTGTTTGTTCCTACCCTCTAACTCGACCCCCAGGAGTGTTTCCTAAATTAGCGTCCCTACCTGTGACAGGTGAGAACAGGTTGTAAGGTGAGGATAAGCTGTAAGTAGCTTACTTTACGTAAATCATGAGACATAAGTCATGTGATGTTCACACGTGGTTAATGTGAAACGGTTTAGGCAACATAACTACTTAGAAAGCTTAGGAAAAGATGATGGTTTGGGTTAAAATGAGTATGTTACGTAAGTCATGTGACGTGATTAATAATAAGTAATTACTACTAGCACGAGAGATCGCATCCTACAATAAACATACATGGGTCGTAATAAGGTGCTCGCACAGACGAGCCATATGGATGTTTTTTTGGTGAGGACAGTCTCGTAAACTGTGATGATGTTTACTACAGACAGTTTGGGTTTTCAATTTCTGTTTGTCTTTGTTTGGCTAACCTGAGTTATGATCATCTAACTACTGGTCTGGTGTTCAATTATTTGGTAACAATTTACAATAAAGTACACACAAATGTGAATAGTTACTGAGGAACAAGTGTGAGGAACAAGTGTGAAATACTCGTTAACAATTCATTATCAGGTCATTCCTGATAATGAATTGTTACGAGTATTTCCTGAATATGGCATAATCGAGGACTATTTAGTTGATAATGATGAGTTAGTACAGAACAGACTGGGAGATAGGCCTACTATATTAATAAATCATTGGGTAATGATTAGATCATAAGTATCTGTGAATCAGAATAACGACCACTTTCTTCATGAGTTGTTCCTAATTAACTAAACTGGCCACTGAGTGGCACAATCTAGTAACCACTTATTCGTTACTAATTACTTAATCATTAGTTACTCTTTATGTACACCCCCAAACACATCATGTGTTGGGGGTAACATTATTTTTAGCAGTAACGAAGTAATATAATGCGTAAACCAATAGGATTTCAGTAATATTATATTTGCTATGCCAAGTAACGTGTTACCAACTGAAATTAAGTGCTAGTAAACAAAGTAAAGCATTTAGCAGCTGAAGAGCCAGACATTTCACTCTGGAGTTGGTGGAGCCCAAAACAGAGTTAAACAGAGAGTGAATACTGTATTTGTCCGTTAGTCAGAAACACAAATCTAATGAATACTGATGTTATGCCTTGTCTGATAGACGTGTGAATAGAGTCTTTGCCAACATGTTCATCGTAACAACATTTTATGGTGATAATAATAATAATAATAATAATAATGTGTTAGCAGTTTGTTGTGTTAAATTCATTAATGCAAATTTTACTTGGTAGGAGTACAATGTTATTTTCAAGTTGTATGAAACAAATTTCTTTTTAAGTGAAATTTCTCAAATGTTTTAAATCATCAACATTTACCTCACCTTTTTCATTATGGGACTTTCCTTAAGATTAACTGGAGGGCCTGGTGTGCCGTAACCCCACTGAACCATTAACCTTCATGAAAAATAGCAGATTGTTAATGCACTTAAAAAGGTGGGGTTTGTGATCCTGAAGAAATCCAATACTAGGGTACCGAGCGAACAACGACACAGTAAGTAATATAACTAACATGGCCTATCATCGCCATGTAAATCTTTCTGTATTTGACAGTACACAGGACATTTTAAATCTCGTGTCTGTGGTTACATTCTCGTGCTGGCGCACTGGTAATGATGCGTTTTACGGCAACTAGCAATGATTGGTTTACCAGAGCGGAAGCAGGAAGCAACCCAGAGCCATGTAGAGGGCTCCATGATCTGTCGATTGGAGAGAACGTCTATAATTGACAATTGTTTAGTTTATTGTAATTGTATAGTTTGTGTTAATATGTTTTGGCAACGTTGTATTGTATGCTGTCATGCCAATAAAGCACTTGAATTGAAATGAACGGAGATGACGCAACTATCTCTACATGGCTCTGGAGCAACCATAGTGACGGAGTAGGATACAACAACTAGGAGTAAAACCTAAGAAGAAGAAAAGTTTCTGATGTTCCAGATATTAAAGAAACCCAGGGTTCAGAGGAAGGATTACAGTGAAAAAAAGATCTACAGCGAGGGGTAACATGGATAACCATTGCTGTAGCTTTAGCTTTTCCTTGTTGGAGAGCGCTGAGGAAAGGGACCCAAATGCATTCATTTGCATCCACCAATGCAAATGAATGCAGGTAAGATAAGAGCATTGAGAAGAGTGGTGCAGACCATTTGGTTGGTCAAATAGTTGGAGTAGACTATTTAGCTATTACATTTACTCTACCTAAAGAATGGATTATTGTCTGTGGAAACGTCTGTATTTTTGTAACTATTTCTGAACACGAGCCTGGATCGAGCTCACTGTAGGCATAGATCATAAGCATGCGTCGACAGTGTTTGTGTAATTACTCTTACCGCCAGAAGGGGGAGACAAAAGTTCCGCAGTCCTGCTTTAAGTTTCAGTAAGCGGTGACAAGCTAAATTCCAGGACTGTGGAATATGGTTGATACAATATGTATCAGCTGATCAGAGGACGAGAGAACACCGGTGTTTTGAAATGTACTGTATATCTGTATAGACAAACATGGACTACCACTCCCATCTCCCAGTGCTTTCTCTTTTCAAGCGAAAAGGTGGGAAGGGCATTGCACATTAATGCTGTTCATATTACCCTGCTTCACTCTATCTCAAAATGCAGCACCACATTAATCTTGGCAATTTTAACATTATAGATGTGTGTGTGTGTATATATTTAAAATACAGTGAAGCCAGCACATACGTCAGTATAGTTGAATATACTTGGCCATTAGTTTTTATGGAAATATAGCCTTGGGTTGTGGAATAAAAAATGGGTCTCACTCCTAATTTCTGTTATGATAAGTTCCATACCTGATAGCCTCCATAAGAGGCCGATCTGTCTTCATAAGGCCTTGTGAGGCTCCTGACAACTATTTAGCTCCGCTAATCCATTTGTTTGATTTATTTTTTTTACAGTATGTGGCTAATGTCTTTTAAAGATCTAGCAGCTACAGAGAGATTAAGGAAAACCAATTGCTGACAGATAGCATCACATTTTTGAGCATCTAATCATTCTTGCATATCTTCCTCTCCTCAGAATTCCTTTTGGTTAATAAATGAGATGCCTTGATGAGCACAAGAGATACGGATGCTATTCTGTTCCAGTCTGGACAAGATAATGATTTTGAGGGTGGGATAAGCATCATCTAAATAATGCAATGCACTACTCAAAATAAATTGATGACATGAAACAAATCGCACCACTCCAGCAGCTTAAACTCTGCTAGAGAAGAGAAACACAGAGGAAACAAAGCCTGTTGAGAGCACTGAAGGAGGATTTAGTAAACTTTCGTTTTTCACTCCAACACTCTTCTCTCTCTTCCTCTTCTACCTTTCCTACTCTGAGTAACAGTTCCTCCCATCACTCTCTGACCTCTAACCTGTAGAGGCCTTGCTAAGGGACCCGGCCAGCAGGTTGAGGCCAGCGCTGAGATGACTTTGGGGGGGTCTCCAGCCCTGTCTGACCGGGAACATCCGTCACCGTCAGAGTGACCACAACCAGTGCTCAGTCTAGCATACGGGAGGAGGTGGTGCTGGTGGAGGTGCAGGTGGAAGGGGGGAGGGCAGATAAAGACTGATGGGTAAGGGGCTCGTGCTCCTCTATCATCATTTCACAGGTCTGGGACTGCGAGACAGCAGCCTCTCACAGAGGGAATCACCGCTGGTTTGGGAATGGATGGGAGATGGGAAAAGAAGAAAAGTAGGATGCTACAGGAAGGTGGAATGCAATCAGTTTGGTGGACTAGACTTTGGCACTTGAGGAACCACTGACTAAAGCCAGTGAGTGAGTTGACAGACTGATTGAAATTGTACTCAACAACATTTGAAAACCACTTGAATGGAAATGTATTTGGAATGCTTAGTGAGATGTTGGGTGGCTTTCCTCCATTTCTGTGCAAATACAACTCATATGAGGGCATGCATAAACATTGTACACAATGTGAGGACTTATCCTCCAAGAAACATAATGTAGGGAAAAATATATACACATGCACACACGCACAAACACATGCGCGCATACAAATGTAGGTACACTCGAGGCCACACGCATACATACACTACTTACTCTCGCCTAAGTAAATACACAACTACGCGCAGATTTTTACACACACACACACACACACACACACACACACACGTGCTTTCACAGTCGTGCACATGCACTCACACACCTACACACAGATTAGGCTACTGCTAGGACTGAGGGAAATGGCTTTAGGGGGCCCATGGCAGCGGCTGTGGTTCCCTGTCTCTGGCTTAGACACAGCCACGTCGATAACTAATCCTGACCTTTCCCCAGCCACCAAATTGAAAAATAAGAATAAGAAAAAATAAAATAGATGGCGGATGCTATCGAGACGGCCTCTGCTGCTTCCTGCGGGTGTAAGAAGTGCTTCATCTAATGGATCGGGGGGGGGGGAGGAAAGGGGATAGGGATGGGTGTTGGGTTGGCCCTATCTACTTTTCACGAGGTCCCTTCACATGGGTTGAGAGAGTAATTCTATCCTTGGTTTTCCCCACTGGCCCAATCCAAACATGGAGGGCCAGTCACAAGCTGGATTTCAGTCTGTCATGTCATGTCTGTCTTTAAGATCACAGATATACAGCAAGAGAGGAGAAATGGACACCAGTGCTTCGATTATATGCAATTGGTGACCTATACACACACACAGATATTGCACCATGGTTCATTATATGATGGGAGTCTAACCTTTCCTTTGGTAATACACACAGGCACACACACATGCACTCCCTACTCTGTCATACCTGTTAGAGCTCTAAATTACCTTTGCCACAGCCATGGCGAGTGTTGCCAAGCATCTCACTGTAGCGAATATATTTGGTTACATTACCTAACCACCCATGGTGTGGCACCAAGGTGGTGATGTGCTCCCGCTGGACTCCCCGATATTTGATTTCATCAAATGAAGGTATTTGACCCCCTGTGATGGATTCAGCCATGTGTATCCACCATCAGAATAATTGACATATAAAGTCCATTACTATTAAAGCCCATTACTTTCTAATGAATACTGTAATTGGGAAGTCCAAAATATCAGCACTTTAAAAGATACAGGTGAAATTCTCATTCTGGACAATCAGTGACTGGGCAAAAGTGAAATTGAGGGGACAGAATGCACCATATTGCATGTGGAAATGTCTAAGCCATTTTAGGGAACAATAATAAGAAAATGAAGCAGCAACAAAGCACTTAGAAATGGTCGCAAAATGAATTGAAAATAAAAAGGAAATTACTGCAGACACTTGCTTAAAAGGGACCTTCTGCTCACATAAAAGGAGGAAACTGGCAGTCGACTTATTCTGAAGTCCAACACAGTAACATGCACATATAGCTACACAGATGCACTCAGAAAGTTAAGACTTGCTGAAGTGAGTGTACAGGGACAAAAGTTTGCACAAAGATATAGAGATGCAGGCACATTTCACACGCACACACACACACACACACACACACTATTTCTTTAAGTCTCTGTGGCACACATACATTTGGGTAACTAAAGAGCCCTTCACACCACGTTACAAAGCATGTATGCACATAGGCACAAACATACATCCAAGGTTGGTGAAATAGGCTGATGTTCCCACAAGCTCCACTAGGGGGAGTGGTAGTTTTCAGTCCCAAAGAGCGTGCTCTAAGGCTACTCAATGTGAATCTTCTTTTTGCAGTGATGTGTGTTGAGTTAAGGCCCCACTTCAGACCATTAAAGCACCTTTGGGGTCAGTAGTTGATGAAAAATGTAGATAGTAAGATGTTAAGATCATTAATCAATCATAATAGTTTTATTATTATTATTAATGTAATTTCATAGGTCATCAACCTGCCAGGGACCGTAGATAAAAATTATGTTCACTGTCCTTTCTTACATAAAATAAACAAACATAAATCCACTTCTAAGAGGACAAAGCAGAGAGGGGAACAGCAAGAACAGTGCTGAGGGCATTTAGCACATATGCAGACATGTGAATGAATGTTCTGTGCACACAGATGCATGAGGAGCAAAATACACATTTTGAGTTGTATTATGTATTGTATATGTATTATGCTGATCTGTTTACTGGTATGTTGTAAACACGCTACAACAAAGGCAGGTAGAAGATCATTGTGCACACAATAGTATTCAGTGTACAGAATAGGGAGAAAACTTTCTTATATAATTGATTGGTGCTGTGCAGAACAAATAGCACCATTCTTCCTTTCCTTGTCCCATCTCTCCTCTGCAGAACAACAGACCCTACCTGTAACTGCGTCTCATTGCTAAGGTATCGGTGTGTCACCGGCCACTGAAATCTGTCCCCGTCTTTTGATGCAAATAATACACATTTGTAAGACTCATTAGTCACTCAGTGGGTAATGGTGCCAGACGGTGCTGGAAAAACCACAAGGGCAGGTAAAAAGAATGGAAGAGATTAGAGTCTTAAACTTTTTACACACAAAACACAACTGTGCATGTTGCAGATGCTACACATACACACTCACAGATTAATGCACAATAGCATACAAAAAGCAACCTTGCCAGTTGTTAAAGGACAAGGGGCATGGAATGATAATGTTGGAGATAAACTGCAAAACTGTGTGTTTATATGCTACAAATCTATTCGGTAAATAGCAGAATAAGCAACTAAACGCCAAGGTTTATGCCAAAAGTTAGTTGGTGACAAAAGCTGCCTCCATATAGGTCACCTGCCTTCAGATCAGCCAATAACAAAATTCAATTGCAATGGCCAGGTTTCAACCTGTAGAAAGCAGTCGCTATGCATATTTATAACAAAATATGCAGAATTTAAATACTTTGCACTAAAATACCCTGGACTTGAATCCATCAACAACAGTATTAAATACCCATATAAAGTGGTTTCGGGGTTTAGTTACTCTTTAAGTAGTCTCCTTGGCCAAGACAATGCGCTCTGAATACATTTTCATGACTGAAACTGGGAATAGCGATCATGAAAAGGAAAATGAGCCTGTAGCCTACCCCGCGATATATATTCTGCTTTATGATAAGCCCACATACTGCAGCCATGTTTTTACAACTACATTTTTTGCAGTAAACGGCAGCTGTTTTTGCCTCTTGGGGGCATTGCAACAAGGTGTACAAACAATTGACATATTATCACCTTATAAAAGTTGATATGGCAAAGACATTGCTTGTTCACACATCCAACAAAGCAACATTAGCAATGATTTGTAGCCGTATTTCTGGCCACCTAGTTAAATGTTAATTCAATATTCACTCTACTTTTAGCTCTGTTGTTGGCCTCCACCAACGTCTGATACCCCTTTTCCACCAAAATGAACCGGGTGCTGGTTCAGAGCCAGTGCTAGTGCCAGTTTGGAGTTGGTTCAAATGACGAGCCTTCTAAGAACCCATTTGTTTTTCCACTGGCTACGGAGCCAGCACAGAGCCAGGACTCATGTGACCGTATACGTCACATCTTTCCCGGTAACGCTAGCGCGGCAGCGCCAAACACAAACACCGCCAACAATCGCAGACGTTGCGTCGCTATTGACGTTCGCCATAGTTTGTACAGACGGAGATTACGAGCGAGAGTAACGGTACATACATAACATTTATTTTTAACAATTACATGTCAACCTTAGCCTCGGCATGTTGCTACCCTCCTAGCATCAACTCTGCTGATAAACGATCACATTGCCGTTAAATAAAAATGTATTAATCGTCGGTGTAAGAAGCAGAAGTGAAAACCGTTCGTCTTGTCGGTCACGGTAACCCCGCCCCCAGCCGCCGCAGTAAGAGGTGCTTACTTCTAGCCGAGCAACGAGTTGGTGCTACTGAAGAACCACTTTTCCTGGCTCCGAGTTGGTGCTTCGGCTGTGGAAACACAAAGAACCGATTTGAAACTAGGCTCTGGCTCCGAACTAGCACCAGCTCCGCCTTGGTGGAAAAGGGGTATGAGGGAAATGTCTGGCCCTTTAGCTGCTAAATGCTCCACTATGTTTAGCATCTTTTCGCTAACTTTGTCTATTGTTTGGTGCTAGACAGGTACTGTACTGTGTTTTTTTTCAGAGCGTTTTAGCTAAAAAGAGCTGCCTGCTGCAACTGGAAACAAGATTGATGAGAGCGGTGAGACTAAACCAAAACCGTAAAGTTGCAAAAAGGCTGAAATGCTCCGTAGAGCTAAGGGGAACTTCAGATTTGGGTGCTAAGTCTCTGGCTTTGTCACCATGAGTGACACCTCTCATATTACACGTCGTCATTCCATTGTTAATATGAAAATATTTATTAGAGCTTTAAAAACGTGATATTAGGATTGATCCAATGAGAAATAAATTCACACAATTTGCAATTTTTTGCTTTTTAAGCATGTTTCTTTACAGAAAGTCCCCTGAAAACAATTGTAACATGTTGACCACCTAAAAATTATTTGGGGACAAACTCATTTTAAAAAAGAGAAACCATATGCTGTTCTAAAAAATTGAAAGAATTAGTTTAAATGAAAGTTTAATGTATCTAATTTAATTTACACCATGGTAGCATTAAAAGAGCTTATTTTAGGACATCTATACAGCTACTGGTGTACAGTAGGATTTAAGAGAATTTCTGGCAAAAATCTGTAACCTTTTTCATCACAGGCGTAGTGCATTGTGAAGAGAAAAATTAGGGTTTTAGAAATGAACATCCATCATTTGCACTGCAATCTGATCCATTCTAAATCATACACTCTCTGTTCAGAGGTAAACGAGGCAACAAGTCAAATGTAAGAGGAGGTAAAGTGCCTTGTGTCCAAATGCAGCTCCTCCTATATATCATTCACCTTCCCAGGCCTTGTCAGAGAAGGTCACTGAAGTAGCACCCTCCAGTGGTGACGTTACAGCTATTTTCTGCCGTGTTTTAGCTCTTTTTAATGGAATGTTTGCCCCCAGCTATCCACAGCATGGCTAATTAATCGGAGTAATTATTTGCTTAGGCAGACAAAGTGTGCGTTTTGTCTGTGTTCTGCAGTTTTCGACAGGAGAACATTGTGTCCGGATGAGGGCAAGGGGACTGGAGCATGATAGCCAGGGGAGAAAAGTAGGGATGTCGACACATTGATGCAAGAGCTTTTTTTCTTGTTCTTCTTTTGGTGTATGTGTGCGTATGTGCTGGGGAACTGTGTCACCTTTGCTAGGATTTGGAAATTTGGAGCCAGGCAATTCTTGTGGTCTTTGGTAAGATACTAACTATCTATGTCTTGAACTGCAGTCAGCCACACTGAAGCTTCAATTTGGTTTCAGTGATCCTTTTGGACTTGTCAACTATCATAAAGAAATGTTCACAGGAAATGCGCATTTCCAGAATCTGGGACAAGTCGAGAATGACAGTGATCATAACCTTAATACATTTAGTATTAGATCTGCACAAGAACAAAGCATTCAATCTGCCGCACCTGCACACTTGGAAAAGGATATGCAAACATGAGCATGCACTCACACGCACATAGAGATAATGACCCTCACAAATTCATGTGTGCACAGGTGTACATAAAAAAAACCCAACAACAACACATACACACACACATACAACCAGGAAATGTGACAAAAAACAAATCAGAACCTAAAAAGGTTTCCCTGTTTGTGTTCCATTGCATGTGAAAAACTGTGAAGATTTGGCAAATTAGACTGATAAAGATTAAAAAATGACAAGTTTTGTTTGAGATACAATTTTTCATCCAAGGAACTTTTTGGGAGGTAAGAACTGCGGCTCATGAACAAGTTGAAATGAACTCTATAGACAGACAAGAACATCGATTTTTTGACGTCCAATACAAAAGGTTTTTAAAATTCATGATTTATGGTTAAGTATGGTAAGAACACTTGTTAGAGGTTGGGAAAGGACCGTGGTTACGGTTCATAAAATGGCAAACCGTTTTTCTGCCTCGCTACATAAAGGGCACAATACTTCCTGCATTGACACTGAAGATTGGCATTGGACATAAATCAAGAAGAATATCTAGGGATACTGGGCTGGCTGAAAGGCAGGTAAAGTTCTTGAGTTCCTGAAAAAGCTTCCTGGAGCTTCTGGAGAAGTTACAGCTTTGGAACAAGGCCATAAAAAACATCTAATGAGATAAGCGGGGTCTGATAACGAATGATGCCAGGCATAAATGAGCACAACTGTAGTAATGACTGGGTGTGAGTTGGGCATCTTGATGTAATGGTGGAAGGTTATCCCCTACACATGCTCCATCAGCTTGCTGCTCACAGGAATGTTTCCTTTGGCTCAATCATGGCAGTAAACATGACTGACACACTCGTATATCCCTACCCATTACACATTATTTATGAATCAATGAGGAGAAATAAAATCAGAATGAACTGTACATTTAGCAAATCTTAGCAGTCACATATAAACAAGCAGTCACATACACAAACACACTAACAAACTCACACTCTCGCTCCTGCCTCTATTAAACAGGCTGGGTCCTTCGAGCACTCTAAATCTGTTCATCTGTCAAAGTGTCAGAGTCTATGCATCATCCCTGAGTCTTAGGAGCGCGCACACACACACACACACACACACACGACAGAGAGCATCTCTCAGAAGCAAAGCAGAAGGCTTTACCATATTTTAAATGAAGCAGGCTTGCAGAGATATCAGATTGCTCTCCATCTTATGGGAGACGGTCGCTGCTCTTGTGTGCGTGGGAGTAACAAAACATAAACTATTTTCAGGGAGCCTGTGGAGCCTTACTACACTGCCTCTTAACACCAAACAGAAAATCAAAGGAATAAGACAGATTCATGTTTCCAGAGTAGTCAAAGTCATACTGATGATGCTGTGCAGAAGAAATGTATTTACTTTGTTCATATACTCACAACAAACTGAAGACTCGGCAAAGATGTTTTTCAGATTCATTCTTCTCGTTGAGGTGAATCCTCATAAACAAGTAAATGTGTCAAAGGAGCATGACATTAAAAAGGTAGAAAAATACATAGACATTTTTTATATGTGTACAAACAAATTCTTGTCTCTGCCATGGTAGTTTAAAAGGTAAATTTCTCTTTATTACATCTTGGGTTCACCTAGTTAATTTCTGACATCTGGGAACAGGGCAACATCATCCCAAGTCAGATACAGCATAAGCAGGAGGGATCAGACCATTAGGTGGGTTGTAAACAAGCCAACAGCTTAGCACATTATCTAAACCTCTTTATTTGGAGTTATACAAAACCTGAGTGCACAGGAAATGTTAATCACCCCCTTATTACAGAGGAAAAACTGTGTGCTAACAACTATGGAAATAAATGTAATACAATATGATACTCGGCATTATAAATCTGTTGAAGAAGATCATGTGATATGACCAAAAGCTTTGGAACAGCTACTAAATGGTCCTTGTTGTGAGACCGTTTTCTCAACTGCTGTTTTCAAGTTAAAAAAAACAACATTGAACCTCAGCTCAGAGAGGTTCTTAAAGTCCTCCGTAAAATCTAAAATACCATATCACCTGGAAAAATTCTATCCACAAATGATGATTCTTTTCTGAACTACAACAATATGGTATGTCAGGTCAAAGTTGAACCAAGAAGTGTCTGTAAACTGTAATGAAAGTGACAGTTTGGGTTATAATTTTACATACAACATACAATTATGTTTGGCTAACCAGCAATATGAAAAAACGACAAAGACTCCAGTTGTTTAAAACTTCATCGGTAGACTGCTCCAAGAGACTTTCTGCCCGCTGAATATAATAATGCCCGTATGTCATTGTTCTTAAAGTAACCCCACTTGTAAAGTACTTGAATGCCACAAAGAGATGCTCAGCCGCCACAATTGCATATTCCTCAGAGGCCTGAATATAAATGGAAAGTGTACACGGTGTACGAATATGATTATGGTTCAGTAAAGGGCACAGAGCCTCTGTACAGGTAAGGGCAGTCATACTGTAGATGCAGCTATAAACAAAAACTGATTCTCATGCTAGTTAGAGGAAAAAGTCATTTGCAATATTACATTGTCAGTGGAATCACAAAAGCCCATACACCTTCTGTTTCTCCTATCGTCTTTCTGCCCCTTTGTCTCTGTCTCTCTCCCACACACACACCAACGAACACATACAGTTTCTGACGGCCATAACTCAAAGGTCATGGGCGCCCTGGAGCGTGTAGTATCTTACCACACCTCAGTGGTCCAACACAACTCCCAGGTGAGAAGGGATGCTGTGGGCTCAGCATGCGGACGCAAGCATGTCTCCTAAAAGACCAGAGTGGCGCAAATTCATTTGTTTGTGTGTCATTGTCTTTGATTGTTGGCGACTGTGTGTGCATTCATGTGTTTAGAAACTACAGGCTTTCCCACCTTTACTACTCCAGGTGCCTTTATAGGCAGACAGTGTCATGGCGGACAAAGACACAAAGCGCTGCATCCACTCTAATTAATCAAGCAGCCAAACAAGGATTTGGTGTTTCGACAGGAATGACCTTTCCCCTCTAAAATATCAGCTACGAGACGAGGACTGGTGCCGGTGGACATTAGGAGAATTCAAATTTGTCTCCTTCAGCATTTAACATCAAATGATTCAAATTGTAAACATGGTTGCGATGATCAAATGGTTCAGAATGATGTCTCTGGAGCCCCAATTGTGTTATCACCAACCTTGGATCCAATTCCCCACCCAATGGATTTGTTCCTGCTTCTCTTAACTGATTTTCCTTTGCCTAAAAAATAAACATTTTTGGTGAGTGGATGCCCCACAATCCTTTTTTGGGAACAAATAAAATTGTAGCCATAGGATACAACAATTACAGAGAAAGCCATTAGGTAATTGACCGCTGGCTAAACCCTTCCCCTGAACAGCAATTGTCCAATCATAGCTTAGTGACCGTGACTAGGCAGGCCTGTCAAGCTTTGGAGTTCTTCACATGCTGAAACTGTGTGTATGGGGCTGTAGTAAGAGTGATACTCTAACAGTTTGAATGATGGTTTCTTTTATTTTAGCCCCTCCAAAACCAAAACACACAAGAGCAAAAGTGTAAGGAATGGATTAAACAGTGTCTTTGTCAGCTATAAGGTAAGCTGTTAAAATGCCTGACTAACTTAGTAGTAACCAAGTTACTTCCAAGGCCAGCAGCATTTCATAATACATTATTTTATGGGGTTACAGGTTACATTGAAAAACCTTGGACTATATGTAGTGTAGGCTAATGCTAGCGGCTCCCTCCTGCTCTATTGGATTTGCGGAAGTTCACAGTCTAGTAACCCCAACCAAATTCATCATTGGGGATAGCTTTATGTTGGCTAGACACACTGTTTAGTCTTCATCCTAAAAGCGGTTAAAGTAAAACATAGGACCCTGGTGCTTGGCGGGTGTTAATTTCAGAACCTGGTTAGAATGACAAAGCAGTCTGATCTTACAGTTTGCCATCATAAATATAACACTAGGACTAACCAGGGCCACACTGAAATACAATAACAATGCTGTTTCTTGATTTACATGTCTTCTACATGGATCATCAACCGGTGAGGATGCTGACTTTTTGCCTGGGACATACAGCTTGGGCCTAACCTTTTAACTCAATAGCATGTATCAAGTGCATATTTAAGACCCTTTTACAAGGTTCTCGTTTTTAAATGAGTAGCTTTAAACATTAAAAAGATAGCTGGAGATGGCGTTTTCCAACCAACTCTTGGAGCTAACATTTGCTTAATTATCTAGCGAGCTACACCTGATAAAATCTGCTGCCATTAGTTGTCATTTCAGCCTGATAAAATCAACTGTCTAGAAATGACTAGCCTGATTTTGTCTACCACTGTCTAAAATCAAGGGCCCCTCGTTTTGAAAGTCTATGAATTTCAAGTGGTAAATCTGCCACAGTTATTACTGTAAACTGCATATGTGCAGACTTTGGGAACGGTCATTTGGGGTATAATAGGCTATTGGAAAGATGTCCAAAAAGTTTTTCCCAACTTTAAGTTTTTCCTCCTTAATCTCTCCTAGTCTGCCTTTTCTTGTTTGTATTGTTCTATTTTTTGGCATCTCAGTCTGGCTCTGTTACCTTATCCTTCCTCTGTTAACTCTCTCTTCGGATCCCTGTCACACATACTCACACACACAGTCGTAATCACACATTGTCCTCCAGTCACTTCTCACTCCTTCACCACCTCCACTCGCCTCGTGAGTAGTAAGATGAGAATGTGTGTTTCGGGGGGGGGGTGGGGGTCTAATGTCAGCCCAGGCCATGATCTGCTCTGAGGAGTTGATTTGCTGCGGCTCAGCGCCCCAGAGGCCGATTAGCATTCCGCACGCTAACTCCCCAACTCCCTGATACTGTACGCCGGCATGACCGTAAACGTCTGCTTCTGCCGTCCTCCCCTTTCTTTCTCACGTCCTCATTTCTACTCAGACAGACAGTCATTTCTGCCACCTCACATGCCAATAATGAGCTCTGCAAATATCGCTGTTACACTCACTCACAGCCATCCCAGAGCAGCCCTATTGGATTGAGCAAAGTGCCTTGCCAGTATGGAATAATTGTCAACAGGAAGAAATTGGTCTTTTCCCCTTCCACCTCAGAGTGGAGTTTACTGTGACTGTTGGCTCACGCCCAGGACAATAAGCTCAGACAGGGGCTGAACTTGTGGGCATCTTAAAACACTTGCCAAGCTCATTGGCATTGACGCCCTGTGTGTGACTGTCGAGGTTGGTGCTTTTCCTCTCACTCAATGAGACAGGTGTGCCAAAGCGATGCAGCAACATCGGTCGGGAAGAAATAACCAGATTAGTCCCTCAACTTGGTGTCAAGATTGATTGGACCAGATATTGAAAGAAATGATAGCTCAGAGTTTTAGATAGAGTTTTGACTGTGCCAACAAAAAGCAAGAAATATCATTGTCCACTGGACTACAACCCAAATATTCTAACAAGATGTTGGGTTGAATGTTTGGGTTGTAGTCCATTTTTCCTTCCTAAAAGCACCTGCCAAATGGATACTTAATTCATATTATTTTGATGCCACTGACTGCACAACTACTGTAAAACTCCATCCAGCTTGACTTGAATGCAGCTCTTTGGATAAAGTCAAAAGAAAAGTGCATTTATCTTCTAAGAAATCATCGCTTGAGCATGTGGCAATTCACTGTCAGTTATGCGAGACATATCTCATGGGCAAATTGATACGGAGCGCTCCTTTAGTGAACTAAAGCAGGAACAAACTTTAGGTTTATTGAATACAGCCCAGGTGTTCAATATCCGCCAAACTCCATCAGACGACAGAAGCTCTCTATTGAGCAACAGAGATTAAGTTTCTTGACTTAAGCCTGTCCAGCTGAGAACAAAGATATATACCTGAATAATGTTGAGGAGAGAGGTTTAATGAAAAATAAGATAAAGAAGAATGAAGAGAGAGGATATATTGGCATCTTATTGGCATCTCACAGCGGCTGGCCATTAATGTGTGCTTTGACATGGTGAATAGGATGCACTGGCTCAGACAAATAATCCTAATACAGAACACAAATTTACAAATGCCAGATTCAAGCAAAAGTGCTCAATCATCTGCATTCCCCCTTTCCTTACGTAGGTGCAGTATGAGAGTGTCTCCCAGCATTATGGGCAGGCATTAATTCACCTGAGCACTGTTGCTTTATTCTTTCATACATCAAAATAAGAATAGAGTGTGTCTTTTTTGTCTGCAAGTGTATATTTACAAATGAGCGCTTTTAATTTAAAAGAATGACCCAATTCTTAGGTGGTGTCAAAGACATGATGACTAATGCTTTGCCTGGAGACTCGCTGCAAGTGATTGGTTTTCTATTGCATCAAAATCAGAGATTCATAGATCATGATAAAGCGGTGCGACCGGGACAATGCTTCATTAATGGCCAGAGAGGGACGCAGGCTTGGGAGTGTTTTTGAAGTAACACGCTTTTTCTCATCTGCAGCTCAATAAGGCTGTAAAATACGGCCGCCTTCAACTTGGCAGAAATTTGAAGCAAACACAAGGTGAAGGGCAAATTTTCAACAGAAATGGCAAACTTTTATTTCTATTGGAGAAATACACAAAGTATTTGCAGAGGAACTGTTCTGCTTGGAGAGATATAGAAGCGCTTACATGTAGCTGATTACTACAGGACAGTCTACTGCTGAGTCTTTGTCTTTTTGTGGACATTTTATCTTTCCCCCAACAGCAGCCAGACTTGATCCATAGGGGGAACCCTCTTTGGCTCAATCTGTGCCCCTACTGTCTGTATGTGTCTTTAATAAAGATGCTTTCCCCACTTCCTGCCTACCCCCCTCTGATTCACAGCTCTATTTACAGTTCCTGCATGGCCCTGCCAAATCAGGGGCCCTCAAATTGGGTAGTTAAAAGGTGCTGCGGGCGGAGAAGCGCATTTTATCACCAGATATGCCTGGAAATCAATGCACCCTCTCAAATGGCTGTCTCTTTATGGACCGTCAGGGAAATATGAGTGGAAATGGAGAAGCGGGAGGGCAGTGATGTGATATAAGTGAAGGCCTTCATTCAGAGTCTTACCTCCCAGTTCAAAACACACATTAACACGAAGGGTCCCATTGGTTAAAACTCCCCTCTCTCTGAGTCCATTGTGTGCAGTCGTGCAAGATTTTGTACCTGATTACTGGACATAAAATTACAAAAAAAGAGTTCACAAAGATGAGTTAAGCCAGAGTATAAGTGGCCATCAGAACATTTACAGCCAAGCTTATAATGTGATTATAACCAGGTAGAGAGTATTTCAGATCGCTGCAGCTGGTGTAAACTCCATATGGAGAAATAGAATGATGCTGGCTTGCAATCGGAGACATCAGAAGGAGGGTTTAGAGTGACCATGCCATGGCGGAGGAAGGAGAGAGCTACTTACTTTCAACTCCGATGTAATCGTTTGACTAATTACTGACATAATTGGCATATGGCCAATAGGTACCCTCGTTTCAACAGTCCAATTTTGCCAACAAGGCAATATTTGACAAAACAACAAGCAATATGTACCAATACACGTATTCATGGACTGAAATGTTAATTTAAGACTGAAAATATTGCAATAGAATTTTAAGTGTGCAGATCTTTTCTCCCTCTTTCCAGTGTAAATACCACAACCTGGTTAACTAAGCCAAATTTAGTTTAGAAAGAATACTTGCCAGTCTGTTGAATTTGTCAGTAAGTTGTCCAAATTAAATGACAAATTGTTTATTTGCCCTTCACAAAGACACAAGCATTTTCTGATCGGACACCTGGGTGACATCATTTGTCGATGCCAAAACCATTACAAATCACTGTTGCAAAAATAAAACTGTTTTCTGATCTTATACAGCTATGGTTACTGTTTGGCTATATTTAGGCACAAAAATTACTTTGTTAGGGAATGAAGATGATTTGGGTTAAAATCTATTAAAACTATTTCATTAAGGTTAAGGGTCCTTCGTCGTCATGGTTTAAATGATCACTACTTGATCACGTTTGTGAACAGTGGTTTCCTGTATCACAGTTTCACGATATGTTGACACAATGAAACCTTCCTCTGCAGAATTTGTGGCTCTATAACAACGTGACACTACTTCCTCCTTTGCTACCGACAGACAAAAGTAATAATTCCTACGATGACGCACGAGGGCTTTTTCAACATAAACGTGTTTTGTCATCTTGCAAGTACAGTTTCACATTAGTATAGCATGTAAACTCGGCTTTCTTTTACTCTCATGACTTTTATGTTAAGACACTTTTAAAATGTTCACTGTATGCAGGGATCTTACTGATGCTGATAAAGAATTTTGCCTGGCTGTTGTTTTCCTGTTTGTATGTAGTAATAACAGTGTGCTACTACAGCACTTTGGTGAGTTTTTAAAATCAAAGCAGATTAACTCACATCAATCATGCATGCCACTTCTCCACATGAACACCTGTAAAGCGTTCATGTACTTGAGCGGTGTGTTGCCACTGCTTAAACGCTGCTTCAGGCCTGCGGAACAGGCGACTCAGTGGCAACCTGCTCTGTATTTAGAGCCCCATCTCCCTGTTTTAGACCCAAGGTCATTGCATCACACTTTGGACGCTGGCTGCCAACAAAGTAGCCTATCAGTCATCAGCCTTAATGAATAGGGCGCAGTGTAAAAATAGATTCAAAGACATGCAGTCAGAATGCAAGCTTTCACAGGCAATGGTGGCATTGATGCTTGGCAACTTGCACCCCTTAATATCAGTCCAAATAGCCGTGTCTGCTCATGTTCAAAATAGTTATCTTTAGTTTGTTGATGGTTATTTTAGTAACCATCTTTTGCTGCATGCACAATGACAAACACCAGCCTAGGAGTAAGGTTCGGGTCTGTGTTCTATTCAGGGGACCTTATAGTTTGGACAATATATTTTCATCCAGCCTTACTGATTTTTTTTTGTTAAAGAACTGAAATAAACGTAGGTTTGGTCTGACCGGTCCAAGTTTGGTCTGCTTTAAGTCATCAGGAAATGGTTTTATTTTTATCTCTTGTGTAACAGTTCTTTGTCTGGTGAAACTCAAGACACATGACATACTATAACACTTCCATTTTATCCGCGTGAGATCCCACATACTCATCTGACACACACATACACAGAGCACATGTTTGCACATGGTTTTATGCCTGTTTCTGTGCCCTTGTGGAAACAAGAATAAACTGTTGCTCATTAATAGAAACTCTCACAAATGAGAGGATGAACTGCAGAGTTTAATTTTGAAGATTAACTTCATACTAGGACGGGAGGCAATGTTTTCCCTGCTCTCTCTGGTTGAATACTTCAAGTCTGTTCCACTGTAACCACACCCAACGGTGATGTCACGGTGTACTAACATAGCCTGCAGTACACTTACATTTACATTACATTTACATTTAGTCATTTAGCAGACGCTTTTATCCAAAGCGACTTACATATGAGAACATTCACAAACCGAAGGCGCAGCTTCGGGAGCATTTTGGGGTTCAGTATCTTGCTCAAGGATGCTTCGGCGCATGGCTGGGGGATCGAACCGCCAACCTTCCGATTGGGAGGCAACCGTTCTGCCACCAAGCCACGGCCGCCCACGCCACTTCTACATAATTGTAGCAAGGTGAGATGTTAAACCACTGAAGGAAATGATAAACAAGATTTTCAGGGGATGTTAAGTTGCTCTTTAAAGGGTACCCTGTGTTCTTTTGTAAGCACTCTCTAGATTTGTTTGTTTCTGGTTGCACAAGCACAAGAACATGCATGCACGAGTGTGCGGTGACGCAATACACTTTCCTGCTGGCAAATTCAGGTTATTCCATTGATCGACAGTTGGTTGCTGTAATGCACCAAGACGCAGAACATTTCACCTGGTAGCTTTAATCAGAATCATTGCTCCTCCCAAAGTGTGTTTGCAGGAAGAAAGACTAAGTAATATTGGCCCTTAAGAGACAAGTACAAAATCATCAAGCCTACAGACTCATTAAAAAAAAAAAAGAAACGCATTTTATGTTAACATACACATATATAAGCAATGCGATTATTCCAGCCAAACAAGGAAACCAAAAACAACTTTAAATATCTATGCAATATATGATCGCCCACCTCAGCCTTATACTTTAACTGCAAGAACATATGCAGGTCTGAATGCAGATGAATGTTGGTAAATCTCACTTAATAATAAGTAGTAAACTACATTCTGGATGAAGAAAGTAATATTCACTGTTGCCTGCATGAGCACTGCAGCCTATGAGGATCTGCCATGTACTGAAACAGTGTCCTTTGACAGTGTTGTCCCTTCCTTTACTAAACCGAAATTGGTCCTTAGGCTTTAAAGGTACAGGGTGGCAGATGGCCGGCCCCCTCGCAGAGTTGCTCCACCAGCTTGGGCTAGCACACATGTTCCCTCAGTGCAATTAAGTCTAGCTGACCCCTCGGAGCCCCCTGCATCAGCGGGGTGTTTCCGTCGCATTCCTCCATGCAGATGCTAGCACCGGCGTGTTCTATGTGCAAACCCTCGCTACGTGTGTCACACTGTGCACATATGGCTGCTCCGTGTTCAGCATGTTTAATAATGCTGACATGTTTTGGGACACAACATTAAGGCAGCAGGAGACCTAGACTAAATTGACCATCCGTATGACAAATAAAGCTGTTAGGTTTTGGTGTTAGGGCTTTGCAGTGAGCATGAGAATGTAGACATTGCTCAAGTAATAATATATTACAAAGAACATGACTGGGAAATGTTGTGCATGTTCATTCTTCAGTTATTTGTTTGGTTATGCATGGCAAAAAGGTGCTTTGTTCACTTACAGCTCCTAAATCAAATTCGCTTTTTTGATTGAAAAAACAAATCACTCACCAGTTGCAATCTGACTCCTGGAACAGCATCTCCCTCACTCCCCCCCTCTCTCTCCTTGTCCATATGTACTGCAAATATATCTCTTTATTTGCATGCACAGACTGCACTGAGGCATGACAATAAAAGCAGCAGCTTAATATATCAAAAATCTGTCTGATTTATTGGCATCTGAAGTGTTTGCTAGCAACAAAAATCATTCCCATGCCAAATAGTCTTTGTAAGGCTTGACTGCTATTTACTGTCATGCGTCTCATTTTAGTGCTATGGGTGATTATGATGGGGAGGCCTGTGCAGCCATATATTAGCATGCGCTGAATGAGCTGTGGGACATGATGCCCCGTGACTGCGAGGTAAATGAAACCTGCTTGCTTATGCAGATGCATTTACAGCCCGACATGAACTGAAAATAGCCTCGAACATTATACAGAGACGTAGTCTATGTAGCTATCCATACATTTGGTGTATTTATGATTTATCCATCAATGCTTCCCTCCATCCATCTTGTCTAACGGCACATCTTCAGCTATCAGTCTTCGCAACAATCTTCTTGAAGTCTTTTTTTTTGTCCCAGTGAGTAAATCTTTCTATCTAGCATCCATCTAATTTAGGATATGCAGCAGAAGAGCTGACCTGTTGTTGTTCCGATTCCAGCAGAGGAACCTGAACGCATCAGTGAGGCTGTCACTCTCTGGTTAAATTACTGAGGTTCCCACTGTCCTGCTGCAAGGCCCGGGTCAGACCGGGCCGTATCTGCCCCTTTCATCCAATTAGGAAATGAGTTAAAACCCTTCACTTGTGCTGGGACAAGCTGACAGACACACACACACACACACACACACACACACACACAGGTGCTGGCCACAGCATCTGCCCCATCACCCGCACTGTTTCTTAATTTAGATCTCAAGTAGGATAACCGGTCAAAACACACATACAAACACACTGAGGGATAAATAGACCGTCTGTCTCCCCACTTCCCCCTCTGTCTGCCACATGGTGCAGACACACATCAATTGATTCGGCATCTCTCTTCCCGTCTCCCTCTTTCTCTCTCTTTCATACACAGGAACACACACACAAGCACCAAGTCCTTCCCGTGGGGATGAAATCACTTACACACACACAAATATCGGGTGGCTCGTTGCTGGAGTGGACAGGCCTTTGTGAGATAACGGGCAAACGCAGCCTGACAGGCTCGGCTGGGCCATTATTGAATTGCAGTGAAGACTATATTACTTTAGAGTGAGATAAAAGACTACATACAAGACGGATGGGTGGGGGACATCAAACAAGACTGTGTCCGGATTGTGCCAGGAGTAATCCGGCTGAGGGCAGCACTGATTTCCCCCAGGCCAGGTGCCATTTCTCCTTGAATAATTCTTATGAGGAATCCAACAGCAGCTCCGCCTTTGTGGCGTTATTTGTATCGTCTCCTTGATTCCCTCCATCATATCCTGTTTTTTTTTCCATCCCACTCTGGCCCCTTCTTCTGTCTTGTTTCCTGGATTGCTGTTGCACAAAACTCCAATGTTATGATTGGAAATCTTCAAAATCATTTAACTTCATGTGGTGCGCCCTTGGCCAGGGGATGTTTCTCGACTATGAATGGAGAGGGAGGACCCTCAGGGGAAATACTTGTGATGGTGTTTGGGAGGTTTGGCCTAGAATGCAATATGGATCGCAGGAGAAGCCATCTGATGTTGAGGAAACATTTGGCACCTTGTGTCATCTGCTGAACTTGTTTGCAGTCAGAGGCGTCTTTGATCTCCAGACAAAAACATTGTAAACAGATGCTTTGTGTTTGCTCATTCTGAACATCTTAGGCTGCAAAAAGGCTGACAGGTATGATGATGGTAATGTTGTGAAGTAAGGTGATCATTACTCACTTCAAAGGGGAAATTAACAACTATAAAAACAATGCAGAACTCACTATATGAGGCACGACCAACAGCTTCCCTCTTTTCCTCTGTTCTATTATCTGTTGCAAGGTGATAGCACTCTTTTGTAGCTGGCAGTGCTGAATGGCATTGGACTTGACAGTGATGCTGGCATGTCATTAATCAAATATATATGCATGGAAATCATCTAGGCGCCCCGCCATAGGTTACGCTCAGGTGGCAAGGAATAAAATAACTGGGGTGAAAAGAGGCTTTTTCCACCATGATCCAATACAATTCCCACAGAATTAAAAATGAAGGCTTGCTCCAACATAAATCCAGAGTCTACATTAATAAAATATCAATGCTCAGTGATATGGGAAAATTGATCTATTTCAGTTGGTTCTCAGAATTACAATGCAGAGTCATGGCAATTTAAGAATCCCCAAGTTGTGGACATGACGTCCATTGGCTGCGTTCTAAAAGACAGAATCATGTTTTGGTTACGTTCCAAGTGGTTGCTGTGTCAGAATGCACACAAGTGATTTCTTTGTGCCCATGTAATTCAGTGATCTATTCAAGAAAGACTGCTGAAACAAAGAATAACTCTAGTCAGCTTAAACAACCTCTTTTCATGAAATTATACCACATTTTTGGTCATCATTTCTTCAGCAATAACCATTCAATGTCTTGACAGTCAGTTAAATATAGTAGTCTCCATCGTTAGTGGCAGAAAACACCATTCCTGCGCTGGATTCAAATTGCCTTCACACTCACCAGGGATTCACAGGAAATGATGCATGTATGTAATCCAGCGTAATTTTATCTAATTGATAGCGGCCTCACTATTTGCTGTTAATGTTCTCGTATCAGAGCGGTATCAAGTTACTGCTAATGCAAACGGAACATCCTACTGTCGCTGCTTCACATTCAACTAGCACAACATGGGGTGGCTTTTATTGTGAAGAAGCCACTGAATGTATTGTCACATAGGTGAGTGCTAACTGGGATCGGTCATCAAAAATGCATCTACAAAACAACATTTTTTTGTGACAGAGGATCCTTTTAAAAACATTTTTTAATGCAGTAATAAAAAATGTTTTTATGGAGGACCTGGTGGTCTGGACTACAAGTTATATCTGAAGTAGAGCATCTCTGCATTATATTTCGTACAAAGAGTTTGTCAATTTGCATGTGCCTAAATGATTGCCGTCCCAAACCCATATAACAATTTTTCGGTTTGTATTATAGATTATGGTCTACTTTTCTACATTGTATAGTGGAATGACTTGCCAATTCATCCTGTAGTTTGTGTCATTGATTATGATCACTGTCGAAGGACAAGGTAAATATACATTGGTTGTTCTCGGATTGAAAACTGGTCTGGACTGTGTTCACACCCCCCACCGAAAGCTCATTCTGTAGGGAGTCTCATTGTCTTATTTATTTGCTGATGTGATTCACAACACGATAATAATAATTAATTGAGGTTATTCATTTTTAATGAGAGACCTAAATGGTGTGCCCCAAGGGCCTATAACCTCTGGTTTTAATTAATATGCAGTGGGTGCACATTAGGCTTTCAATTAGAGGTGGGGGAATGGTCAGGCAATCACTGAGCGCTTTTAATCCATAAGCTCATCAAGGGTCCAAGTTATGCCTTTTTAATCAAGCACTCCAGACCTGAAAAGAGCGAAAACACATGTCTATCAGTCATTCAGTGAGAACAGCTAGAGTGATTCTGGACTTCAAGAAAAGTGCTGTCTTTTAATGAGCTTGGCTTAAGACAGTAACGTGTCATGAAACAGCGAGGGAATTCAGAGAGGAGGAGGAGGAGGAAAAAGAAAGTAGAATTCTTCAAGAGGAGCTGGGAGGAGAGGTGAGATTAATGAGATGCAAATTAGTCCCCATTTGTTCAAATGCTGACAGCTGAAGCGTCGCTTTGACAGGGGACACCGTCAGTCCAACAAGCCCAAATAAACACTTCTCTGTTTTACCACCCAAACAAATGGCTTCCCAGCGCCAAGATGTGGCACATTCTGCTGGCTTGCCGCAGGTGACTTTATGCCATTCATGAAAATGAGAATCCTGTGCCATGAGGAGACACTTCGTATGCATGCATGTTGGACAAGTATGTTTGTACATCTTGTAAGACAATACCCCCACTCCCATCTCATCCCGACAACACACACAATTGCACACCTTGGCTGAATCAATAAATAACCCAGGTGTCCTGGGAAGATGAGTTAAATTTTCTCAGGTGCTAGTGTGGAATCTTTGCTCTCAAAGCAGCCCTGACAATACTAATAAAAAAAATAAAAATCTATTTTCACGATTAAATACATGGAGGAAACTGTTTTTTTCACATTCAAAACTGAAGAAAATATGTGCATTTTGTGCTATGTAAAAACGTAGAACCTGGCATCAGAGTGTTTCACAGCTAGAGTCATTATGTGTTCTTCTGATTTAGTGAAGAAAAAGAAAGAAGTTGAGGCAGAGTGGTGACAGACAGAAAAAAAAGAGCGAGACTTATAGACAGAGAGGAGGTCGATAGATACATAGACAGGTAGACAGAGAGATCAGTGGTCGTTGTGCAGCAGCTAATGCACACCAGCAATTATGGGCCATCATAATCACAGCATCCAGTGACAACATAATCATAGCACAATCAGGTGGCGAATCAGAGGCAATTTGCAGACTATCTCTACAACTTGGAGGGGCTGGCAAAATTCCCCATTTGTGTGCAGCAGGCTGAGAAAGCTTAATTATCCTGATGAGGGGGTGGCAGAGAAGGGACGAGCGACCCCGGCACGCTTCAAGCCACCTATGAGACAAACGGCGGCTGGCGTTGCGGCCTCAAGACACCTGGAAACCGGCTCTGTTCGTGTCACTGTGAATTCCTTTGTGGTAACGCGGCGCAATGAGCAGGTGTCAAATTGATCCTGATTGAGAGGACAAGGAAGAGCAGATGCACTAGCTGTTGTTGGAGATTTTTCCTGTGATTTCCCCTCGTGAGAGCATTTTTGTGTTTTTGTGTCTGTCAACAGTATTCATCTACATGTGCAGTTAAAGAACTGTGATGATGAACTCCGAGAACGCTTTCTTGCTACAGAGGCTGATTATCTTGTCAAGTTCTGGCTGCTGGCCGAGATGTGAACATATTGATAATCTTAGAGTGAGAATGTATAATATATTTATGTATAGGGATGCGAAATTTGAAATCTACAAGGAGACAAAAATAACAGGCAATTCAGAGAAGGCTCACAAAATTTTCCGTGTTCACTGAAAAAAGAAATACCTTTGGGTTATGTTATTAAACTTAGAAATGAACAACAAGGAAACTGAATTAATCTCCACCAAGAAGGGGAGCCAGATAATTCCAGTTGAGCAAATTGAATTGGAATGTAAATGTTAAAAATGATCTACATGCTGTCCCTGGGTTCCTATGAGCACAGCCTCAGAATTCAGTGTGCTCCTCTCCCACCGTTGCTCAAATATGTGGATAACAACAAAATTAATTATACATATTAATGCTTGCTTGCCAATTTTTCATGTGCATCTCCCCGAAAACGGCTTTCTTCAAAAAGCACCCGTCCAGAATTTGAACTAACTAATCTCCAGTTGCCTGGGGAGAGAAAACAAGCGCTTTGAGGGAATAAGTTACATTCTGTTGCGGCGTTTACACGTGTGGCTGAGCACAGAACTTCAGAGCTGGCATTTCAATCAGGAGCCATCAGAGGCATCCTTGGCAGATAAGAGGAGCTGCGCAAGCCCCTGTGCTCTAAACTCTAATAGCGTGTTTACGCAGGAGATAGACTCTGCATACAGTAGAACCAATCGGGGGCTGCACTGAGCCCTTACATGCCGTAGACACTCAGTTCTTACTGGCCTATATTCTAATCAAAGGAAAACGTGTGTAATGTTTAAATAGTGAAGAATTAACACTTAATGAACTGATATGTACAAAAGTAGTTATATTTATAATAGTATTCCTATTTGATCTAATAGATAGCATTTTTCATTTAGCTTACATATTGATGCAAATAACAGTCATAATGATTGGTATGGCCAAAAGGTAACAAAATTGTCTACCGGCACCTCTAAAGCTCACTAATTAACAACTTATATCTCTTAATTTAGTATGTACAAACTCTGCAGTGTAAAAGCTACACATCGTGTTTTATGGGTGGTTATGTGACGGACTATTTCTTGTCGTCACCATGAAGTTGCCAGGGAACCAGCAGAGACTCCAGGAAGTGACTGAGTAATATACAATAATAATATAGTTCCAAAAAAAGTAAACTATTCCTTTAAGGGTCATAAGCAAAAAAGGTTGGGAGCCACTGTCATAGATCAGCAAAAAGCCTGACAGTCTATTTCAAAAGTTTTAACTGGTTAATCTGGGTAAATCAGTTAAAAACATGTTACTGTATTGCTATAAGCAGAATTTAGTTTGGGAATTACACAGTTTAGAAGCAGTGGCAACGACTGCAGAGAGCTGGTGCAGCCCCCACATGCTCACATGAGGCAAACACATTGGAACGCCAAACCAAGTGAGCAACGTAGTTTCACTATCATTTAAGTTCTCATTCAAATCATTCAAAATCAAGCTTTAGTGCCATATTTGGCAAGGACTGACTATCTGTCCTAAATGTTTAAGGCACTGGTGAAACTTTTGAAATGCCTACATGAGACTGACATGACTGTTACTGTGTTTTGCTGATACAATAATCTACAATTTAGATCTTGTGGTGCCGTGCCATTACATAGTAACAACAGCTAAAGTGACTTGTACAGTATGAGTCAATAACTAAAACTGCACTAAATAAAGTCGTATCAATTGCTGTCACGGCTGTTTGCGTTTGCTCTTCAAAACTCCTTTGTTATGTCAGATGTATTTCCTGGATGACTCCCAATATCCTTAAGGCTTATTGGAGCACCGCATCCACACAACTTGCAGAGGACACCCAAAGATAACAGGAAAAGTTGGACCTCTTCCTAAAGCCGTGTTGTGCACTGGGAATTCGTACCCACGGCATAACAGGTTTATATCACCTGGTGTAAAGATTCATTGGCGTGATCATTGGAATTAACTTTTAAGTGACCTGCTCGCTATAAAAATAAGGCTAATTACGCTGGAATGGGAGAGTGTCACCTTTGCGAAAATATCTCATCTATTGATGCCTTCCTTTTAATGACATGCATGACCTTTGTGAGGCACACCCTTGAGCTAGACAAATACAGAAGAGACATGTCTTAGCTCATTCCTGTGAGCTCAGGGATGTTACATTTGGAAAACCTCCAACAGTATCTTTTTGCTTCCACACTATAATCTACTGCCGTTCGCCTACATTCAAATTTCAGAAATTTTAATTAAAAGTTACTGAGTGTCTGAGTGCCAAATGGTCAGTTGTGGATTATTGTGAAATAGGATGTTGTCGACAGTGATAAATGTGTGAAGAGAGCTCGGGAGCCACTCTACTACTGATGCTTATACTATACAGCATCATTTATGTTTATCATTACAAGGCTAGCATTCCTCCAACACATGATATATTGCGTCTTTGCAAAAGCATGAGAGGCTTTTAATATGTGTGGTTGTCACCGTAAAAACAAAGAGAAGGGATTTAGGCGACCGAATGTGTGGCTGAGGGCAACAACATATACTTCTGCGGAAGGTATTATAAGCCTGGGCACTGCCAAGAAATATGCCAACTGATGTAGTGGTGTTTCTTAAAATCTCAGTCTTCTTGAAACATGAGAAATCTGTCTCACAAACTGTATGAAAACAACTGAATTTCTCTCAACTGAAGTCTAACTGTTTTTAGTTATCTGCATTGCTCGGTTACATGTACATGCATGTCATTATAACAGTAAATGAAATTGCATTCAAAGTACTATTCCTACATTATAATAGTCACCCCATACAGGGTGCATTTTTACATTTAATCAAACAACTAAGATTAAAAAGCAGAATGTATATATGAGTTGTTATTCAACCTTGGTCTGACTCTGGGCCCGAGAGTTTTACCCATTGACCGTCCTCTGACCTCCACTTTCCATGTTGGAAATCTATGACTGACATGTGGACATACTGTACATTTATTAATGTAGATGTGACACTGAGATGCTTCCACGCTTCAAGCGATCAGTGTCTGTCTCACTATCTCAGTGAGCAATGCAGCACATTGTGGTGTCCTGCAAGGTTCGGTTGGAGCCAATCCTACATTAGAACATGCAACACCTCAGTCTTCTGAATACACTATCTACATAAATAATTATTCTTATGCAGATGACACAGCTATTCTCCTCAATAAAATGCGACTTCAACTAACTTCACAGTCTGCTTGAGAGACCTTCAGACAGTGTCTTCTCCAAAAATCTAACAAAACAAAGCAGAGACTGCCTCTTTGCAACGCTGACTCTTTGAGCAGGATTTAAAATAAACTGAGTAATTTGACTTCAAATAGGAAATGTGACCCTGAGAACCTACTTTTTTGAGCCTTCAAATTTAAAGCTTTGATTAACGGGTCACTCAAAGGTCTCCTCTATATTTTCAGCTTATTCAGAATGCTGCCACAAGAAATGTCTTGCGAGAAGTAAAGACTATATATCCATATGCACTCTACTTCTGGGTTACAGCAAATGCTGCTAGAATGCATACAAAAAGCTTTTGGAAAGACACAAATGTTGGCCAACAGATTCAGTGTATAGGCTTCGCTATGTCTGCTCGATGTGCATGTTTTAACATGAGCGAAAGAATGCGGTTTTCCCAAGTCGTATGCCTCCACTTCATTATGCACAGACAGGAAACGGGAGTGAAAAGTGGAAGAAAATAAGACAAACCACAGGAGTTCCTCTAAGTTTGGAGATCAGTCTGTCTGAGCTGTCACACATACAGTACACAGACACTCTGTACACACACACACACACACACAGTCTGTGTTGATACAACAAACGTCTGTACTGTCAGTTCAACTCAACTGATGGCTGTTTGACTAAAATAAACTGCGATATCAGGGAGCGAAAGAGAATACTTGGATTTGTGCAAGGGTATACCTCTATATGTGCGTATACCTCTGTATGTAATGCGTGTTAATAACTCAATGTAAGGTGTCAAATTTGAAACCAGTGGCAGATCAGTGTTTGGGTGCATGAACATTATGCACATTACCGGCAAAATACAGCTTACCTTAATGTGGTCCCATTTATATAGCTACATAGAGCATTACAACAACTCAGCCTCCTAATAAATCTACAAGCCCTCAGTCAGTGGCCACATCATTTGAATGACACCTTCGTGTTCAGGCAAAATCACATCCACCCCAACTAAATTGACGTGGACCAGTTTTCCATATCAGAGGGGCTCTCCAGCAGTCAAGTATGTGTGTATCTGTTTGTCGGCGTGTCTTTGTGAGTATGTATGAGATCTCATTTCTGTATCGTTTCGGTGGTCTGATGCGTGCGTGGGACTCAAGCCCACAGCGGAGAGTCAATCTGAGACATCTATTATGCACTTCATCAATCTTTTTGGACTCTTGACATTTCGCTAGCTGAACAAATTGTCAGTTATCAAAACTCAATTTCAGAAATGACATGTCGAAATTCACTCCCCTCCCCCCAACCCCTCCTCCACTCTTGCTCACTCTTCCTCTCCCTTCTCTCTCAGCATATACCTCTTTGCATACATGCCATGATGGAGAATTTTCCCCAACAACTGCGCGCGCGCGCACACACACACACACACACGCACACAATCATGCACATGTATACAGATGCACTTGAGAGGACAAATGAAGTTCAGTCCTCGCCCGCCCGCTCTACTCGGTCCCACCTTTCCCTATCGCTTAAATAGCTTAGCCGATGGTAGTTTTGTATGCAAAGAGTTAACGGCTGTTGGTACCGGCATTCCTGTGAGCAGATAAGGCTGTTTATAAATTGATTTGGTTATGCTTCATTGATAATAAAAGGAGCCAGGCTTTGTTTACCTAACAAAACACACACACACACACAGCATGCCTTATTTAGATCCTGCTAAACGTGTATGCATGGTGCATGTGTGCCTGCGTACATCTGTGTAGGTGTAAGTGAGAGTAAAGCAAGTTGTGTGTCTGAGCGTGTGTGTGAATGAGGAAGAAAGGAAAAGAAAGAAAGAGAGAAGAGTAGGCCATCGGAGTGACAGGGTCAACCTTGAGGGAAGGATATAGGGAGAAAATCATTAGAGTAAAGTAAAGGTGAAAGCAGGCAACACGGAAGGGGTCCTAATCCTTGTTCACTCCCGTTAATGAAAGTCATCAGTCACATCCCTGTGCATACTAATGACGTGTGCAAGTGCGATGACACATGCACAAAATCTCACACGTGCACATTTGCAGATGCATGCCCGTCATGTAAAAAAGCACAAGGACTTTTGTATCTCATTCAAACAAACCCGGGCTTACTTGCAGCATGATTGCTTCCCGGGCGACTCTTTTGTTTGTTTTTCCACAGATTAACATTTCAGGAACGCCTAATCTCAGAGACTAATCTGAAAGCTGTGTCACCTACTTCGTTTTTGAATTTGAACTCAAGTCTCATGCCTACCTCCCCGTTTAAAGTAAAGACAGGAAAAATCTTGTTACTGAATCTGAAGGCTAAGTTTTCGCCCAGTAAACGTTATCAGTTTGGTGATCACATGTTCTTATGTTGTATAACTATATGTTGAAACACTACTTATTTAATTCATCCTCTACCTTTATCCGCAGCACAACCACTTGACTTTAGCCATTTAATGTGCTAATGTGAAAATAGTATCAGAGATATGGCTACATTGATACACAACCAGAGCTCCAACCGAAATTGTCTGTTAAATTCGGCAAATATCGGTCCAGTTGTCATAAGCCAATCCTTCTCGTTTCTGTTTCTCTAGTGTGTATTCTCTGAATCTCTCGGTGTATGCAAACGATCCCTCTCCTGCTTGCTAGCTACATTACTTCAAGCAATTCGCCTGCTAAAAAAATCCACACAGACGGTCAGACGCTACTGTGTTCACTGCTGTTGGCACCTCAGACCTCTCGACTCATTTAACAAGGTGACATAGGTGCTAATGTATGTTAACGATAGCAGTCAACCTAGCCAAGCGAAACTAGCATTTACCATATCTAATTGTCTGAAAGGCAAAGACACACACCCCTAGTGCCATGTAAATAATTTACAACATTTTTATTTCAAAATAGAGATGGACAATATTAGAGAAAGGGCGTAAAACACATTTCTTGCAGGCATGAACCGAGATGATTATACCAGCTGCATGTGAGGTGAACTCTATTTAGTGCTTTTCAATCTTCCTTCAAGCAGCCACAATGTGAAAATTAATTTAGTGTTGCAACTGTCCATGTAACCTTGACAAGTTTTTGGAATCATTTGATTAGTCCCCACCACTTAAAATTGGTCTACTGATTTAATGACATTAGTGTTCCTTTATAAAAACCAGCCTTACCTACGGTATTGCATTTGCCATCATGCATATATACTGTATAGGAGAATAGTTACTTACTTAATGAAGGACTGTGACATCTAGCGTGCAGGAGAGAATTCAGTAAAGTTTATCCAACAAATCCCATTCACATATTTAGGAATTTCAAACTACAATCTTGCACAATTAGCCAATAGCATACCATCACAACCTGAGAGCAGTGTAAGGACACAGCAGAGCGGACTGCTATTTAGCTCAAATCAAATATTGTGCAGGAAAATATATTTCATTTCCTTTTGCGATTTTTCTGCCAGGCATTTGTATCTACTGAAAATATCCTGACCTTTCTCCGACACTCGCCATAGAAGCATTCCCCCTATTACACAAAAAACTGGTTGCATGGGAGGTACAGTAGATTACAAGATCAGTAGCTCTGCTCGGGGGACACTACTGACTCAAGATTTATGATGATCAGGAAGCTCATCAGAGGAAGGAAGGAGAAGGGGGAGAGAGAGAAAAAAAACAGAGAAGAAAACATTGACAGAGAGGAAAAGTTCCAATAATCATAAACATCCGGCTCGTATTCCCAGAACAGTAAGTCCTGTGCGAAGCTCATTAGCATTCAGCGGACCCACCAGATTACTTGGGGCACTCTGTAATTTGCAATAAAAAATAAAGATGACGCCAAAACAAAAACAAATCTGAGCTGATACAAATTAGGAGGCGCGCGCTTGGTTACTCTGTCAAAGCAGTAAATTTCTCCGCGCTGCGTGAAAAACTCAGGTCGCCAGGCCCGAGCACAAGCAGGGGAAATTAATGAGCTGTCTGTTTGTGTGACTTTATTCCCCTTGTATCTCCACCATTTTGCCTGGACAGTGTATAAATCTGCCTTTACGGTAATGATGCTTTCCAGTGGCGGAAATGATTGCATTAAAGTGATTGGATTCATTTTGGTTGTGGAAAAATAGTAGAGTTCTGCTAGGCTCCGCATACTCCTGGGATAGGTGTACAACCAGAACTATTCAATTCTTTTTGGATTGAACTGCACACAGCCATCTTCCTCTTGACTGTTTTGCATGGTGAAGACAAAATTTCACATTTCCCGCACACCACCCCCCGCCTACAATCTTTAAAGGGTTGTTATGTGGGATATTTATCACATCTCCACAGTTGGCCTCAGCTGGTTTATCAGCCGAACCAGTGATGTCACCCAATCCTTGGATGTTTTAATGAACCCAATCCTTTTCCCTGATGCCAGTGAGGGTCTCTCTCAGCATGGAGGCTCCAGCTGCTGGCTGACACCCCGATAAGCCAGACCTCTCAGTCCAGCACCTCACACTTCTCATGCTGACTCATCACTCGGCCTTTCAGATTAAGAGAAAGGTCTGGTGGGTGACGCCACATGGGGGCTAAACGCCACCTGCCCGATCTCAAAACCTACCTAACCTCTGTTTACACTGATTGAAACATGCTGATATGGGAGATACTCAGCGGGGGAAAAAAAAGTCGGAATACAGACCAAAATAGGTTAGGGAATGAAACGCTTGCTGATGCTGCACTAACGTGGCAGATGGGAAATTAAATTGTCGGTTCTTTCCGCTGTGTCCCTCTATCTGGTCACCCATCCATCCATCCATCTAGTGATCTATCCTCCAGCAGCAGAATAAGCAGGGGTGGGAATGTAAGCTACCTGAAGCTTTTAGGTCAGCTCCCATGGGACGTCACCCTGTGTCCCCGAAGACTGTGACTCGGTTAAAGAGTCCTAACCTGGCAGAATGGCTGACATCTTTTCGTCAGAATGCTGCACCCAGTGTAACACTGAGGGACTGTCATATGCTGGACAGCCCTGTCTCTGCTTGTGTATGCATTAAGCTATTTTGTGAAACTTGTAACTGTGGGAAAACATGGGTGCTTGTCTCTCAGACCTGCATGCTAACCCTGCTAAGCTGTTGTTCTCATTTCTCTTCCTGTGTTTCACCTGAGGTCGATAAAATGGACATTATGGGTCAATGAGGAAGTGACAGACGGTTTCTATAGAGTAGATTTAAATGTGGCGAAAAATAATGTAAAGTGTAAATATAATTTTGGTGATTGGTAATTTGTTAAGTAATGTTACTTTTAGCGAGTAAACATTGAATTAGTAACCTGACAATTATTATGATGATGTAACACTGATTTAATAAACAGCATTCGATTAGCATGTATCCAAATGTAATACTCTTCGTTTTGCTATTGTGACAATATGCATTATTTATAGAATTTGTGTGTTTTCCATTTCATTTATTTCCACACAGCTCTGATATGGAACTGAGTGAAACAGTTGGACAGCCAGTTCTGGCATTGTCACCTTCACATAAATCCCTGACATGGCTGTCTGGAGATATTTACAGATAGTGAAGGCGTCAGGGGACGGCAAAGTGCTGAGATAAACCTCCCTTCACCCCCACCCATTTTTATATCTCAACCCATAAATATAAACATATACATTCGTATTTGCCAAATCGGTATGGCGGCTGAGATGCATGGCTGGCGACAGGAGGAGCAGACGCAAGAAATAATCCATCATGCCCAGAAACTGAAATAGCAACCCTAAACCTCTGTGGACATCCCAGGCTGTGTCTTCTGGCCTGAGAACAGGACTGCACGGATGCTTTCTATAGGACTCTTGAGCTGCTCAAAGATTATGGGATGAGAAAAAAAACAAAAAATACCCTCTTCGTCTGTTCTCCAAGCTTGGCTGAGGTTCTTATTGCCGACTATGTATCCATTACTGCTTTCCTCTGGTGCCCCCGCATCAATACAGCCCAGAGAAAATCTGGTGTGGCGGCACCTTCCATTGACAAAGCATGTCTGGGTGAATCGATAGTGTATTAATATGGGACAATGGTGCTAGCCACGTGTGGCTCACACCACTAGGCCATATCGGAGTCTCTAGCACGCCCAGTGGCTGTGTGAATGGCCTTGAGCTCCACTGGGGCAGTGGATGCTTCTTGTGTGTGTGCGCATCTGTGTGTGCGTGTGTGAGCTAGAGCTGTTTTCAACCCCAGAAGTCCCAATAACTACCAGACCAAAGAGAGAGAGAAAGAACAAGGGAGAGAAACAAGGTCCATTGCTGAAAAGCTACTGTTTGGCTCGGAACACTACAGAAAAGACATGCAACAGAGACGTGCCTATTCATGGTTTGTGGGTGTAGGGACACAAAAAGAAATCTCATCTTTAAGATTCAGATACATGCATAAAGCAGTCTAGTGTTTTCTCTCTAATTGGCATGTTTTAAAGTTAGCATAGCTAATTAAAACTGCAACAAGAATGAAAATAATCAAATGTGTTACTTAAAATGGAGATGAAACACACAAAATGTCAAAGATAAAACAAAAATTGAAATGTTTGAGGATTTCCTCTTGACAAAAAAAAATAAAAAATGCTAAATAGACCAACAGTATAAGTATTTGGCAAAGTTACGGGCCTGTCGTTCCCAGCTGAGAAAGACCATGCAGCCATGTTTAGTCATCAGCAAGAGTTGCTTTGGCCTAAATAGGCTTTGTCAGTTCAATCCATTTTGTGTATCTGCATCACTGTGTTGCTATTAGATGAAGACGTGTTACTGTGTCACTTTTGTCCTTGCTTAATTTGGTTAAAAGGAAGGGAGTAAATCATTTTTATCACGATGGGTGTGCAAGATATCTGCATGTGTGAAAATGTGAACGCACATACGCAAATGTATTTCATAGCTTCTTTCTCTAAGCTTTGTGGATTATTTTCCCTTCAAGATAATATTAGAAGAATACAGACAAACCAACAGACAGCAGAGCACAGACACTCTAAACCATAAACACACATGTTCAGTCACACAGTAAACGTCCTGTCTTGTGAATGCTTGCAGACATGTGTGCGCACACAGACACACACACACACACACACACACACACACGTGTGGTTTGGTGATTTACTAGTACAGATGAGGCCCTGGGAGTACCTCTGCCACCACAGCACTCAAATCAAAGCTGTCAACAAGGACCCTGGAGGAAGGGAGGAATCAAAAAATATCTCCTTGCTTTTCCTGCTCACCATGACCTATGTTGTGTGGAGACAAGTTAGTGTGAGTGCATATCTCTGGGTGTGTGTGGGTGTAGGTGTGAGAAATGTGTGAAAAGATGGGTAAAAAACTATCAGCTGACTATGTGGGAGATCGGCAGGATGCCCGATTCACCTTCTCCCCCTCTGCCTGGCCATTATTCCTTGGGAAATATATGCCTTTGGATGCATGGTGGCCAGAGGCTTGTTTACTTGCTAAACAACCTTGGTAGCTGAGTGGCATTTTCAGTGATGCAGCGAGGAAGATTGACTGTCTGCCGGCGCTGGTTGGGTGTCCACAGTCCCGATGCATTCTTTACTATCTCTGCCAGCTTGCTCGCCTCCCATTACATACCAGCTCACCTCACAGACAGGAACACAGATGCCATTTGTGTACTCATCTGTGAGCTTACATACACATATGCAAATACTCATGTGCTCACACACACACACACACACACACACACACACACTCCAGCCCATTTTCATCCAAATGAATTGGCTGTTCCACACGTATCTATCACACCCCTGGTTCCAATTTCCATGTTGATGAAACTGTGAATTTACAGTAGAAATGCATCTAAACATACTGGTGTGTGAGGTGCCAATTATAATACAGCTGATGAGTGATTGCATGGGTTTTACCATTCCATTATCATCATAATCACTGTAATCATTTGACCCTCTTTTGGCCATTTCAGTAAATGTGCAACCTTCATACCTGGCAGTAGCTCTGTGTGAAGCGGGAATGACTCGGGGGGAATGGCGCAAATTGATTTAGGGAGGCAGTGGAGAAACGCCTGCCAGTTTGCTATCAAAGTTCATGCATTGTATTTACCTGAGCCCGATCACCTTAACAAGGCACATATATCACATAATTAATCCAGAAGATTACCATCAAAAATCTATGAACCAGTAACATGCTTCCTTGCGCACTGCCATTAATTATATTTGTGGTGCTGAAAAGAAGAATTTGAAAACAGAGAGGAAAAAAAGAGAAAGTGGGGGACCCAAGCTAGAGAGGCAGCCACAGACTAAAAGGCATATGGTATTTTTAATAAACATACTGATTAAACTGTAATTCATCACATTATCAAGATAGCTTTGCGTTATTGAATTTTTTTTATGACCTACTGCGATATGAACATTTAAGTGCTGGCATTAAGATCTAAGTAATTTCATAAGGTATCATAATTCTACCCTAACATAAACAAATAAAATATTACAAAAAATGTCAGTGTATGATGAGACGTACACATGCAGCACATACTATGCTCAGATTCAAAAATCAAGGCTGACTACTTTATAACTGATCAATTTTTGTCAGATTGCATAAATTCCTCCCCTGCTGATTGGGGTTTCAAGGCGCAAGGGTCGATTTCTAAAGCCCATTATTTTCTGAATGACGGATATAGACATTGTCAGCTAGACATTTAGGCCTCCAGGCATAGCTGGAGGATGGTGCTGGAACCCGTTGCCTGGCTTTGATTCCACTTCAACCAACTTGCTCTCTCTTCCCAGACATTTTTTTTTTTGCCCATCGACCAACTTTGTTGCATTTTTGTCTCAAGGTAGGAGTACTTCAAAATAATCGTGTGTCTTTCAGAAAGTGTCTGCCAGTGTGTGTAACATCTTTATCACTCTTGGTGAGTCTGATTTCGCTAGCCTTGCCTATGGCGTGGTCGACAAAAGAGGGAGCACCCTGTCAAAAGGTCAGCCCCGAGCACAAACAAGAAGACACAGCAAGACACAGAAGTCAAAATCTTCAACATCGGGTACTGATTTTTTTAAGACCCTCTCAAACCATTTCTTATTTTTTAGATCTTGGAACATGAGGCAACTGAGTGAGATGACCAGTTTAATACATCAAATTCTAACAGGCATTCTTCTGATTTCCGTTTTTGTCTTGCCAAAAGTGCACATTTACCTCTCTATACCCTTTTCACCTGGTGTCTGGCTGTTCATCTCCTATATTATTTTCTCCTTTTGTGCAATGATCTCTCCCCAGTGGTTTCCTCACTACAGCATCTTCCTGCCTGATACGAACATCTGACTTTTCACCTATGTGGATGTTGTGCATCTCTTTTCCTTCTTCTCTCATCTTTGCTCATATGTCTACTCCCCTCCCTCTTTCTTCTTTGTGCATGATGGTGATGGATAGGGCCTATGGATGAGTGGGCTGTGAAAGGGGCTGTGATGAAGACTGGCCTTGGAGGGGAGAAAGTGAGAGTGACGGGGGGTGGGGTGGGCAACATGAAAGACAGGGAAAAGTAGGGTATGCAGAAAGGAGGACAGAGAGATTGAGAAAAAACAGTGAGAGGTGGAGGAGACAAAGAGAGCAAGATGGGGAGAAAATAGGAAGATGAGCGGAGGAGAAGTGAATTCAGATGATGATGGGTGTAGGCCTGAGGGCTTTGAGGTTAAGGTTGGGGGGGGGGGGTGTGTACTGACCCTGCCCCATGCCTTGGGCTGTGCCTACATCAAGTCCTGGGCTCCTCCAACACTAGGTGATGAGGTGAGTTTGCATATTCTGCAAAGACCAACCTGTAGACTTAAAACATGTGTCTTCTACATTTCTACAAGACTTTACAAAAGACACTTTTTGATCTAGACTGCATGTTGAGGGGTGCACAGCCTCCACCACATTTTGTAATGGGTGTACCAATAACAAGATTATACCATTAAGAAAGATCCGTGACTGATGTGAATCATCACAGAAGTCACATTTTGTACTGTACGTGTGTGTGTGTGCGTCTTTTGTCCCTTTCCTTATCCCCCGGTGTTGAGTTGCTCACTCACTGGATACACGGGAGACTCGAGGGACCACTGCAACCTACAAGGTGTAGGCCTCATGACCAACAGAGACAGCAACTGAAGGCATCATGCTACTTATTGGTAGCCTTTCTAGCTTGTCTACTAGCTGTAGGTAAAAAGTAATCCATGAAAACTGCATTACACAACTGTAATGCATTACAAACATTTATAAAACTCTCCTCACCAAAGGTGGTAAAGCGTATTAATCAACTTGCTGCGTTTAATTTTTCTTACACCTCTATTTAGCAAAAAAATCCTGATCACTGTCGATCACTTCTACCCACTTTAACAACGGCGCTTCGGCACTCACATCTTCATCAGGTAAAATTCGGAATAATAAACTTAACTTAACAAACCCACAACCAGTATGGTCTACAAGATTACACTGTAAAGTAGCGCACACCGCCAAAAGTGATCGGCCGGCCCTTGTTAGCTGATTAGCTCGCTAGCTGCAGAGGTAGCTCCGTTTGTCACTTGACCCTCGCCTTGCATTTTATAATGGTCCGTTGCGAGTCTCCTCATTAGATAATGTTCATCTCTCATTCATCTCCGTGGCTTAAACTAGTCTTATGTTTAGTCTTATTGTGTTTTTTTGGCTATGATAAAAACAAACATGATGCTACTGACATAGCACCTGGGACAGCTCAAGATGAGGTCTTGTGACCACTTGAACTGGTTGACCCATCGTGATGAACACGAACACTGTCGCAGATATCAAAATATCAAATGTTAGATTATACAGGTGGATTCAAATCAGAAATGTACAACAACGAAACCCACAAATATGCACAGAAAGACAGGCACACTCCCCGTTTACCTCTTTCTTTGTAGGGCACATGCTTCTATAATAACTACAGAGCTCCACCATAAAGGATATCATCGGATTTGTACAACGCACAATAACAGCGCAGAATGCTTTAATACAGAATGAGCAAATCTGTTTGACTCAGCCATATATCTTTACATCCCATTGCATCCTGCACATAAATGCAGGGACTTTGAGATGAGAGCAGAATTGTAAAGGCACTTGATTTTGTACTAGCATCATAAATACGCCACATCCCATCCTGCCAAGGACATAGCCCATCCATTCAACTTCCTACTTACATTCTATTACCAGGCTAGGAAATGAAGGATTCCTTGAGAGACCCTAAAGGGGATCCATTTAGAGGGCAGGGGAGTGGTGCACTAGAAGACTTTTTGACCCTTTTCACCTGTCTTGAAGCCTGTGGGGACTGCGGGGCTCGCATAGCTCCGTCACTGACAGAGCCCTGGGGTCCTGACAACCGCACAGCTCTACGATGTGACAACGAGAGACAGAGTAGGCCAAGAGTAGGTTCCTGATGACAGACCTCCATAATGTGCCCCGAGTCCCACAGCTCCAAGACGGGTGAAAAGGGTAAAAAATAGGGCAGATGGGAAGGTAATGCAGTTCAAAAATGGTTGGAAACATTCAAGAGTCGGTAGGAAATAGATGTTTCTGAAAGACAATTGCATGCATTTGTCAAGCAGTTTGGAGTAACTATGCTATGAGATTAAAAAATGTCATTTATGACACGTCCTATACATACTCAGCAAGGAGTAGAAGATCTTTGAAAACAAGTTCTATTAAAGACACACAGAAGGATGACATGTTTTATATTTTCTCTGTATTAACACTGTGGATTCCACACAATCAAAAGACTGACCAGCTGAACTGGCGACTTTGATGCAGGAGAAACAACATCATCGCTTGTTGGCATATGCCTTAAGTAAAACAAAAAAATATATTCTTCCCAAAAATGATAAATGACAAACACAAATTGCAGTTCATCTGCCTCTTTAGATAGCTTACACCAGTTGAGTTCAATTAAGTACTTTTTTGTGCCATTAAGACAGTAGTCAATTTAACCCGAAAGTGTTTTTTATTTTTCCAACAGCTCTCACTAAAGTGCATGTAGCCTTAGCTCTGAACAAACATCAGTGGCAACTTTCACCCCCAGTACCCAACTGGAGCTGACCTGCCCAATCTTATCGGGACCCTGAGAGCTCTGTTTGCCTTCATCTCAGAGGTCCCCCAACTGTCCCCTTCCCCCACCCTCCTCCCATCATCTGCTAACTGCCAACTTTAATCTGTGGATAATCCCATGTAGCCCACACCAGTAATGGCTGGGAGGCAGTTGTATTGTTTCTGGGGTCTAAGAGGATACAGTAAACTGACTTAGTGTATATGGTCACTTCAAAAAGATAGTCATGACACCCAACCTAATCCTCTAAACTGTAGCTCAATTACTCCTGCAGAGGACAAATTAGATGTTGCCAATGTTTGTGCTATCGATGAGCAACATGGGATATTTACTGACATACATGAGGACTAATACAATCAACATTATATTTTCATAATACAATATGATTTAATACTAAGCTTACGAGGTTTAATAAATAGTTTTGAGTGACTCCATGGCCCAATACATGTAATTATTTTGCAACCCAGAGTATAAATTCTCCTAATGATCCATGTATTGACAGAGAACTGTAATAGATACTGTATCAATTATGATGCGTGTCAAATGTGCAAGATGAAAACTCAGTGTATGGTATAGGTTTTGGAAGAGAAAAAGCTAATTAGCAATGTGAAGTGCATCTAGAGCTTGTTTGCGCATAACCTTGTAAGGCGTAGCATGTCTGTTTGTGAGATACACAAATAAATCAACTAATTGAATATGCAAAGAACAGCCGTATATCAGTGACAAACACAAACAAGAAAAAAAGTGAGATACGCATTGTGAGATATTTATTTAAACCAAACGATAAACTGTGTCCATCAGGGCTGCCAGAGTGAAGCATTGAGCCAGAATATACCATACAAATCTATGAAGACCATAAATTAAAGCTGATTAACAATAAAAACTATTAAGGATTAATTGTATGTTTTGGAGTGTCTTTTTTCAAAATATTTGTTTGCAAAACTCAAACTTAAAATTAATGGATACGGTTCCTGACCAGGTGATAATTTCCAACTAAGGGATTGAAAGCTACCAAATGTCTTTCCTGGCCAGCTTGCCAGACATATAATATAGCAGGTCATTATGGCTTGGCTGCTTCCTGGCTTTTCATAATATACTGCTAAATAAGATGAAAAGGTGGGCCGCTCCGTGACTGAGTGTCAGACCTGTGTTTGTGTGTTTTTCTATCTGTTCCCTTGAGTGTCAGGCTAAAATGTGAATGTCTCCTTTAAATGGAATGAGCCGAAATGGCGAAGTGGACCCATCCCTTCTCATGCTCTAACATGATCTAGCGCAGGTAAGCCCATTAGCATGGGGAAAAGGTCACTTTGAGGAGTGGAAATCAAATACAGGGATTTGGGCAGGGCCATTAAGCCACCGGGGCTATTAGTATTCATGCGGTGCAGATTAATGGAAAATATGAGCCCTACAGAGGGGCCATAGTATTAAACTCGATAAGAACTGATTTGCCCAACCTCCGACATCCCTGTTTTCCCACACCCTATTTCTACTCTTTTCTGTATTAATATTAATGATCATATTTTATTTTTTCATTTCAAAGCACAAGGCTGTCAGACTGCAGGGTTTTGTGACTTACCCAGCTGCCACTGCTACGATTGGCACAGATATGATTAATTGTCAACCAGGGCGTCTAACATTGCTAGTCACGCAGAACACGGTCAGTGTAGCAAATGGTAATTACGTAACTTATTATTAAATGTGATGATGGTTCATGATAAAGGTCTTAAAAGTGATGTTTCTCCTCCTACTCCAAGTGTGGCAGCTGCTTGTTGGTATATTTTGTTAAAGTCAGCATCCCAGTAAAGGTGTGTTTATAGTTTAGCGTGAAGGGGTTACAGTGTAGCTTAGGAGCTTACGCATGTAGCTTAAAACATTTAACTACATTTTGGGGCTATATTGTGGCTGCAGAGGCTGCTTGTGTTGTCTCTTACAGGTGCCCAGTGAGAGTAGAGACTGTTGTGGGTGAAGACAACGTGAGAAAGTTAAAGAAAGGCTTAGTATTCTGCTCTATTTCAGAAATACAAATCTAACAAAGACGGGCTGTCTTTGTAGCTGAGGGGAATATAGTTTAAGCACGATATGCTGTGATGATGCTATACAAAATATGATGCTGGACTATAAATCAAAACACGCGCCAAAGGTGTCAAAGGTAGAACTAATTGTGTTTCTACTAATACTGTATGTGAATATTTTACACAACTAATCGAGCACCGGTAACTTGAAAAATAATTGGATTTCCTTGCTGCTTCCCACCTACAGTGGCATGTGTGACCATTACATGAACACTTTGTCTAGATGATGCAGAAGCTGCTACAACATAAAGATGTATAAATTAGAGGCAGAACTCTACAACTGGAAAAACTTCTCCAGGTACTGACTGGTTAGGTCTGAAATGTGCTACTAATTTTGCAAGCCTAAATTAGTAATAAAAGCCCCAAAATATTTGTGCCACCTGCAAGTTACAATTAATCCGGTGCTCTTCATGTGTTTTTCAATCAGTGGAAATGTATTTAGCTTTTTTTGCTGCCCATCTCTGGCAGACAGAATTGGGTTTTATTGGGTGTGACAAAGCGGAGGTCGTGCAGACTGTATGGAAAGCTTGGACGGGGCCAGTTGTCACTCCTGGCAGATCCCTACCCAACAGTGGCCATGCCCCCCTTCCCCTCCACCCGACAGTCGCCCCTGTCCCCTCAGCACACCCCGCCTTCCGCTCCATCTGTCGGCCAATAACCTGCTGGAGCCTACCATGCCGTTATCGCACCTGTGCCTGCCACCTCAAATAGAGCTGTTTGACGCACGGAGGCGGCATGCAACCACGCACAAGCGCACACACACACACACACACAGGCTATACCTCTAGACATACAGCATGTGTATATACACTCTTTAGTCAGCTGCATCTCAAAAAGGGCAAATCGAAGTTGTCCACTGAGGACTTTGTCCAGTTACTAAGTAATCCATTTCTTGGAAACTCAGCAATCAAAAGGTTGCAGATAGGAACTTGCTCCCTTTTCATGTTTCTCTCAGATACACTTGCTTCCTGGACTGTGACCACAAGAGCACAATGGGACTGCCTAAGGCCACGGTCATTACCTTACACAGCCCATGCTTCCATCCACATGGGGCACACATGCCACGGGGAGATGGCCACCTCTTTCCTCATTAGCTATGAAGTAATGGCTCTGGTCCACAGAGTTTAGCCCCCCATTCCCCCTGTGCAACACAAGTGCCCCCTTACCAATACCATCCACCACCCTCAGGCCGCACCCAGGCTGTTGAAGAGTCTCTCTGCATCTCTTTCAGCCATCCGCTTACCAACCAACACTGTCACCATACATGTACTGACCACTCTATGAAAAGTAAGACCGTGAGTTGTAAAAGAAATCAGGTATTTTAATAGCTTGTCCCACCTAATGCAATGCCAAGTTGATCCTTCTGTAAGAACGTAGGCCCTTGTTTGGGGATTCAGATGTTTAATGAGAAGACAGTCAAAAGTTTAATTGTTTGAACTTACTGTGTCCAATTGCCTTTAATTCACATACTTTTAGAGATTTACTCCAGTTAATGCATCCCAACTGGGTCTTGAATGGCACTCCTCCAAAAGCAACTGCTTTAATCCTTCCATTCGGGCAGAAGCATGCCGTTCAAACATCTGTCATGCAGTTCAAATGTGACTCAAGCATTTTAAATGACACACACTTTGAAATGACTCCGCTCAACAGCTTGAGGTATTTGAATCATGGGAACATTTAGACACGTAATGGTCACAAACAAAAAAAAACCCAAAATAATTCACTGAATCTATTTATATGAACACAACATGATCATGTTAGTCATATCTAGATTCAGCATAAATTAAACTACTGTGCTAATGTGTAATAAACAAGTGAATATTTAAATGACTACCAATTCCATTTTCCTTGTTATTACATACAGGATCGGCTACAGTGTCTTTATTTCCATAGATTACAGCGCAGTTGGATGTGTAAAAGACAGGATGCCCCCGAAAACACCAAGCACAATGAATGGCATTTAACTCAATCGGAAGCTGATACCATAGAAGCCAACTGTTGAATGACAGCCCATTAGTAAAACACCTGTTCTACTTGGAGGAAAATGTCAAGACTTGAGATCAGCAGATGAACATGAAAGTTAAGACTCAATTCAAATTAGGGCTCACTGTCAGGTACAAAGCACTATAAGCCAAGGCCTATTTCATGGGGAAGCAAATCATTTTATGATGCAAGTCGATCTGTGATGCACAATCTGCAGAGCCACACAAAGAAAGCAATGATTAGTCAAGTGCCACCTTTATGCCTTGCCTGGCATCCTTGCGTGCTGTCTTATAATGAAGGAAAAAAAGAGCCACAATTAGTCAGCATTAATCATAAATGAATAATTGATTCAGATTTGAAATTCAGATCAGACGGCCAGTATATTCCCGCATGGAGGCCTTGGCACAACAAAAAACCTGTCAGGGCAAAGATGTATATGTAAGTAATACTACAGGAAGCCCCAACACAACCCCAGCAGACAGCGGTAGTACCAATCCATGTCAGCACAGCAGCCAAGCCCCCTGTACCTCTCGGCAGGCTGCATTCGTTTTCAATAATCAACGAGAAATGCTTTTTAAAAGTACTGAGGTTTTGTATTTTGCCCAGGCGTCACTCTAACAGAGCTCAATTTAGTGCAGACATTTATCTTCGTACTTACTCATTCAATCAGGATTAGCCTTTGTAAACCAATGGGAGCAGCCTCTACAAAAAAGGTGCCACAGAAACTGCTCCTCAAATTTATTTTCACTGACAGTGAAGACATAAATCAAACTATCGGACGACCACAAAACTCAGTTTACAAAAAGGTATTGTCCTAAAATACCGGCACACAATGTACCCATGTATATTATATATATGTATACTTTGTTAAACCTAGGTGACGCGTGCACATATTTGTACATACATTCCATCCCATGAAGCTGTATGCACCTGCATGCCCACACAAGTATGCCCATATAGGTTACATTATGCACCTACAGGAATTTCCATTGAAACATACATGAACCCTGTCTTCTAGAAATTATGTATATACTATATATTACTAATTTGTAGCAGCAGATACGTTTTGAGGTTCAGGTTAAGGAAAGACCCAACATGTTTACTGTATTAACATTTAATAGAGATCACTGATGATCTCTCCCAAACATTCTTTTGTTGCCAGCGACATTGCCAGGAGATATAATTCAGGCAGCCATTATGTTTCCCCCAAAAACGTAATTGCCAAAACAAATTACCAGTACATAAACTTTTTAAATTTCTAGGAGACAGGAGTAAACGATTGAACTTTCAGAAGACTGAAAATCTTGTTGACGTATATGGTATATACTTTGAGTCTACCGGACAAGTGTGTGCTCATACTGTATAGGTACATACATTCCCACACAAACAATCCATTAAACATGTATACAAGTGTGCCCATATAGAGTACAGTTTGCACCTCTATATCATCAAGAATTTCCATGTGAACATATATAATTATAATATAAAGTACACCAATATTGATACATGTTCATACATTAATGCCCATCTTTATACCTTTGTAAACTGTAAGCATGGCATACTGTGTATGCTAGTGTTCAAATGAAAACGAGCCAGCAGTGTTTGGGTTGTGCATTTAATTTTTACTGACATTTTAGCCATATAAATCCATACTGCATGTAGTATCAATATAATCCAATGTTAAAAAGGGTACAGTATCATTTTCCATTGACTGTATTTAGGTCCTGTGTTATTTGAATTCCCAGAGTCTCAAAGCTCCATTTAAGGTCTTTGATTTTTGATCAAGGTCCCATTTCGCGTTCTGACTATTTTTAACCAAATGGATTTGTTTATGTAAATTAAAAACTTCTTTAAAAATGTCTGCACATTCAATTTAAAAACTGAAACTTGTCTGTAGTTACTTATTACTTTGAAAATGGCTAAAAGGGCTGCTCACTAATTTCATGACGATGTGGTGCTAGTTTAAAAAAAAAAAAAAAAAAAAACACCTTCTGAAAGGACACTTTCAACGGCAGTGGTATGACGGCAGTAATGTTTCTGTTTTTCAAATTGCTGTGCATTCTCTAAAGTTGCTCCCAACATTTTTGTCTGCAAAATATGTCTTCTTTTCAAGGACCAAATGTTCCCTGCGTTGCAAGATGACCTCTCGACAGACGAGCAATCACAGTCGTCAGCATTCATAAGACCAGTGCTTGGCTGAGCTTGCAGACAGAACCAACAAGTTTTCACTCAGTTTGATAAGACAGTAATACTGAGGAAATAACCTTGCCAGGTTACGCCTATACACTATCATTGATCCTCTACAACAGCAAATAAGGAAAATGGAGACAACGGGTTAGAAGCGGCAGTCTCCATCTCGTGCCCTTTTAATGGAGAAATGGTACTTTTCTCTCTTTGCTGTCTTCAGCGCAATGCTTTTCTCCTGCTTTTACAATTTAATAACTACCTCTATTCCTTATCAAAAAGGTTTTTTTTTTTTTTTTTTTTTTTATAAAAGGGGTTTCTTGTCAGATAAAGGCCAGGGTTGTCACCAAACTTCTCTTCCCTTGCTGTTGCAAGACAAAGTCTGTTTATTTGTTCAGTCATCTCTCTTTTCTGTCAGGGAAAGGAAATGCAAACACTCTCTATAGAAACCTCCTGGCTATTTTCTTAGCTCATCTCTGTACCCCTTTTACTCTCTTTTCCTCTTTCAACCACTTTGGGTAGTTAAAGTGCTCATTGATATTCCATTGGTCAACATGAGGACCAATAGACCCCCCCCCCCCCATCAGGATTCGGGAGTGGCCACTTGCAGATTGCTCCTGACACAGGCTGATGATAATTTAACAAAGCATGGCACTGATGAAAAGGCTTATGAGTTGGGATGAGTTTTTCCCATCCTCTCACATCCTGTCCAACACTAATTGCTTTTGACAGCTTGGTTTATTGTGCAAGTGTCATGGCAGCTTGGTATCATTTCAAAACCCCTTTTATCTGCTTTTTGATTGACATTGATCAAGATTTAGTGCTAGCATAAACACGTATACAATCCTGTCAACAAAACAAAAAATAAATAAATAAACTTAGTGAGGACCATATAGTGCGGACTGGTGAAAATTAAAGGGACACTCAGATATTATACATCAAAGTTCAGCTTATCTGTCCAAAATATTTTTATTCAGCCTGTGAAAACAGTTCTAAGTCTAATGTCTTCTGTGGCTATGGGGCAACCTTTAAGTCTGAAAAAATCTCAGCTTGGGCGTCGAGAGGAAAAATATGCAAAAAGTCCGAGTTACAAACTGAGGTTGTGGAGTTAAAACACAAATATATTTGCTAGGAGGAGAGGATCCAGAAAATACACTGCATTTCCATTGAGCTCCATTAAGAAAAATGTAGGATCTAATGTTTTGCAACTATACTTGAGACTAAAAGTCAGGATATCTTGGTCTCTGCTGCTTCTATTTTGGCAACTCTTTTATAAATCTGTATTTTGTAAGTCTGCCAAGTTCATGGAAAATCAATACTAAATCACTGGAATGGCCCTTTAAAATGACAATTAGTGTACACTGATATAGCAACCGATTAAATGACTGGCAGCTTGCTCTGCGTTAATGTACGTATCTGATCGAATTCACCACTTTTACGGTTCTACTAGAACGGGTTTTCCAATCTGCTTCCACATCTGTACAGTCATATTTTTCAGAGATGCAAGGAGCATTGCGTTAGATGTTCCTGACCTGAATCTCAGTTGCAAATCTACTTTTGAAATAGCAGCGACTGTGTAAGTTATAGAGTACACTTTGTCCCAGTTTTCAGAACACTGCTGAAGAGCTACAGTATCTTAAAATCCAGAAAAAAAAATTACTGGTAATGTCTGGGCAATCCTCAACCTCCTCACCTCCTCTGTCAATCAATAGTCTTTTTCATTGGCAGGGGTTGAGGTATCATTAATAATAGCTGACACGATCCTATAGTGGTAATAAACTGGGGGAATCTGGTATGTAATGGTACAGTAATGGCACCTGGGCAGGGTGTTATGGACTCGACAGCTGCTGATGGATAAACCCTAGGTAAATGGATTTGGGCTCATCCAGGGGAGAAAAGTTGCTGCTTTTGGACTGACTGTGTCTGTGAGCTGTAGTGGGTGAAAAGGGCCAGTACAATTGCTGAAGAATGGAGAACGCCACGTGGAAGTGAGCTTTTCAGCTTAGACAGTGGGGCATCAGTGGGTGCCACGGATGGACGTGAAGATTTTACTTCAGCTGCGTAGCGACGAGACGGGAGTGTATGTGTATGAGTGGGGATGAATGAGAATGTACTGGGTGAGTTCTAACTGGGGCATGTTAAGGCAAGTGTCATTCCCCCTTCCCTGTTGCCACCCATGAAGAATGATTTGCTGGTTGGCGTGCCATTTTATCTCCTCAAAAACATAGACAAATGTGGACCCGAGGTGTTAAAAAGACCCAAACTTCTTCCATCATTTGAGAAGCCTGAAGAATATAGAATTATATGATTGATTTTTAGAGATGATGAGTTGTCACTTTAGACAGTGGGAATAGGAGGAGATAAAAAGTTGGGCAAAATATGAGAGGTATTTTTACTCCTCTAACTGACAAGCTTGAAATATGGTCTATTCTGGTTAACCAAAGGGAACACATACATTTCTACATTAGAAAGAATTCCCATTATTTCTCTCTGAGCCATGAAAATCAATTCTAAAATGATTGCTTTCAGTGACGATGGGGAGAAGGGAGAGAAAATAGTTGATGTGCCTTTGACTGGTCCAATAGATAGAAAAAGAGGTTGTTTTTTCCTCTTCTGTTTTCTCGCAAGAAATGGTTGAAATGAGGAGTGTAACTATTTCAGTTGTTCTTTTCTTCATCTTCTTGTCATCTTTCAGTGCAGCTCTTTGTTTATTCCTCAACACAAGGACCCAGATCTTAGAGCATTACATGATTTCTCAGCAGTTCCAAATGCAGGGGTTTGTTCCGTTGGCTTAAACCTTTTATCAAATTATGTTGTTTTTGTAACAAACAACAAAAACAGATTCTCTCACTTCACTGGCAATGCTCCGTTTGTTTTGCATAGTGCCGTTTTCCCCCATTTAATGAAGCATTTAGCAGCAGATTAGAAAAGAGCTCATCAAGTGTCAATTTAACAGATTAAGCAACTTCTTAACCATGATACAAAATAAGGCATTTTAACTATCGCTGTACTGGCATCAACTTGCTTTCTACACCAAATTTATATACATATTGCCTTCTATCCCAAATCTAATGTTGTAAGTGTATTGAAGTAAGCGCCGAAAGCACCGTAATTATGTTCAACAACAAAACAGATGTTTTAGAGCGAAAACATCATCTATTTGCTATATATTGCCCTTCCTATGCAGCCTAGTCTAATACATGCAGTTTGAAGAATAAAATGCATTGAATCAGACAAGATCCAAGAGAGATACTGCGTTTGGTGCCGCGTTATGACCCTTGTCTAAAGAACTCCAAGTGACTGTTGTGTTTAACCCTTCCCCTCTACAGTGCATCATGTCGAGTGCTTTCTCCGAGGGCAGAATCATTAACACTTTTAAAGCCCACTTTCAGGCAAAAGAGGCAAGAGACTGTCAAGTCACTTAACTGCATTCTTATTTCATGAGTGTCAGATAGAGTTTCATGGCTTGATCCTGCATGTAAAGTGACCCTGCCTTGTACTGTAGAGGCAAGCTGGGTCTCCTTGGTGCTCTCTTCATATTGATACTGACAGAGTTCATTGACTTCTCAGCGAAGTAGAGGACATCTTGTGTCTAGCAGTTACACTTCTGAAATGAACAAGATTTACATAGATATAAATATATATAATGTAATAATGTATATAGATTCTGGATTTTTCAGTGAGGGGGACAGAGTAGAGTCATTTTAAGAATTTTTAACAAAATAATTGAACTTTTTTATAGAAAAAATGTATTTGACAAATGTGTATTTTTATGTGTCTTAAAAACGTATCTGGAGAGGCCTTTGAAGGAAGTGTTTTTGTTGCCTAAACCTAACCATACCTTAATTATAGTTTATGGGGCACCTCTGTGGCTTAGGGGTGAAGACGCCAACCATAAACCACGATGTCCCCAGTTCGAGTCTGGATGGGGACCTCTGTTGCATCTCTCTTCCTCATTTCCTGTTACCTGTCCACTTTCACTATCAAATAAATAAGGCATAAAATGCGCCGATAAATCTCTTTATTTGACAAACATGTTTGCTCTAAAAAAATGTTGGCATTGGGCGTAAAAAAGAATGTTAATATTGAGCGGAATCCAGGGTTTTGCAATGTCAATGCACTTACTTGAATGTCTGAACATGCGTGTTCGCATGTGTCTACATATGTGTGAGGGCGAAGTGGCAAGGAATTAAAATTAAGCCACATCTGTCGGAGTGGCCCTGGACCCATAACTCATTCCAGATATGCTCATTTGTTAAAGCTGTGGCGACTAACACCCTGAAGGAGCCATTGCTTCCTCACCAAGGGAGCAGCAAAATAAACGAGGCCCTGCCGTAGGATAGAGAGAGAACGGCAGCAAAAAAAACAACACCACAACAACAGACATATAGACCCTTCACTGGTGCATTCCTAAAAATACACTCCTGTCATATACTGTTGTAGAAGAAAGGGAGAAATTTTGGTTATATGGGCAGCATATAACCGCGCACATGGACAGGGATATGCAACGGCCCCCACATCTCCAATTGTGTGTATTAAACATAAATAAAATGGACTCAGTATCTCAGTCATGGCTGCTTTGACATTCCAGTCACTTCACCACCACAACCTGCCTTTCTGTGCCTCCTTAGCCTATTCCAGCCCCACCCTTTCCACCCCCCCCCCCCATTCTTTTCAAAGATTATTCAAGGTTATTACTTTCTCCAAAAAGGCCACTTTGGATGCGCAGTGGAAATATGTTGACTCTCTTCGATTTTTGAAGGGGTTTGAGTGTATTTCTAATTCACTGGTGGCATGGTTCACTACGTATGAAGCTGCAGTGTGGCTTTCAATGGACCTGAGGGGAACATATTTATAAACCAATGGGGCTGGTAGTGAAGTATTTGCCTTCAAAAACATTAAAGTGGAGGGAACACCATTTGCGGTACTATATTATACATTAAAAATTGAGATGGGGTGACTTTGCTCTGCTACTGACCTCTATCAATATTTGATGGCCGAGAACATCAGCTAGTAAACAATGGAGTGAGAAGGTGATTCAGGGGAAAGGTGAAGGGCAGGGCACATGCATGAAGCCCAAAGAACTGCACACCTGGAAACTGTTTGTGCTAGAAACTCCCCCGCGTGCACGTCAAACATGATCCACCTTTTGACAGTTTAGAGCTCAAAGTAATGGTTGCAATGAAATTAAAATGAGAGGTCCCTAAAGAGAAAACCTTAATTCATCTGTCAATCGGCCAATCGGTCAGACATCCTTTTAAGAAAAAGCACAAAAGACGTTGAACATATCTTCTGCTCAGAGATGATTGTGGCTTGCTTGTTGCCTTAGACCTTTAATTGAAGGCATCTCTCTAGAGGAGAGTACAGGGCCTCCAGGCTGCTCTGACACCATGACCCATGAATTGATGTCATATTCTTTTATGATCAAATGCAAAGCCTTTTGCTTAAATGCATGCAACTGTGCCCAGGCTTACAGTATTACTTGCAGTTACTTCATCCACATGTTAAAAACATACAAAGGTCTGACTTTTAAGGGCACACTGCCAGCTTATTCCGCGTGTCAAAGAACCCTATTGTTTTCAGAGTAAACCCTCATCCTCCACAGCATCAAAACCCATGTCTTTGCTGAGAGTTGTGTATCTTGATGCAGGCAGTCATGTTTATTGTCCTATTTGCCAACACTGATGGACTTCTACACTTTAGAAAAGCAGCAGTTTTATCCCAGTCGCTCTCCAGATTAGCACGTCCCAGTTACTGTACCTTGACAACTTCTTTTGCAAATGATGCAATGCTATGTGATGTGGCAGGTGCGTGTTGCCCTTTAATGTTTTAATGTCATATTTGCAACCCAAATTTGTTTGTTGTGGAGCAAAAATAGTGACAACAGAGTTTGTAAGGCATTTTACGCCTTTATCAGACAGTGATAGTTGAGAGACAACAATAAAAATGAGGAGGGAGAGACAGGGAGTGACACGCAACAATGATTCCCAGCCGAATGCGAACCAGGGACATTGAGGTTCATGGTTGTCTGAGGTTTTATAAATATATTCACTTAATATTAGCTCTAGTAATTAACTCTTAAAGTGAGTTCCAAAGCTCAAACTAACATGTTATATCTTTTTTACTTAATGCAAAAACAAAAGTGTAAAAAGGACAGGTGATTGTTTTATAGGACACTTATGTGCTGGACCTACCTATATATAATAAAAAATTTAGATTATCTTGGTGGTATGTGGAGAGGAAGAGACAGAAGAATGGGGGGAGGGGCAAGTTAATCATCTCAGAGTAGCTTCTCCCATCAACTGGCAGTGACTTTAATCAAATTATGACCTTGTAAAGCATGCAATTGTCATTTGGGACCCTAATCTCTTCGCTAATGACTAATTAGCCCCATCACCTGTTCCTCTAAGCTTCCATTACACCCCCAACAAAGCTTTAAGATAATGGAATAAACAAAAGGGGGAAAAACAATACTTCCCTTGCCACACACACAAAAAAAGAGAAGAAGTAGACCAGACAGACATCAATCAAAACCTGGGAGATTGATTAGAGACTGACAAAATAGCTTTAGGATCCCCCCCCCACACTCTCTGACAAGAGACCACTCTTCAGTGCTCTTGAGGACAATAAGGATACACAAATTCATTAGGAGTAATTAACCGAAAATAGCTCCTGAATACAGGTGGGAAATGGTGAGAGAATTCAGCACAGAGACGCTACCCCAGCGTGAGCTTACAGCACGCAGACAGAGGTTGTGGAAATGATCTAGTGGCCCTGTCTCATCAATAACTTCACCTTATGTTGGGACAAAGCCCTTTGGACTGGAGTTACAAATGAGTAAAGCCCACTTGTTTGTTTTTGTGTTAGGTCTTGTTATGGATTAACTCATTTGCCTCAATCTGAGGACGCACACGTGCAACATCCTGGCTTTTGCAGCGGATTTGCAGAAGGGGATTGGGAGGCTTTTGTTTGTGCCATCCAGTGCCTGTGCAGCTGCACTACTTGGCGGCAGGCACACAAACAGGCGGCTCCCATTCATTAGGCCTTTTTATATCAGAGACACTCTCCTTCTGGGGGCCCGTAGCATCTGCCTCCACATCAGTAAGGGGGGGGGGGGACAGAGACACACTGAGTGGAAGAAGATGGAGACAGAGAGAGTATGCAGGAAAACAGGAAAAGAGAGAAAATGGGCAAATCTGGGAGGGAGATAAGAGGCACAGTGGAATTACAGAAACATAAAAAACTCAGAGTGGCAAACTGCACTGTAGAGTGAGTAGAAAGGGGCTACTCTGATGCAGTGAACCTCATTATTTGGTTGTCTCTCCTCTTCATCGCTCTTTTCTCATCCTCCAATCAGAGGAACATCTGGCTCTAAAGAATAATAATCTGGCGGGGCATTCATAGATCTGACACACATATGAGCACATACACTTCAACGAGTTATCTAAAGAGACACATGGGAGTCAATGCACACAACCGTGAGCAGCTGTAATGGCACGGTATTGTTTTTAAACACACAGCCGTAACTATTTTTACTGATTCAGTGACACATTAAAAAAAACAACTTATTTTGTTCACTACTGTTAACCAAATCACTGTGTAGAATTTAGTTCAAATGTTATTAGATGCAGATGTCAAGGAGTAATGTGACTAAAAACAAAAAGTTGCCAGTGTTATGGCAGATGTGGCCTTTGGTTCTTTATCTTATAGTGATGAATGAGGGATGCCACATACCAAATTAAGATAACCCACAGGCCACCACCACTGCTGTAATGAAGCACTTCAAAATGATATGGCCAGCCCCAATAGAGGTTGTGCTAAATTTCATCTCATTGAATTTCATTAAAGTAAACGCCAGCAAATGCAAGGACAGGGGCTGTCTTTTTTTTTTTTGTTGTTTTTGTTCAGTACGTATAAATCATGACACCCAGAGGGTACCTGCGGGTTGTCTCAGAGGGCAGAAATAAATAAAACATCAGCCATATCTTCATACAAATCAAATTTGTTGAGAAGTAACAGGGGAATGTGAGGCAGAAACAGTTAAACCTGTCAGCTAAGATTGTGTTGGGCCCCTTCAGCATTTGAAATGATGATATAAAGTAGCACAGTGGTAGATTGATCTGTGATTTGGGTAGAAGATGAAATAAAGGAGATATTAAAAATGCATGATTGCAAATCTGAGACAAGCTAATGGACTATTTCTTCTCTATCCCAGCAGTGCTAGTTAGAACAATAAACTTTTTTTTTTGCTCAACACTATTCACACTTTGCACAGCATTGGAGAATTCATCGGGCTGCCAAAATGCCTGCCAACCACTGTCAACACTGTTTTGAAAGATAGTGGGACATTATGGAACTTGGATGGCAAATCAGCTTCATTATATCTACAATCTGTGGAAATTAACATCCACAATTAACCTTTATTTATTGCGGACGACGCACCTCTGGCCAGGTCAGTCAACCCATTTGCATGACATTTAATATAAAGCATTCTTGAATGCAGAGCAGGGACCTGTTATGTTAAAAACAGTGCCTTAAATCTAAATAGAAAACGTGCAGGCTATAGACCCAAGAGCAGGAAAATAACCTTGCTTTGTTGAACCGGGCCCAAAGAATACAGATACAGGAGGCTGTGGATACAGCAAACAAAATGATTACACATTTTAGAGCAATTTCTGGGTCCCGCGGTCATAATCATTTTGTCGATAGCCTTCCAGTGTGCAGGTGCGCTCATACAGATGGTTTTATGAAGATCCATTAAAAATAATTTTGCTCATCGCCAGGCCCAGGAGGGGCCCAAACCAGCAACTGGGAGACAAGCCCAGATGCCTGCTTAGGCTACAGCTCTAACCCACCCCACACTCCTGATGTGGACCACCCTGTCACCATGGGAACGCAGCTAAATAATAAAACCTGTGGAGGTAGGAAGCAAGAATGTATTTGTGTACACGTGCACAAATATGTGCGCACAAGCTCATAAATACACAATTTGTAAACACACATCTTAAGGTGAGAGGCTTAAGCAAAAAAGCAGCAGTTTTCTACTTGTGTAGGAATGATGCCAGCTAAAAGATAACATTTTTGTAGCGATGCAAATGCTTTAAAAAAAAAAAAAATAGGTGAGTTCAAACACAAGATTGCTGATTTGACTGTCACTTTAGGCTATTCCAAAAACACTTTGTTGCGCTGTTCCTCATATCGCATCGAAATGCGCTGCAGTCAAGCAATACTACAACACAAGGCAGCCAGTGAGCGAGGAATTTTTTTGACGTGGTTGTCCTTGGTGGCAAACATTTGATGTGTTTTGATTAGACTCCGGTGGGGAGGATTATAAAAGGCTAAGAGAAATCAATGTTCTTTTAATAAAGAGGACTTGGGTGGGTGGGAGGGAGACAGACAGTTCTGTTCATGACAGCTCCTGTCTTTGCCTTATCTCCCACTTCTCAGATCCCCTAGACAGGCAAATATTTTAACTGTAAACACCCGTGGCTCGACAGCCTGCGTGGGCCTCCTGTCAGGTTTTTCCACTTGCTACTTACTCACCTACTCTCTCTCACACGACCTGAAACGTGCTTGCAGGAATAACCCCACATAAAAAAGATACACACACATGCATAAATGCACCTGGACGCATTGCTAATACAATTATCCCACAAAGCTTCAAGCACACCCATTCTTGAGTTAAGAATGGTGCTGCATGTACTTAGTGATACCTGCATCCTCCAGCTGCCATCAAAGTCCACTGTCACTCAGATTAGCCTGGACATCACCACATGCCTGAGCCACCAGGAGAAGAGAACCACGGTGCAATGCAATGAATTCCAGTAATTAATCCTAGATTACATTCTGTGTCTCTCCATCAAGCGAGCTAGCAACAGTGTGCTGAAAAGCTCACTAGGTTGTGAGAAATTCAAGGCCAATATGGGCACACTTGAGTGGTCTTGGGTTGCAAGGAAGTTTGCAAGTTATTTCACTGAAAGTAATGTTTTGGTAGAGATCCTCTGTCTTACAATAAAGACGCTTTTAATACAAACTAACCAGAAAGTCTGGAGTTGTAGCAAAGGGGTCCCAAAGAGTTGGGGAACACTATACTGAAGAATCTTGAACTTCACAAACAAATCACAAGGAGGCCAGAGTTCCCATAACAAATAATTTTTTAAGGCAAATGCATTCATTTGCTCTCTTTACAAGAGTTAAATTAAAAGATTTATAGAAATCTCATGTCTATGCATCAAGGTAAGTATGAAGCTAACGTGGGAGGCAATTTGCCTAGTTTAGCATAAAGACTAGAAGCAGGGGTTAACAGCTAGCCTGGCTCTCTTCAAAGTCCTAAAAGTAAAACAGCACCTCCAAATCTCACCAAATAAAACCATGTGTTTCGCTTGTTTAATCCATCCATAAACAGTTATGTTACAAAAGACAATAAGAGTACATGCAATAGCTATTTCTGTAACTATTTCTGTAACTACTCGAACTCCTAAAACCGCAAATTGTCATTTTACATTGCCGTTTGTGTTTAGATTAAACAAACAAGACAGAATATGTAAATTTGTGAACTTTGCATGTACTGGTTGGTGTATTTTTGGACCTTTGGAGAGAGCCAGGCTGGCTGTTTCCCCTGCTTCCTGTCTTTGTGCTAAACTAGGCTAATCGCCTCCCAGCTCTAGCTCCGCACTTACATACAGACATGAGATTGATATTGATATTCTCATCTCACTCTCGGAAAGAAATCACATGAGTGTATTTCCCAAAATGTGAACCATTTCTTTAAGAAGGCAATATGCACATACAACTAATTGATTTGTCAAATTATGCGCACTGAGGCATCTGAGGCAGTGCTTTACCTTCTTCCACTGCTGATTCTGACCACTTCACTTCAGGGACACCCTGATGACGTTGCACTGAGATAAATGAAGCGACTTCCTATTCAAGCTGCTACGTTAATGATCTTCCTTTTTAACCTTCACACTGCAACAAAAAAAAATAAAAATGTACCAGTGATCATGGTAAATCAACGTGCATCAAATATGCAAATGACCTGCACCCTTATTCTGAAGGATGTGACGGTAAGTGTTGTGGATTTACAGTAAAATGATTTACATCTGCTGACAACCTGCACATGGCACATAAAGAAAATGTAGGGTCTCAGCTGCAAGGAGAGATAAAAGCATCCCTTCAACAGAACGCTGTATCCCCCGCATACTGAATAGCAGCCTCTTTATCCATCAACTGAGGTTTTCACTCTATCATCAATAAAACTTTGAGGCAATTTGCAGCCGCCCAAAAAAGTTCACGCCACATTTTCATCGTCTGCAAATGTAGATTTGTTTGAAAAACTAATAGAGCTGGTGTGCTCTGGAATGCTTATATTTTGTCTGACCTTTCCAGCTCAATTCCTTTTCCATGGCTATCGAATCTAAATTAAATAAATGAACTACATTATACATTAAAAAGCATTTCAATTAAAAATGATGATCCCTTTGATGCTGAGGCCTGGGTGGTTGATGTGCTTGAGAAGCCACAACGCCTCCCCAAGAGGCCGTGAGGGCCTGTTTACTTCAGATTAGGCCCACAGTCATTTCTCACTGGGGAGGGAAAATAGATTTGCTTTCTCTGTCAGTCTCGTAATAAACAGGACTGTTTTTGCAAACTTACTACAAAAGACTCCATCTTACAAAGAAAAATGTGTGGCCTATTAATTTTGTTGCTAGAGAAAATGTGTGCATGTATTTGTTGCATCGCTCCCTCACTCTCCGGTTTCTCCTCTGATATTTGATATGGAAAAGCATCAGTAAGTCATCTGCAGAGCCCTATGCTCCCGCCCTCCCTAAAGACAAGCCAAGAGCCCTTGAATTAAGTCAATCATTTAGTCGTAACAAATTAATTAAAAGAATAATTAAATCATTAACACATTAAATACGGCAATTAGAAATCTTGTCCTACATGAGTGAATTTGAGTGAATTTAATGGGGGAAGCAAATGGAGCAATGGGGTGTGCCAAAACATAATTTTTATTTAATGCTTTTTTCACAACAACATGCACTTTGGGATAACCCTCCACTAAAGAAATGGTTGACTAATGTTATCTCCTAACGATATTATAATAATATTAAAAAAGGGAATTTACAGAATTACAACTCTAGGGGTCTCAGTATAAGAATTATGTAGTCAAGACTTTGAACTTAAGCATATTTAAATCATGTATATGGTTCTCATAACATCTGGGCACAACACAACTGGCCTCTATAATGGCTCCAGACCCCTCCCCTTCTTGTTGCCTAGTAACTGCAGCATTCTCTTTAGGAGGTAGAACGGGGGACGAAGGGGGTCAGGAGGGCATCAAGGAATAAAAAGGCTTCCCTGCCCAAACTGTCTGTTGGCTTATTGAGCTCCACAGGAAGGATGGCTTGTCCAGAGCAATACTCCCAGATAAGTCATAAGCAATGTTGTGGAGCTGGTTAATTTTGTGCTGTAATACCCTCCATATATCCCCTGTCAACAGACATGATCTTTAAGTTCCCAACCTGCTGATGAGAGCACATTTGAGTAACACCGCAATGTACTGCAGGACAAATCCAGTTAGAGGAACACGAGCGGCGGGAAGTTGAAATTGAGATGATGAAGATGGAGGAGATCAGCGGAGTCTTGTGCTAGTTTAGGCAGGCATGGAAGTTTTATAGTCACATTAAACCATATAGGACCATGACCTATATCGAACAACCAGGATACAGTATAAACAGTTTGTGCGAACACAATTGCCGAGCACTGCGTCCTTGCTGATACGCTACAGAACTTGAACGTCATCCACCTTCCCAGCATCCTCCTGCATCAGTATTTAGATTTGCGAATTTAGAATCTTTGTTCCTGGTGTGCATTTACAATCTTTCAAATGTTGTGCATCTCTGCCAGGGGGTTTGTGAGCTCCCTTAAGACCCTCCAGTTGATCTAGAATGCTGCGACACATGGACTGACAAGAACTAAGAAGAAAAGAGATCATATTTCTCATCATATTGGCTTCTCTGCACTGCCTCCCTATAAAATCCAGAATAGAATTTAAAATCCTTCTCACCTGCAAAGCTCGTAATGGTCAGGCACCATCGTATCTTAAAGAGCTCATAGTACCTTATTACCTCACTAGAGCAGTGTGCTCTCAGAATGCAGGGTTACTTGTGGCTCCTAGAGTCTCCAAAAGTAGAATGGGAGTCCGAGCGTTCAGCTATCAGCTCCTCTCCTGTGGGATCATGTCCCAGTTTGGGTTCAGCAGGCAGACACCATCTCCACATTTAAGAGTAGGATAAGAGTTTCCTCGTTGATAAAGCTTATAGTTATAGTTCCAGTGAGTCCTGAGCTGTCCCTTAGTTATGCTGCTATAGGCCGAGACTGCTGGGAGATTTCCCATGATGCACCTCTCTCCTCCTCGCCAACTGTACACATGCCATTAATGCACGTTACTAACTCAACATCTCTGTCCCGTAGTTTTGTGCTTTCTCATCTCTCTCCTCCTGTTTCTTTCAGCAGGTATATTATTATTTTATTAATATTCCCACGTTATTATTGTTTTAAAAAAATTATATGCAGAATTTGCAGCTCTCTCTCGCTCTCTCTCTCTCTCTCTCTCTCAGCAGCGGCAGATGGCCGCCCACACTGAGTCGGATTCTACTCGAGGTTTCTACCTCTTAAAAGGAAGATTTTCATGCCACTGTCCCCAAGTGCTTGCTTATGGTGGGAACTGTTGGGTCTCTGTTAGGGCTGCACAATTCATCTAAATATTATCAAAATTGCAATATGGCCAAGTGCCATGTCCAAATTCCAAAAGCTGCAATTTTATGATTAAGGCAAAATGTGTCACCAAACAGCATTATAATTAAATACTGTAGTGCTGCAGAGTTCCCGGGCCTACATATCTTGTTCTCCAGATGTAAGAAAACATGTTTGTTTGGTACAGACCCCAACAAATGTAACATGATTTCACTAGTTTTTCAGCGAAAATGAAAACTGATGCAAAAATGGCTATTCCCACTAATCATGAATCATATCGCAGTATTATAACGAGTACAGTCGAGACCTGCTCTATAGGAAAAGTGCAATGAGATCACTTTTGTTAATTGGTGCTATATAGTAACATTTAACTGAATACACATGAAGGCACCAAATTTAATAGATTTACTGCAGAATTATTTTTTTAAATCTATCCTCTTACATCTTAATAGTGCCCAGCCCCTCGCTACTAAGAGGGCATAATGATGCAAACTTGTTTTCACTATTCCTGAATGAGCAGCTGACCTACCCCAACATCAGTCAGAACAGAAAAAAAAACAAAACTGAAAAAACACACACACACACACACACACGTGGTATGACCCTGTGAAACCAAAATAAAACAAATTAAAACAAGCTTGTGTTATTTATATAACCTGATTAAGAATTCATCAGATTATCTGAAACATTGGACTGAAATGAATAATTTAACAGACAAAAAAAAACACTGTTAATGTTGGGGAACAGGGCCTATTGAAAAGGGAGAAGAGCAACCTCAGTAAAATAAGTGGAAATTCAGGTAATTTGCTGTGCTATCACCACATACAGTTGACACTTCCAGACTGCTTTAACATCCATATGTGAAGAAATATTCAGATAGCAATCAAATGGCTTCACAAGAAAGCCTGATGTAAACGACTTGACAACAGCTGGGTTAGAAAGTTTGGCACGAGAGTGTAGATAGAAAAATACATCCTCTGTTGAAAGTTGGGGCAGAGAAAAATCTCCCAACGTAATCACATTGCAAAGTAAAGAGTCTCTGACGGGGGGACACGTCGCCTTTCACAGGCATTATTCTAAGCCCGAGGTTTTATATTTTGCGAGACAAGCTCAACCTTGCATTACGAAATGTAAAAACATCTTTGTGCACAAGGGAAGAGGAGCCAGATATAGTAGTAGTGGCTATACGCACTGGCACCAGCATCACCTCTACAGCAAGGCAACATAACCATAGAGCCCTTAGGGCACTCAACACAATCAAGGGTCTATTTGTGTATACATAGAATGGGAATGATCTCTCACATTGATCCTTTCTAGTCTAAATATTTTTAGAAAGCCATCGATTATATTGGCCAGTACGTTCTGGGAAGCATTAACAGAGAAATGTAACCGTGTCTGAGTGTTCATACATTAGTGAAACTATACAATAATTGTATGTCAGACCACAGTAGGGGGATAAACAGTGACAGTTGCATAAATGAGTTCTTGCCAGATCATATTCTCTAAACAATGATACTTCTATACATGTATTGATCTCCCTCCGGTGCATGTATTCTTATCGAATATTTCGAGATATACCTGTACAATTTGCAAGGTTAAATCGTCACCCTCAGATTGGCAGTGTTGTGGTTCTCAGTGTTATCTCCTAACTGCTGTTTGGTGGAGGCCCACTGGTCCTACAGGTACAGTCACAGCGGCAAGCCAAATCAAAAAGCCAGCACACACTGCGTCCATATATTTCTACACACAGCAAGAGCTGCCCAACACGGAGACAATATACACAGACAGCAGTTTTAACAATCTTTCTCTTAGTGCACACATGAAAGCATTCAGACAAATGTGAATACACAAAGAGCCATCAACAACCCTCCAGTTTTTCTAAATACCGCAAATGGATACTTTAAGAAATTGATCTCTCTGTGTGGTTAATCTATTGTTGCCTTTTTAATGAAACTATTGCAAATTAGCACTCCCCAACATTAAAATGCATCAATAATGGATTCACTTCTAGAATCCACCAAAGAGGCAATGCTCAGGTTCTAATTGCATTTAAACCGATACCGTTGCATAGCATGTGTCGTGTGTAATCTTTCTGGAAAATTGCGGGGTGCCGATTTAGCAGATATCCTGGGAGATATGCAATGCCATGGCTAATCGTACTGCAGGCGAGTTTTGTACCTAAAAATCAAAGTGGTTCATATTCAATGAGTTTTAAGACATCAAAGTGTTTACTTGGAATGAAAAAAAACACAAGATAGTTCTTTTTATCACAGGGCTCCTGGAACTCTTATATAAAACTAATGGGCCAAGTGTTAATACAAAAGAAAAAACTCCCACCAGAGTCTCATTTGGTGATACAGAATGAATATAGCTCACAAATTAAGGACTTAGAACTGTCATTAACAGCCACAGTTATGCATATATAAGCTACAGAAAACAAGCATATAGCATAATGCAATACAGAACAATGGCTCTAAATATTATATTGTTTTGTCCTGGCTTTAAACCATTTATGGTGGCAGACTGCAATTCATTGTTTGATTATGCCTCAATGACCAGAAGCTATCTGTGTGACAAAATACTATTAATATGCTTATGAAGGGCCAAAAGGGATCAACAAATTTGAATAACACCCCCTAAAACTAATGTATTCAGTATCTTTGAAGTATGCTAGCTGTTTAGATAAGGATTTTTGTAAGTCCAGGATGGAGTATCTCTAATGCCTGCTTTGTTGCTTCTTCTCCTGAGTTTTCTTACTTCATCAGTACACCAAAGACAATGCTCTTCTTACACTTCTGCACTAACAAAAATGTAGCCAGAATAAAATGGTATATTTGACAGTGCATGCAGTCTATTTAGCCTTATCTTGGTGGACAAGCCCATGGCTTCAGCATTTCTAGAACAAGAGCAGCATGAGACTATGGTGACTGATGAGGATAAACTTCTTTCCATTGTCTGTTTACAGCAAAAACAAGAGAGATGAAAAATTTAAAATCAGTCATCCCAGACCATTTTCAAATGCTGTGCATAAAAAAAAATGTCTCATGTCTTGGTATATTCCTAACCAGTTCTCATGGATTTACATGGTGGATATGATAAGGGCAATATAATAGACCATTTAGCGCCTTACCTAAAGATACGCTAAACTCTGTTAAGTAAAAGTCATACATACTGAAGTCCATTTTAATGGTGAATAAGTTAAAAAAAAAAAAAAAAAAGTGAAGGAACGTCACTTCACTGAGTACAAATCTTTGAACCGAACAATATGATTCGAATCAGCAGAATGATTTCCACCTCTAATTAAAATGGGTGGAAAATATTCTATAACCTTGCCCTGCTGATTGAGAGGCAACTGCTGTCTTCTTCATATCTGTTTTGCCACAAACAAATCTAATCAAAACCAACACAATCTAACCGCTACCAACAGTAGCCACTGCAGGACCCACAAGTAGTTACTGCTATCAAGCTTCCAGGACTACTTGTTTAACAAGGACGCATGAATGAAATTTGCTGTGCTACTTTGTGGTGTAAACCTGGCAAAAACACATATGCCTTGGCCACTCATCACGCAGAGCACTCAAACAGTCAGAGATTGTGTTATCAAAACAAATGTAAAATGGTCTGAATTAATTTAATTTTGAGATGAAGAATATTCAGCTGTAAAATCTACATACGAAGATGCAGCACAAGATACAGGCCAAGCATGTCAGTAAATTTGAATTAGCTTCTACAGTGCTGCCGGGTTATGGCTGCAAACCTCATCTCAGATCTGTGTCGAAGAAATCACTTCTCCACCTTTTCTCATGCACTTGCGTCAGTTCTCCCTCGTTGGTTTGCTGATGGACTGCGCCCTCACCATGCCAGGCACGCACACTTGCGCAGGCCCACTTATACACAACAAAAATGTTATGCCATGCTCGGACGTGACACGATTTAGGTGCACATTTGCACGGAACCTCACACACACTGCAAGACATCTTCTTAACTAAATTTAAGTGAGGGGTAATGATTTCATCACACCATCGTAGCAGCTTATTGGAGTGCCTGTCAGAACCCAATCCATTTGCAGTGATGAACCTCAAAAGCACGCATATGAACTCATGTACGCACAAGGACCCACCCACACACATTTCTGTATTTATCAAGCATATCATTTGTGAGGAGTATCATGTGAGAGGAAGTCTGGCAGCCTGATTCATGGCCAGATATTCATGGAGATCGTTTTAGTAGACAGCTATGGGTCTGATCCACCCATCCCCCCCCCCCACACACACAACCCACACACACACCCAAGAGAGGCACAATGTACATCTCTGAGCAGACCATCAGTGGTTGTAAAACTGTAGAGTCGTAATGTTCGCCAGCCTTGGGGGCTTATTAGGAGGCATAAAAGCTGCATGCTACCTTCATTCATATTCTCCATAAACACCGTGCCACATCTCAGTTTTTTTTTGCTGCTTTCCGACTCCGGGCAGTTGGAAAATATAAGTCTCTGCGCCACTATTTTGTGCTGCATGATTGATTTGCAAAATAGGCCTGTACTGGAAATGTATCTGAATAAGACTAGGATTTGCCTCTGTGTGTAAGTGCAAATTGCAGTGTCAGATCTCCGCGTGGATGTTGTTTGTCAGGCGTAAACTCAGCATGGCGGCAATTTTCATTCCTCTCTTTACAGCGATGTCTGTATAATCTGCAAAAATAGGAGCTGTCGTTGATTATAGTCAAGGAGAGAGAAAGGACTGGGCAAATTGACATTTCCAACTTAGAAATTCCGGTGAATAAAAAAAAAAAAAACAAAAAAAAAACACCTAGTGCCTGAGAGAGTTTTCAGTTATAAAAATAGAATTATTCATTCCCCTACACTGTGCAAAATTCAGCACGGGAGAAATCCACTGCAGCTCAAGTGCAGACAATTACAGGGGCCAGTGTGCCGTTGTGGGAATCTGATTTTGAGGGAGTATTATCTGGGTTTGAAAACAGGCCCAGGCCACTGAGATCACACCTCTTATCTCCTACGTGCGGTGCGGCGGGATTGAAGACAGCCTGAATCACATATAGCCTCTTTCCCAATTCAAATCAAATGGTAGGTTCAACTTAGAACTAGGTCGCTTGCATTACCTGACAGGCAGATGGGAGGTAGAGAAAGTTAGTTTGTGTATGTGGGTGTGTTTTGGGTGTATAATGTGAGCGAAATCCTGGGAATGAAAGATGAAAATAAAAATGGAGGATATGAAAAATGGAGATATGCAGAAAAAAAATAGGGAGAGGGGTTGGAGAGAAAGTGAGTCTATTGTGTAGGGAATGAGCTACTCTGAAGCTACAACTCATTTGGGTGCCCCTCCCCTTCGCCACTGTCCCCCTCCTCATCCGCGCAGCACAGGAACATCTGGCTTTAAAGCAGCCCAATAAAAGAGCCACTGGGAGGCAAGGAGTGAGCGAGAGAAAAGGTGTGAGAGAATGTGTGAAGGATAGATAAGATAGCGGAGAGATGCAGCGATACAGAGGCAGCGGAAAAGACAGTGAGACTGTATGAGAGAGTGCTTGGGGGCTGTCATAACTGCAGAACCAGGCCCCTTCAAATGACATCCTTCACCAAATCATATTTCACACGAGGCTACAAAGGCCACACCGCATTTAGAGCACTCCATCCCCTGCAGGGGATGGCAACGGCACTCGGGGTTCTGATTCTCTTTCCTACCAAAAAAATGGCCACTTGCTAACCATGTGTCTACATTTACAGTTTGTAATAAAAGACATTGTCAAGCTACAAGTATGTTTGCATGTGGGTGCTGTCACTAATTCAAAGGGAACTGTATTTGCGTGTATATAGAAGGGTGATAGAAAAGGTTTTAAAAGTCTGAACAGTCCATGTTATACACCCTGTGGGGATAAACCCACTTAAACTTACCTGCTTTTACCTTTGCAGAAAACAGTGTAAATTCATAAAATGCACCATAGTTTAGTTGTATAAAAACTGAACACTTGGATTGGGGACGAGTGCTACCTACCTACCAACTAAACAATGTTTTCTCGAAAGTATTTGTAATTCAAATTGATTGTTTTTGGTCACAGTTTCTCCAGGCACTTCCCCCATCAAAATTACATAATTTTAAGAGAAACAGTATGTAGACCAAAATGCCTTGTAAAAAAACAAGCCGATGGTAGTGGCGAGGCTGTGCGGCTGACAGAATGACAGGTACTTTTGACAGCTACCTGTCAAGCAGGTGGGGTGTCGCACTCAAGTCGCAGTGTGATCATTGTCATTTGCAATGCTGAGCAGGTTTATGTAAGGTTTTGTAGGTAAACCAACCAGGCTGCTGTCAAGAATTCAAACTGATGTAAGGCCACCGATTCAATAATCTTTCCAAGAAAACATCCGCACCAGAAAATATAGAATAATGATGAGTCCACATATGCTTCAAAAAAGCAGATAAAAAGATGACAGTATCCATGAAACCGCAGTAAGTATATGCCACCTAGTCATTTTTTCCCCAATTGCATCATGTGCCTGGAAATCCTTGAAATCCAACAGGCTGGAAGCAACAGATTTCATTTGCATTGGTGCTCTGTGCCTCAACAATCCCAGCTCCCAAAGTAGGTCAGCACGAATCGGCGCCTCCGAAAATAATAACAAAAGGTGAGCCCCCTCGCTCTCTCAGGGGTGAATGCTCCGCTTTCGTGCGACTCAGATGCTTCCACTGCGAAATGTGCTGTATCAGCACTCTCCAAATCTGTAGGCATTATACTAGGGCATATTAAGGCACAATATTGCATTCAGAATGCGAAGGCGCTCAGCAGCCATTGTAAAATTTTAACAAGACAATGGGATACACACACACATTGTAAATATGCAGGGTTTTGTTAGAAGGCACTGGAGTTGAAACTGTAATGATGTTAGTGTGTGACGGGGGCTGCCGCAAAGACCGAGTGTGCCGCTATAGCCTCATCCTTTTTCATCAGTGTGTTTTCCCAACCCGAAAAGTGAGTTGGAAAACACAGTCTATTCCTTTGGGGGTGTGTAGCTTTGAGCAAAGTGCACTCGATCTACAAGAGTAAGTCAGGGGCACTGTATATCACTTCAGCACAGCCACACTGTCCTTACACACAAACACACACAATTACACTACAGCATGTCCTCTTTTACTCCCAGATTCACACAAATACACCATGCCCTTCCTCTCACTGCTTCTGATTCTTACACACACACACACACACATTCACACACCACGTCCTCCGTCAGTATTTGAACAGTACATGCAATGTCCAGAGAGCAGGCTTCATGCACCGTTAATGTCTCTGCTGTCCAGATGATTAACGTTACCTGATTCAGATTCTCAAACGTTGCCCAAATTCCACTCTCCTCCCGCTTCACCTTCTGTGTTGAGCTTACTCCTGGGCTTCAGGTAAAAATAGCATCTCCACCCTGTTCCACTCTGCCGTCACACAACCTGCTGTGCCTCCACTGGGATATCAGACCTAGGCAAAATTGATTTTTATTGAGAGAAAGGCTTGCATGTGTCATACAATAAAGTGCACTAGACTCTGGTGTTCTTTGGATAATTTTGGATTTTAGGAATGTGCACACATTAGAGCTGTCACTTTTTATCTTAACTATTAACTAGAGTTCAAACATTGGAAATATCAAGTATCACATTTGTAATGATCTGTTTAAATTCAAAACTCACACCGTGTATTTAAGCTTAACAGGACATGCCTTTCTCCAGCTAAAAGGTGATTGTTCTCTTTGCTAACGCAAAATAGAGAAAACTAACCAGCTGTGCTGAACAGATAATTATAGTAATGTAAGGGAGCATGTTGGATTCAACACCATGGAAAATGTGTGGATAAATGTAAGTGTTTGTAAAATACAACTGCCTCATAACAACATTAGCCTGTTTCTAGCTTTCCCCAAATGAACAATGTTAATTCTGCAATTTAGTTTATGATAGGACTACATGGGTTACATTCAAATTAATTCTGACAACAGTTGTAATTACTTTTTTGAGAAAGTGACAGCCCTAGCATATGCACATTTTTCTGTGCGCAAGAAAGAGTCAAGTGAAATAAAAAATGCTAATACACAACATTTCTGCCAAGACACCTTGGCACAGCAGACAGCTTTACACTGTACCATAGCGTTTTCTGTTGTAATATAGGTTCACCTTTTTTCAAGTCTGTTGTAAAACAATACTCACATGCCTGCATGTACATTGACAGAGTTACAGGTCACTGCAAATGTTCTTCCTGGCCTTTGAGAACCCTCCTAACACAGTTCCGATGTACAGTGAGGGATGGGGGACAAACTGTGCAAGAAAGCATTTCAGAGTTGATCCAAAGCTAATGTGATTCAGCAGTCTAAACTAGACAAATTAAGTGGGCATCTTTCAAAGTTCCGGGTCTTTGCAGAATGAAATTCCACTTTGTGCTGCTATTCCTACACTGCAGCTAAGCAAGAAAACACTGTCTGGGGAAACACAAATCATGTTCACAGATGAGGTAATGTATTAAAGGTAACTTCCCATATTGTAGAAACTGATATTTCCTTGTCTTCTTTTTATTATAAAGCTGGTCTAGGGGCTATATGAATACTGTGATGCTCAATCTAAGTATCCACAGGAAGACGCGTCGGGGTGACCACCGTAACCTGAGAGCTTCGATACCAGCTGACAACTTCAGTATACAAAAAAAACCCCTCTACCTCAATGGAGGACATGATCTGGACAGTTGACATAAACGTTAAGGCTATGCTACTTTGTGCATTACATATAAAATGTATAGTCCCATGTCATATGAAGTGTTATCTAATTAACTTAACGCTGTCTTCCTTCCGCACTCTGATGTATCCCATTTCCCTGGAAGGTATAGCAACTAGAGTGGGTAAAGCGGATATGACGCCATTGACAAGCGACCAAATGAAGTGCACTGTTATCTTGAATAAAATGACATATTTCTCTGAATTTGAACATTGTTGGAAACATTTGGGATAATGTAAGTACACAACTCAACAAAATATATAAACACCGGTCTAGTCGTTTATAGACATTTTAATAGGTTACATATACTTTTAAAGACTCTGGTATTGATATCCACTAATCCTTACACAGGCCCTGGTCTGGCCCACCAATTTATGTAGGAGTTGTTGGGACACCAACAAGCAAATCAGATCAGTGAGAAACTGAAAGTTTACAAAGCTGCAGTGAGCTGCAGACGGGTGGGTTGACTGTCGGATTCTCAGTGGGCTCTGCAGTACAAGCACGCATAATGGATAATGGAGCTTTAACTCAAAATAGAAACTTCCACAAATTTGACATGTATTAAGAACATTCAAGACATCTTCTTGTTAACGTGTTAGCCCTAAGCACCTGATAAGGTAAATCAAAGCTTGTTTCTGTGATTTTGTTTTTGCTTTCTGCCCCCAGTTGTCACGGATTGCTTAATACAACTTCAAGTAACTCACTCAGAATTTACCTTTGACAAGTGATGCAACACAGCTTCAGGAACACTCCCAGAATTCTTGGTTGCCTTGTCAGTGATAGGACTGGATGTGAAGTTGTTGCCCATGGCCAGAATGCACACATTAGGAGTGAGTGGAAGCTCTCCAGCATGGCATATCTCTTTATGTAATGCAATAGCATCTGCTGAAGGCGTTGACATAATCCCAAAACTGAGCCATCCTGTCGGCATGCCAACAAGTCCGCAGAAAAAGCATCTTAAATGGGAGTCTGCAGCAACCAGGCAAACAAGCACAGAAAGAAGGAGAACGATTGTTTGTTAAAAGCTGTTAGTTCAGAAAGAGAGGGTTTGTTGAAGATGGTGGCTTCAATATGTGGAAAAAGTATGTGAAAAAACCCCCCCCACAATGTTTATGCTAAAAATATTTGGCATTTGGTCCATATTGCTGCAAACTTTCTTATACTTTTTATAGTGAGGCAATTTGGAAATCTTGAATCTTGTTTACCAAGCAGGTCTAAAAACCAACCTGTCTTTCTCAAACACTGCAACCCAAATATTTACCCTTACTCTTTTTACTGCTTAGTATTTACAGACTGAGGGTATAATAATGCAAGAGCAAACACATGGAGGGTTTTGAATAAAAACAAAACTTTGAATTGAACCCATCAGTGAAAGCAGTAATTCAAGACCAAACAAACAACAGGGGACTTGAATAACTGACACAAGATTTCCAATTAAGCCACACAAATCTGCAAAACAGTGCCTAGCCCTGTGTGAGGTTACTCACTGTGTGAACATCACATAAATGCAGAACTTCCTTAAAGGTCTTGATCATGTAGGGGCTTCCAGCTCCTAACTGATGTGTGAGATAAGACATATCATGCTTTTGGATATTTGCGAGACAAATATGAAATTATGAAGGGAAAGCTTGAGTTACAAGTCTGGAAGATCACTTCTCCTGTGCAGAACTGGATAGTGTGCCCTGTCAGCTGTGTTGTGTGCATGTGGGCCTGTTGCCACTCTCTAATCAACGTTGATTGAGTCCAGGTGCAAGTTTGTCCTTCCAAGTGCTACGGAGTGGAATCGATACCAATTCACCCACCAAATTTGTTCACGCTGGCAGCAAAACTCTTGAATTACAGTATATCCCATTTTTATATCCAAACGGTGTCGGATTCACAATGCAGACATAGTGTGTTGCGCTCACATATCTGCACCGTACACTGTGTGTCCTGCACTGTCCTTTAGCAGTGAATGTTAGATCCTGTTGTCCTTGTATCATGTGTCAGCATTCAATACAGTGTGTGCCTGGCTGCACCAGTGTCACCCAGAGAAATTCCTGCATGCGATTATGTTTGGTGGACCAAGTGATTCTGAGGGTCTGCAATAAAATTGTCCTAAAGATAAATATCAGCAAACCTCACTTGGCACTTATTAATAAAAACGCACTTCTTGGAACAAGCATGTGACCACAATTACTTTAAATGATTATACATTAAAAGCTGTTTTAACATACTCACTACTATAAGTATACGGCCCACGTATTGCCTCTTTTCACACGCACAGCTTCTATAGTTCTAGTCAGTGTAATACAATTGCTCCTCAACTAACACAACGAACTGGCTTGTCACATTTAAAAATAAGCATTCATGAAATGTGAAGACTTCCCACAAACTTCCCTTTGTCCTACAACTTATTGCCCTGTCTTTCTTTAACAAGAAGCAGGCGTGCTAGAATGGAAGAATGGTTCTGTCCTTCACACTGTCTGATTTGCTTAGGAAAGGCGCTGCACGTCTAATACTAATCTGAACGACAGCAGTGGAAATCTTGGCTCAGTTTCAGAGGCTAGATTGGGCCTGGCCCAGTGACCTTCTCTGAGAGAACATGGAAAGTTTGCCGGCTCAATATGTCACAGCCAGCATGAGCTTAGAAAGAGAACAAGAAAGGAGTGATTAAATGGGTTAGATCCGTGGCTGGCTTTGGTTGATGTCAGGAGGAGTGCAGCTCTGGTTGTACTATGAGATTATCAAAAATTGTATCAAGCTGAAACTCTCTCATCATAGACACATTCAACTTTACAGAGAAGAGAATCAGAAATAAAAGAATAAGAGACTATTTATAATTCCAAAAATATTTCACTGCTGATTTCAGGGGTGATTGAGTATTGTCTTCTGTATTCAGCTCTGGAGTTCAATTTGTATGAGTGCAACAAGTCTAACCCATCAGTAGCGATCAATAAAGCCAGCCCAACATTATAATAAATGACAAAGCTATCATTCTGTTAGGAGCCAGACTTAAGACATTTTCTTTCAGGCATCCCGCTGGATAAGAGCAGATCCCATCCACTGAAAATCATTGCTTTACTGACATAAACAACTGATAATTCAGAAATTGGACATTTCTTAAGGCATAATTATAGCAACTGAAGTAAGTTTAAAGCAAATTAGCCTCACAGGAGGTTGAAACAAAGTGTTAAAACAGGGTTAATTGAATTGTAAGCCTTGTCACAGAAGATTACCAAGTCCAAGAAACACTACTTTAATTGCGTTATTACCATGTGGATTAAGGCATGGGGTATTTTTGCCCAGTAATTATAGCTTGACTGTCCGCGCATTTTAATGCACTTTAGTCAGAATGATTTAGGCGGAAATTTTTGACAGTCCAAACAGAGGAAAGTTCCATTACAAAATGCATCTGTAATGCCTTGGGATAACAATGGCATTTCAGCTGAAATGGTGCCCACAGAATAAGGATTAAAAGGATATATGGTGATAATGAGTAATTAATTTGACAGGACATAGCCTTGATTTGATGCTATTTATGAATCAGAGGAGAGAATCTGAGGAGCCAAAATCAAACAGACTCGGTACACTGTGGTCATTGTTTGGAATTCGTGGAATATCTGCAACATTTAGCTCTTGTTCCACATCCAAATGTATTTAAAAAGTCTTGATTCAGTCCTCAGCAGCCAAATATTGGTTATATCACAAATTATAAATATTAATCATGCAAGTGGCATGGCTCTATGGAAATATCTGAAAACAACTGGATGGATTGCCATGAAATTTGGTGCAGGTGGTGCCAAGATGATGAATCCTAAAGACTGTGGTGGTCCCCTGACTTTTCCTCTAGCGCCACCAGCAGGTCAAAGTTTTCACTTATCTTGTGAAAAATCTCAGCATCTTCTGGACAGATTGGGAAAAAGGTTGGTACAGACATTCATGTTCATCAGGTGATGAATCCTCAAGACAATGGTGATCACCTGACTTCATCTAGTGCCTTTATCACCTCAAAATTTTAATTTTTCCAATACTTGCCAAGAAATGAATTTCCCAACAACATCAGCTGTACTTTGTGTTTAGTGCTATTTAGCAAATTTTAGCAGGCTAACATGTTAAACTAAGATGGTGAATATGGTAAGCAGTATAGTGTTGTCATTGTGAGCATGAAAGTATGTTAATGTTAGCATTTGACTCACAGTACCACTTTGCCAAAGTATAGCCTCACACAGACGATAGTATGGCCGTAGGCTCCTGGTCTTGCTAATTGACAAAAAGACCTCTCTGCCCGGTTTCTGTTGCTGCACAAATGAACCTGGTTTTGTTCCTGTACTGAAACTGCTTTGTTAAGAGTCAAAATGCATGACATCCTTATGGCTGACAAAGGAGAACACTACATCTTAATTCTATTTGATCTCAGGCCTGCATTTGATACCATTGATCATTTCAGCCTCACCAATAGACTAAATAGATGCGTTGGTTTCTCTGGGAATGCCCTGGAGTGGCTTGTGTCTTATTTGCAGCGATTTTTGGTCTCTATTGGTAACTATTGGTCTTCATCCGATCCGCTGTGCCTCAGGGGTTAATCCTCGGGCCTGTTCTTTTCTCTTTGTATATGCTCCCCTTTGGCCATATAATCAGTCACGTTAGTTGTATATCCTTATTGTTATGCGGTCGACACCAGTGGTTCCCAACCATTTTGGTCTATATCCCCAGAGCCCTGTCAAAATAATTCATGTACCCCTTCATAAAATTGGAGTGTCAGTGTTAAGGCTGGTTTGGTCAGCAATCATACTTCTACCACTTGGAGTGAAGATGAATGTTCCAAACATTTATCCATTACTTGTACATAACTATTTTAACTGTTTACTCAAAGAGCTGTAATTCCCATCACTAACCCCTGTTGCTGTTCACTTTCTATACTCCATATGTTGGTCAGATCACAAGAAGCGCTATATGGCAGCCTTTTTGGAGCTCCAGGGAATTCTGTCTATTGCTCAAGGGCACTACAGGGCAGCGGTTTCCAGACCCTGGAATTTGATCACGGCCCTCCAATTAAACATTGGTCTCCCTACTTTCTCCTACTTCTCACATTCATGATTTCAGCAGCTAAGGAACCCAGGACGGTTACAGAATATCATTAGCCTAATGGACGGGAGTGCAGGATGGCAAAATGAATGATTGTATTACGGAGCCATTTGCCGCAGACTTTACATTGACATAAATAGTGCAAACAAACAATAACTGTCCATGTGCCCATTCTACTGTATTGTGATGGCTTGCTGTTTGATACATGGGTTCAAGCTGGGGTCTAAGTGAGAGGGAGAGATGCTCTCGCTGGCCCTCGTGTCGGAGTGAGTGGGTTGGACGGGGGCTAAGTAGCTGGGAACTGGATTTAGACACAACTCAGCGATCCACCAGGACCACTCTGCAAAAAATCCAAGAAGTAGATGAGAGGGAGAGGGAAAGAAACAGTAAAAGAAAATACATAGAGATGGAGAAAGCACTCAGCTTTTCTTTCTTTCCAAGCCATCTTGTCAAGAATGCTTGAATGGAGCCATTATGAATGAAGCATAGATCCAACTAGTATGGGACAGTAACAAGAATAAAAGCTAGATAGTTAGCCTTATAAAGCAGTGGCTTCCAAACTGGGGGTTGGGTCCCCATGAGCGGCCATGAGCTGAATTTAAGGGGTCTTGAGATAATTTCAGAGGTCTGAAATAAGAAAAAATAAAATGCAACATAATACTGTCTATTTTTTGGAGTTCCTGTGAAATACTGTATAGTGTTACCACTTCAGGCCTCTCATCATTGTTGAAATGAAATAGAAATGTCCGAGAAGAGGAAATAACTTCAATTAAACCGCTCACAACTCTGACATTGCTTAATTTAAAGAGATCTAAAGAATGATGGCAACGGTGAAGTATTTAAGAGGTTTATGTCTGATTATATTGAAGCTCATGTCATTTTGTAATTCTGATCTCGTGCTACTTTGTATTTGCAGCACTTGATGTTCTTAATCTAGTCTGTAACACACTTTAAATGACCCATTTGTATGAAGGAAATAAGCACATTTGATTTGTCAGTATTTTGAATGAAGTAATTAAGTGCTGAAGTCATGGTAATTATGCTAATTGTTATTGAAGCTACTCCATGATTGCCAAATAATAACCGATGATATGCTGCTCACATCATTACATTTACATGTTGCTCTCCACAACGGCTTCTTAGCGACGGCTTCGTGATGCCGGGCCTACCATGATCCACTGTCACCAACTGCACACTTGGAGTGAGGGGGACAGAGTGTCTGCAGGGTGCCATCACAGCTTTGGCCCAAAGTGTGTCGTTGCAGCCTTGTCACGTCAAGTCAGTCCCGCTTCATCTCTTTCCTCTCTCCGTCTTCCTCTTTTGGTCAGGTGATGCGCGCACAGAAAAAGCCCGGCCGTCTGCATCTGGAGCCCTAACGCTCTCTGTCAGCTGGCTGTCCCTGCGGTCGCAGTGGAGATTCGTCTTTCTGCTGACGTCCCTTCTGTGTGGCAGAGAGTTGCCAGCCCTAGCATTCTTAAAGGCCTGCCATGGCCCCGAGGCACAGGAAGCAGGTTAACGTATGCGTCAAGGCAACACTGATCTGTTAGTAAACAGCAAAAGGCCAAATTACCAAATGATTGCCTTCTGGATCTGATTCCTATGCTAATCCATCAACAAAATCTATATGAACACACACACACACACACACACCATTACAGATAGTAAAACACTGGAATCTTTTAGGTTTCCCTTTTTTGTTGTTCTAATTAATACACCACATCTTGGGCACACTTGAGGTAATTAACATTGTTTTTTGCCAGCAACACACAGCAGATGGTGATTGAAAATAGAGGGATGAGTCGCTCAATCAACCACCATTTGTCTGTAGCCATTAATTATCTAGCGAAGAATACATTCAGTCCCCAAAGTTGATAGTTTGAGGGGAAGAAGAATACTGTCCTTCTGTTCCTCATTACTCTTTTAACAGCACAAACTGCTGAAACTAGAATGCTGGATAGGGAGATTGCGATTTTAATAGCATAGTCATTATCTTCTCCCATAAGGTGGCATGCGATGGAAGGCTTGTAGGAAAAAAATGGCGCTAACAAAAAAGCGTTTCACAAAATCGACGCCAAGCAACATCTAGTGGTTCATACTGTTCTGATTGATCAAAGACCACTTTCAGAGATGATGGAAACGAAAATCACAGTTATGCTCAAGATGACGGGTCCAGAAACCGCAGCAGGAAAAGTTTATTTTTCTTATGATCAAATGAGAGCCAATGGCTCACGTGACCACTGCAAGAGAACACCACAGGCCATGTGACTTATCCAATCACCCCGAGTTTGTACATGTGATCTGACTGGAATAACAGCCTCTTGCTTGCAGCTATGGTAATCATGATATCACGATGTTTCAAGATTTCATTTCTTCCTCCAGTTCTGGAGTCAAGTCTTGTTGGTTTTGCTTCGCTTGTGAACACCGGGAGTGGAAGATTCTGCCTGGCAACCGATTAGTATTACACACTCCGTTTATATGACGAGAGAAAGAGGGCAAAAGAGAGACAGAAAGTGAAGAGGAGTTTGGGTGATTGAGCAAAGAGAAACCTTGAAGGGACACTAGAGGCAAGAACTCAGCAACACAGCATCACATCCTGGCATCACTACTTTGATGTTATTTTGTCATCACCAGCAGCTCCCTAATCCTACGTCTCTGGCACATTATAATCTTGTTTTTATTCTTTCTGCCAGCCTTGTAGTCAGAGATAATCAGTGTCACCTAACTTTAATTATTGTGATATAATCTGAGATAAATGTTGTTGCTTCAATGTCATTTGTTCTCTATTGCTACAGAAGGGACATTTGTACTCTTGATGTATCTTGTGCGAGGCTGAGAATAAAAAAAAAAAAAGAGTTGCTCATGTTCCACACCACAGGCTTTAATTAACTAGTCTCAGGTAGTCTAGTCTTATTATTGAAGAGTCATTTTTCTACACCGTAACCTGCTTACATGATATTGTGACAGGTGGTAGAAGGAACGGTATCCTCATAAAAGAGATGGCAAAATTGTTCAAGGGTTTCATTTTCAAGTTGCTCTCTACTGCTTGCCCACCAAAAAACTAACCATTTTACACATTCTTGTCACATAGCTGGAAACAAAGGCTGAATAGTAAGGGCCATTTTCGGGATTTCAACAGCATCCGACACAGCAGCCACAGCTAGGTGCCAAATAAAATACAGAGCTACACAACTCAGCGGCAACATCTCAGTGTTTGTCCCACAGAGAGCCCAGACCCATCAAACCCCATTATCTCCAAGGCTACCACTTACTTCCAACTGGAGTAGAGATAGCTGCTTATCTACTGTTTAATAAAAAACAGACACATAACAGATAAAAAAGCCATCCTATCGTGATGGGAAGAGAGAGGTGGGAGAGAAAAAAGCCGACAGGGACCAGAGAGATTTCCAGGGACAGTTTCATTCTGTGGAAAGGGCAAGCAGAAGGAGACCTCCCGCTGTAATGCGGCAGCAAAGCCAAAATGAAAGCCAGCCGCTCTCTTCTCCGGGGCTAAACAGCGGCCTTAATAAAAAACACAATCAGACCCCCCAACTTTAAAGTTTAATGCACATTCTTCCCATATTTCTCTTTGCACCAGTAGAAAGGGACATGGTGGAAGCTCCCAGTGTGATCCCAGCTCCCAGGCTAAGATGTGTGAGTGTGTGTGTGTGTGTGTGTGTTAAAGAAAAAGGGGGGGGTTGTTTTAGTCATAATGAAGCTCCATTGACTATCAAACACACCATCAACTCACTATAGCTCTCCATCGCGTTAATGAAATTGTTCCCCCCAACTTTTTAATTAACTTGCAGACTCATGGTGTGGAGTCAAGTTGTGGACACAGACAAAGACTACAGTGTTCTCTCCCAGGTGATATGAATATCAAAGAGGGAAGTTGCTCTGAATTAAGCTGAGTTTCTTTATTAGGGGAGAAACTTCAGAGGGAGACAGATGTGCTGAGGATGGGCTTGTGTCATTCCTCCTGCGTCAGTCAGCTTTCATTCAACACTTTGATATATAAGCACAGGAGGGAGGGATGATGAATTTATTGCGAAGCTGCATTTGCAGCATGCATTGTTTTCATAACTTTTAAATCTTCCTTTTAAAAACTTCAAGTAAGTCTCCTTGATAATAATCAGAGAGAGCACAAATCATAATCATTCTGCAGCGCTGACTGAAAGTGGTACAACAGTGCTTGATGAGGGGACATTCATCACAGGGAAAGGAAGATAATAGGGAAGCCACTGAAAGAAAGAAAGTTTTTTTTCAAACACATTTCCCTTTATTGGCATGGTGAGGCTGATGAGAATTGCACATAAAAAAATGAAATTCACAAGAAAGTCGTACAATAGGTAGAACCACAAAGGCATTGGTAAGGACTTGGCAGAAGGCAACGTGGATAGGACACAAACAGGTAACAACCCAGAGCGACCCCCTCCCCCCAACACACACACGTACACTTCCAGAAACACACACATACCTGCCTAAAATCACAAACTCACACATACATACATTTGCTCATACACATATTGTCCTTCCAAAAGAAACATGATTACCCAACAAACGTTTAAGCAGTGGCAAAGTCCTCAATAGGTCACATTATTAAAAAGTCTGCCACAGTTGAAATTTGAACCATAAGGTGTTATAATATATTGCTACTCTAGGCAATTTACAAAGCATTTTTTTTATTACAATGATTAAAGCCACATCTATCAAATGGGACACGACACCATTACCCCAACGCTATACAGAGCAAAAGAGTAAAGCAATGTAAAACACAGGTAAAGGTTTTTTTTAAATCCTTCCCTCGACCAATTTTTGCCTCTTTGCATCAATAAAATTAGCCATTTTCTTGTCTCCACAGTCAAACTCCATGAAAGGAAGCCTGTGATCAGCAAAGCTTTCATACAAAAGATTTTTCATTCCTGTGATGGAAGCTGGTTCTCTCATTACTTGGCTTGCGCTAGAAACGGGATATTAATTGAACCAGAAACCGCAAGGTTACCTTTTATGTCATGTCGACGGCGCCGTGATATCTGGACTGTGAGTGGGGGTGCTGTGCGGAGGGGTGGGGTGGTGATGGAAAGTGGTGCGGCATGCGATACATTGTTGAGTAGTTTTCTCTAGGCTTATAGAATGTCATTTAAAATCTGCCAGTTAAGAAAGCTGAGAGGCAGATATCCAAAGTGGTATATATTGTACCGACTGTCATCCTGTTATAGCCATGCACTACACAACAAACAGTTTCAACTCGACACATTTTACACAGAGGGTGGAGTTAAGAGTCAGTCACGTTTGCACAGATGTCACAGGGTAATGCGTGCATTACAATCACATAGACTCAATTACATCTTAAAGGGAAGAGCAGGAGGTGGGAGCGGGGACAATCAAGTGTTTACCGCACAGGGTAATGTCACGGTGATGAAATGCCAAGATACTGGAATGGAGTCATCCTAGCTACCAGCGACTGGGTAATGGGTCAAGTCCAAAAATCACACAATAGGAGCTAAAATACAACTCTGAAAAATAATTTATTGCTTTTTATATAGTTTTTTCCTTCATTTATATTATTATCATTGTTATAATTATTAATCATCTTGTGATTATTGTGAATAATATTAGTAGTATCATCATTGTGTGTGTGTGTGTATATATATATATATATATATATATATCAGAATAATTAATGAAAAATGGGGTACATTTTTTTTGACAATCATGAAAAACACGTTAAAAATGCATTTTACACTGGTTGTATAAGGAAAAACACTGATTGAGAAACTTTATAAACAGAGAAAACTATACATGGCTGACTGTTTTTTCCCCCAACCAAATAACTTAAAAAAGGACGTTTGTTCACATGCTCTCTCAAAATGAGCACTTGGACACATCTTTTCTTTTTTACAATCATATCATGTCTGCTAAACATTATGTAGGTGTACAATATGTTTTACAGTATTGTAATTACTACAGATCGACATTCTGAATTAAGAAATGTTCTCCTCATTTTTAAAAAAGGCTGCATTTTACAGTGCATAGCTGTAACAAATAAAGAACTTTATCAGATATGTACATAAAATAAAAATATTCCTTTTTATAGTATTTGTAAATACAAGGCTACATTTCTCCTTAAAATGTAGACAACAATGTTACCTTGAGAATTATACCTCCAAGATACAATTCCCTATACTCTTGTTTGTAATGTAACACTATATTCGAACACCAGATTTAAAAGAAAAAACGAAAAAAAAAGAAAACAAATCTGGCTGAACAAGCTGCATGTTTTCACTCCCAAAGAATTGTGGGCATTGTAGTGCTTGGAGAAAAAAAAAAATCATGAAAGTTTTTAGTTTTTTTTCTTCTTTCAGTGATGGTTGTACAGCAGTAGGGTGCACCAAACATGTGCACCAGGTTCTGAGGGTTCACTGGCTTTCCCAGAATGCAATGTCTCATCCCAGCACTTCAGCAGCTATGTTCATGTAAACTTTATTTGTGATATATTCATTTATATTGATATAGGTCTATAGACTTATTCTTATATATTCTATGACATAGAGTGTAAAACTTCTGGTAGTCTCGTCGTCAAAGGAGCGAGAAACAACAGTGAGGTATCAGAAGTCCCTCTTTGTGACAGACAGCAGGTGCCACTGAACTGGTTACCTTCTCAGGCTGCGCTGCGCCTCCCTCAGCAAGCTGTCAAAATCCATGGAGTCATACTTGCTTTTCGTGGAGGCTGGATCAAAGTCGTCCGAATGGGAGTCTGAAAGCGGCAAGTAGGATTGTGGTCAGTGCAGAGCAGGATTTCTTAGAATATGTATATCAAACAAGAGGTTGACCTTTGTATTCTCAGAAAACATTACGGTCAGAGCTCACGGAATATTCTGCATTTATACCATTATTGCTCGGTCATGTGTAGCTCACTCTTAATCTGTTAGTTCCTATGGTATTGAGCTTGAAAGGTTTCAGATCTGCATCTTCCTGAAAGAGAAAATGATTTGTTCCCTGTCTTTGACTATGTTAAGTGTAATGTTGCCAAATTTCCACAAAAAAGGATCAGGATCAGACTTAAAGGTAGCATTTTACAAGGGGCTGGCCACAATAACTAGTTGGAAAATGTCTCAATCCATATTTGCATGTTGACATAGAAACAACTAACAAATAATTCAAATAGTGAGGGTAGAAAAAAAGGGCCTTTTTTATTTTTGTTATTATTATTATTTTTTTTTTTTACACGGAGCCAACAGATGTGAAACCATATCCTTCTGTCTGTCCATCTTTCATATGCCCTATTTTTCCTGATCAACGTGATAATACATAAAGAGTATCTTATCTCTGCCAACAGACAGCTTCACAAATGGGGCCCCCAAAGGGCTCAGCAGCACACTCCGAGAGCTTTGAGAAATGGGAATGACCATGGCAGCTAGAAGACGCTGTTGTGATCTAGCGCAATGGCTAAGGGCTGGATTGTGTCACACTGCGCACCTTGAGGGATGAAAAATACCCCGGTGCTCTACTTAAAACTAATGGACAGTGTCTCTGAAAACAAAAAAAAAAAGAAAAAAAGAAGCAAGAGCCTATAAGATTGAGAAGACAGGGAGAGGTTTGGATACCACACTATTATAAGATTCTCCCTTCCTCTCAATCTCTTTATCCTATGCTATCAGTATGGGGACGACCAAAATAGCCTGTTCCTGACAAAGAGGCGGTCGAATGGAGGCCTTTCCATTTCAGTAGACTGATTAGTCAATCTCGGCATAATGTCTATCCTCAAGGCTTTAGGATTAGCAACTGTTTCTCTGTGTGTCAATTTCTCATCATGTCCTCCCTTTAAAAGCTAATGGCTTCAAGCATGTGATTTGAAAATGTATAGTAACTGCTTCATTTATTGCTGCTTCTTTTTCTCGGGAGTGACCCATTGACCCTCTTGCAGTGGTGCATTATACATTCCTGACCTCACATTTTGCTGGCTAATAAATGACAGCGGAAAACTGGCTGCAGATGCAAGAGTCAATACCTATCTTATATGGCATCATCAAATGGAGGAGATGATCTTTTGTGGGTGTGCAACACTTCACATAATGGGGCATCGCTCCTTTAAGTTTCAATATGGCTGCTCAATTATCATCACCTTCTGCAACTAACAGAAGAGACTTCCTAATTTTTCTTCACATGTCAAAAGTAGGGCATCTTGCCGGTGGAAAAAGCCTTGATTTTCTTGATATCTTGCATTATTTATCTAATGTGTCATTCAACCCTCAGCTGCATCCATTTGAGTACAGATTTCTGTCTGAGATGCATGTATCTGATCAATATAGAAGCCATGTAGGCTACATACATGCAAGTTTGCTCTAAAGAAACACTTCTAAGTGAGATGAATTTTGCGATTCTACACTCTGCCACGACTGCCTGTCTCCCAACAAAGGTAGTAGGTATGCTCCCACAGAGGCCCCTCCCTCTATGTAAATGACCGGCCCCTACTTGCCACATCAAGGCTCTACCTCCATTCTGCACCGCAACAGCTGGCAACAGATGGATACTCACTCAGAGGGAGGAGGGTTTGCATGGACTTAACCTTGTTCCCACCTTTCTCACCTCATCTCTTTTCTTGTCTTGTATCACGTCTTCCTCCTCGTAATTTCATCTCCACCCCTCCTTCCTCTTTTCCTTGCTCTTAAAGTGATTCCCACACCCACGCACATGTATATCCAACAGCAAATGAAAACACATCAAAGCTGCTTACATGCTTTTAAGCACTATCTTTTACCCTAATGTGCTGCGTTTCATATCAACAAAGTAGAAACAAGCATTCCATGTCCACATGAGTAATGGAGTCTGCGTTGCTTTCCTTAAGATACTACAGCTACTAGCAGGAAGGAAATGGAGGTCTATTCTTGGTATGTTCACAGAATGACCTCTGAACTCCCTTTGCGCTTGTGCCTGGTGGACATATTCAGGGCTATAGAAATTGCTGGCAGCACAGAGATCTCTTCTGATCTGGAAACATCACTCAAGTCTTTTGCTGTCTGATTTCCCCCCTCTTTCCCCTTTTATTTCTCTTTCCACTGACAGCACTCCCAGCTACGCAAATATACGGCATGACTGCAGGGGTCTGATGGAGAGAACAACAAAGCTGCACTTACCCAAGTCTGTGTAATGTGATTTGCAGAACTCCTTCTGCCCGCCAAAGCACAGCTCGAACTGAGGCTCGTTTGACCTGCGTACGGTGTGTCCATTCTCAAGGGCAGCAAAGGCGTCACAAGTGTAGCGGTACGTGATGAAGCCAAAATTGTCCCTGGTCAAGAATAGAAAATAATACGTCAGAGTGGTGCTGTGGGGCAACAATAACTGAACAGGGGGCCTTGTCTTAGATGAAGATTACACTATTTATATGCAAAAGAGAATCAATAAAAGTGTATCTTTGGGGCTCCATAGGCCTAGAACTAGATGGATCGGGATACGTTCTGAGACTGCAATAGCTCTGTCTTTGTCTTAGACCTTCAACGCTGGCCTTTGTTTCAATTAACAGCAGCATCCTCTCCCCCTACACTAATACCAGACTACCATATAGATGCGCACACACATGCACAGAAAGTCATGGGGCCTTACCCATCGTCCCTCAAGTTCACTGCACATTCTTCAATTTCGCCAAAGACTTCAAAGCGACGCTTCAACTCTGTCCGGGTGCAGTCGGACCTCAGTCGCCCCACGTACACCACCCGTCTCTCGTCCTGCTTGTTAAGAGGAAAGACAGAGTGGAGAAAGGAGATTAAAAGGGGGAGTCTGTTTTTCTTTTCCCCCTCTCTTTCTTCACTGAGCCCTAATGAATTGGTCTTGATCACTCCTGTGGATACTGCTGCTGACTTTAGGCCCCCGTTCCTCTGTGATTGGTTCAGCTTGCTTCCTGTTATCTGATAGAGTTGCAGATAGAGAGCCCTCAGTCTGCCTTGGCACTACAATTCCTTTTTCTCTCTGCAACTCATCAACCAGAGGCAGAGTGATTTTTATCAAATGATGCCATGTCTTAAGTTTGGGGCTGCTTCTTCTTTTTGTCAAGTCTAAAAATAAGGCTGTGGGGTGACTCACCCATATATCAGAAAAGCCTGTTTCTTTCTTTCCAGCTTGGGAGTGGAACTCACAATACACAGCGAACTAGGCATGGTTGCTAAATGAGTGGTCTGTTAATATTGTAAGGATATTCATTACCAAGAGAAAGGGAGCAATAAGAGCAGCAGCAGTGAGCCACAGGGCAAAAAAACATGGATTTCCTTGAACCTTAGAGGACGAGGGGGTCATAGTGGAATAATTTTGGAATAAACTGCACCAGGCTGCAATTACAGCTTTTGAGTAATTTAATTGCATCTGCTAATCATATAATACAGCACAAGCCTGGGGCTATAGTGTATCACTAGTATTATTTATTTATTCATTCATTTACTTGCCATTACTGGGGCAAGTCCACTGAGGCCCGTTGAAATTTTGAATGCTGTCTTGAGGGTAGTAGTAACAAGTATGTAAATCAGTTGCCTGATGCTAAACTCAAAGTTCACCTTTGCCCCGTTGAGACTTATATATAAAGTAGCAGAGAAAAATACAAATTAACTACAGATTACTGTTTTTACAGTTTTTTCTACTCTCTTTCATGCTTACATACTGTTTGCGACAAAAAAAGTATTTGCTGAATTAGGGGTTTAGTTGCTGACAACTGATAAATAGGCGGCCTTTTCTTGATGGCACCCTGAGGGCTGCCTGTGCGTGTGGGTGTGTGAGTGAGTAAGAGACTGAGGCAAAAACAGAGTGAAGGAGACAGACAGACCGAAGGAGACGCTTTCACATCCCTGGCCTTCCAAACCTTGTTTGACAGCTTGAGCTACACTGCTCGTAATTGCTGGTCTTTCTATCTCTGAAAATGTATGCATGCCAGGCCAGGTTTGCATTACTGGATCATTTAATGTGTACTTTATCAACGGGTGGTAGTAGCGTCGCCCCACTGGAAACCTGAGTTATTTCACACTGAGACGTGGAGAGCGGAGATATTGGAGAAATGTGAAATTCACTGCATCAGGCTGAATTTTGAAATAGATACAGAAAAAGGAAAAAGAGCTCAAGAGAATCAGTGGCCGTTTCCTTTTTTTTTGTCCTTCCCCCGTCTTGCTCTCCTAGTTTCTGTTTTCCACTATTTTAACATTTTACCCCTGTGGTGTGATTAATAAGAGTCGACAAGGTTTCCAGACGACAGAGACGTTAAAAATACACAACCCGGAGATAAAGAGGAAGGGCCTGTCGCCTGAATCATTCAGGAACTCATTTTGTATGTATTCTTTCAGTAGGGATACACTGTGGCACATGGCACTGGGCTGGAGGCTGTCTCATCCTAAGTAGTGTGTGTGTGTGTGTGTGTGTGTCTGTGGGTGCTTTGTATGTGTTTGCAGGATTTCGTACATTTGCCACAGCAGTGATTGCATGTGGTCCTTTATCAGCGTCGCAGGAAACACGTATAGTCAAGCATAGAAACAAGGAGGATAGAGGAAATTAGATGGCACTTGTGTCAGTTGACTCACTATTGCTTTTTGCCTTTGCCTCTCTCTCTGCTCAGCCCTTTCGAACTCCCGCTTCTCATAGTCCCGGCGGTACTCCTCCCTCTTCAGCCTCTCGTGCTGGTACTCCTCGTAGCTGTCATACCTGCGGAGGAAAGGATACGTATGACATCACTGTCCTAGCTCATCCTCTAAATTCATCCTTCCTGTTGATGTCTATGAAGAACAATTGCCAGTATTCACATAGGACCATTCCACTGTTTTCTGACCACTAATGGTTGAGAAGGGGGTTGCAAAGGATAGGATATAGACATGGTAATAAGATGTCTCTTCGCCATTGCTATGATTACGGAGCCCGCAGGATAGGCCCGCGGGAGTGCCGGCGAGCAGCACGGTCGGGGAGCCAGGCAGCTGCAACTGTCAGCACAACTTCACATGTCATTACTTTCTGCTTAGTTAGGGCTTCATCAAGAAGGAAAGTGCAACTTTCTCCCCCACCCCAGACAAGCAGAAGACGTGTCCGTTAAGTTTTCGACTGATGAGCGACTCTTGGGCTTGTCGGGTGTCATTAGGCCCATGGGTGCCAAATCAGCTTGGAGCGCTGAGATGGTGTCAGTCTCCCTCTCTCTCTCTCGCTCTCTCTCCCTCCCTTTCTGCACTGTGCCAGTACATCTCTGCATATAAAATGGTCCCCTCCGCAGTATCTCACAGAAAACTACAGAGGCACTAAGTTGAATAAGCATCATTATACAGCTGGGAGTGTCAACTTGTGAGTGAAGTATGAATGTGCAACAGTATGATTTGGGATTATTTTGTCACTGGTCCAATAAAACACAATAAATTAAACATATTTGCCCTGAATGTTTGTCACGGGGCCCCTTTGTGAATGGGATAGACTGCGAAAAAGCTTCGGTCTTGATGTGAAAAGGGAATCACAGGGAAATCAAACTATTTCTGAGTGGTGACAGGGAAAAGTGACTTTCTGTGCATTTGTCTACAGTGACTAGATTTTATACTTCAGCCTTTCTTCCTTACACATCATAATGACAGGCAGTAGCTAACCGTAGGCAGTATTTCCGAACCTGACTAAACAAAGGTTAATGACATATAAAATTGGAGGTTAAATAATTCATTTAAAATAATCACCTTGGCCGGCGAGGAGATCGAGACTGAGGGTGGGGGCTCTTGTGAGTCCTGGAACGAAAGGTGCTTGAATCTGTGTTGTGACGAGACCTGTGGAAAAAAACTGAAAATGTTAAATATGAAAATATTATTTAACAGCACCTCAGAATGCTGTTCATTTCATACATCACAAAAATGCATTAAAACAATCATAGTATATACGTTTTATCCCTGTCAACTTGTGACGCCCTGGTTAACCAGGGAACCAAATGAACTGCTTTGATATTCACAAGACCCATTTAGCAACTGGGTTAATTCCAGATAAAAGCATTTTTTATTCTCCTAGCCTTGTCCCAATTTAACCTGTGCCCAAAGAAAGTGTGCGTGATTTTCTACAGAACCTTTGTACACTCCTGAGCTAGCATATACAAGCACCTGCTATCTATGTTGTATGAGGAAATGGTCAATACTGTAGGCCCTAGTGGCATGACTGTAGAGCTTGTACCCCTTCACTCCTTAAGCTTCTGATGCTTAATTATTGAAGTGTTGCTGAAGAAGGAAGACCTGAATTATGGAGGGAGAGAAGTTTGGGAAGTAAAGCAAAGGAGTGCCAGTTTGGAAAGATCGAGGATCTGACGCTGTAAAACTTGAAACAGAGATGAGGGATTTTGAGAATTGTTTTGCTGAAATTCTATTTATCATTTCTTACATGAAAATATAACAAGCTTCTTGTGCTGTCGCTTTCAAAACTCCAATCCCTATCCAGTATTTTTAGAAAACTTGTCAGTGTCAGATTCTGATCGACTGCCTTGAAACTATTACTGTATAATTTGTGAGCAAGTTGGTGTAGAGCAAAGAACAAGGGCTTGAACAGAATAAAGTGATTATATTGGCTCTGTGGAGTAAACTGACCTTTAAGTAATCAGGCAAACAAACTGAGTCACTGCAGTGGAGTCCTACACTGTGAAGCACAGAATGAACTACTCCTGACAAACTGAATTTACTCACATCCTTCTCAGTAACTACGGCTTGCCTCTGTTCTTCTACCAAAAAAACCCAACCGAAAACCCCTCGGCTCTGATCAAAGGGAAGCATGGGAAATGTAGTCCTCACACAAAGCTATGATGATAGGAGTCCCTTTTGAGAGGGGTTTTGAGACTACATTCCCACAGCCTGTATTTGGCTTTCATCTCTGGGGATGTAAAAGAGGAGGGTTTGCCACTCAGTAAAAACAACAGCTGCCGCTTAAAACAATAGCCCCGGCATCAAACAAAAAACAGGAGCATGCGAGGGAGCGAATGAGGAGCGGGGTGAGTGTAAGAAAGACACTCAAATAAAACTCCCTGCCTAGAGATTAAAACTCATACTGTTCAATAGGCCAGTGCCTCTGGCACGTTTTATGTTCTGGGTTTTCTTTTTTTGGTTCATTGTGTGTCGTTTTAGGGAGATCGCACCATTCAACTAATCTTTTTTTCCCCATTATCATTTCAGTGAAACTGAAGTGCCACCTGGCATAACAGGCAGAATGTGGTTAGTGTAACAACTGCAGACAATTTGGTTAGAATCCTTTCCACCTCTCTTTCACCTGTTAAATCTCTTTGTGTCAGACTTGCTAAATCTATCCTGCATTCAGTCCAAGAAAGGCAAGGAATAGCAGGAGGTCAAGAACCCATGCCAAGACTCTCCAGGTTCTGTCTTATGTGACACCACCTCTGACGACTGATCAGGCCTGTTTTACACTCCTAAGCTAGATCCCCTGCCGGCTCCAAGACCTGTTTAAACTGCATGGGAGGGGAGCAGCCAATATTCAGCCAAAAGAAGCGGGAGATGTGTGTGTGTGTGTGTATGTGTGTGCGTGCGAGAGAGAGAAAATTTACCAGGAGGAGGGGCATCTGTCAGGTGAGCTCGAGAGGGAGCGCCTCCGGTAGCGCGAGGAGGAGCTGCGGGAGCCAGAGTGGGAACGAGAACGGGAGCGGGACTCGCTGCTGGTCCAGCAGAAAGGCCTGCTGGGCGAGAGGAGGAGGGAAGAAGGTGGGGAGACGGAGCCTCGTGAAGGGGAGCAGCTGGATGGTGGGGAACAGGAGGGAGAGCAGGGGGCACAGTCAAAGAGTAGGTCCAGAGGGGTGCCCTCCCATAGATAAAGAAAGCGATTCTCACGACCCTCACCCAGCTCTAGCTCATCATGGAAGGGCAGGAAACCTGGGTGCATATAGTTGGAGCCAGGCAACCTCTGGGAATAGTAGCCATCCTCTCCCTCCTCAAGGGACTGTGGGGCTGCAGCCTTATTCGGTTTGCTCTCCTGGCCACCCTGGCTACAAAGGGCTTGTAAGGGGTGGCCAAAATGCTTGTTGAGTTCTGCTCTGATTTCCTGGTCGCACAGAAGCTTCCGGCTGGTGACAGAAGGTTGGTCCCCGTCAGTAGTGGCCTCTTGTGAGGGGATCTGGGTGGTTTGTGTAAGGGTCGGCTTCCCTAATCCCTGGACCCGGGCTGCTTCTCCATCCACAGAGGCAAAATTATGCTGCTTAGCCAAAGGACCAGATGAAGCTGATGATGGAGAACAAGAAGATGAAGATGACGAAAAGGACAGTGGCATGGCTGAGTCCTTACATTCAACATGCCTGTCCTCCACTTTGCCTGCAGGAGGCATGGGAGCAGCAGTGGCACCTGAGGTGACCGTCATTTCTGCTGCTGTAGTCATGGTAACAGTGGCTGTGCCGCCGTCCTTCTTAGTGCTAGCTGACGCCTGGCAATAGTCATGGTCATGGTAGCCACGGGGCGCCACCCGCTTATTGTTGCTAGTGCTGCGATGCTCCTCAAGGCCACCCCCCACTGTGTGTTGGGTGACGTAGTAAGGGAGGGCGGTGGACGCTTTGCTCAGCTGGGCATAAAGCTCAGTCTGTTCGGGGCCCTTCCTGGTGGGGCCCCCGCCTGAGGCACCTGGGGCCAGGGCCAGAGCGCCGGGGCCCAACTCACTCAGCCTGGCTCTTTTGCATGCCAAGGCTGAGGAGGAACATGAAGACAACTTGGTTTTGAACGATGCTTTGAAAGGATTCTCTTGACTGGCTTTGTGTGGGGGCGTGGTAGGTGGTGTCAGACCTGCAGAGGGAGGCAAAGACAGCAGTTGGTGGAGGGGTGGGGGAAATAATAAAATGAAAATGGAATCATAATACAAACCTCCCCAAAAAACCCCCTCTCCCTCCTCCCCTCACTCATCTATAAACTCCCAGGTCAGTTTATGGACAGTGGACACAGATACATGCCTGATTAAAATATTCACTTTCACTTGGCCTAATCCTGATCTCTATTTTATTACAATCTTGACAGATTAATGTAATGGTTGGTGTAACTTAATATGGTGGTGCTATAATACGGATGGCTTGCCATCCCTTTCCTCTCTGACCTTGGAAAGAGAGGAAAGGGAGGACAAAATAAAACCTGTAGAGGACAAACGTAATGCATCCGATGAAAAAAATTGTAAGTAAATGTATCATATCTCTGCCAGCCTAACATAAATGTTTGCACTGGACAGCAGCAAATTCATCTGAATTAAACCAAAGACCTTTTTAATCGATCTGAAAGAACAATCACTGACGTGTCGCCATGCATGTTTCAAGATTATCCAGCATCATCTCCCTTCTCTTTGAAACAATATAGAAAGATATTTAACTATTCTTAATGCACACGCTAGCTTGGTGATGTTGCCATGGTGAGACGTTTGCTATGTCACGGAAGCACAGGAAGTATTGGCGAATGGGTTGCCATTCTTCTCAGATGGCATATCCCTACTGCTTGTGCCACCCCCCACCCCCCCACCCATCTTTTCCCCCGCCTTCTCCAGATTTACAACCAGACAGATGGCAGTTATATGGGAAGTCCTGAGATGAGCCCACTTTATAGCATTGTTAATGCACTCACACAAACAGCCACCACTATTACTCTCATTCTCTCTTTCCCCCTCTCCTTTAGTCTTGTATTCTCCCCCTTTTCCTGTCTGCCATCTTCCATGGATCAATCTCTATTTCTCCCTTTCCGTCACTCGGCATCCTATCCTGTTTCTGTCTTGCACAGAACAAATGTGCCCACACACACGCACACACACACACACACACTCGTCACTAACAGTCTCTCCACTGGAGTCAAACTCAGGCACTTTGAAACACCTACGCTCTCCCCTCTTCTTTGCCTTTCCTATAATGCACATCATTCTTCCCTTGCTAGTGAATTGCACCAAATGACAGCTATTAGTATCAAATCCAGTGTTAGAGTATGTACGGGGAAGACAGCTTGGCAAAGAGAGTGTGGGAGCCTGATACATATATATGCAAGTTTCTGAAACCACTTGCTGTGTTTGGAATCCCTGATCCAACGGCTTATCATCCTACTTATTATCTGGATGTGTCTGTAAGTAGGACTGCAAGTCCTCACTCCCCTCTTTCTCCCCTATTTCTCTTCCATCTCTCAGTTCGGATAGTGATAGAGTATAGACATATATATGCATTATGCCAATGAAATGAGCTATGAAAAAGAGAAGGGAGAGGGGGTGCTACACAATGCCTGAGGAACTTCTGTTTCACCAATGAAGCGCCATCTGTCCAAAACAATGTGCGCGTGGGGTCATAAACTAGGAGCCATTAGCAATAGGGGTGAAATAAATCAGAATTAGATAAATATGTGCCTCTCAGTCAAACCTGCTAGTGATGGATGATCCGCAGACACAAACACCAATCATGTAGCCACCAGAGAGAAAACGATGGAGCAAGTGAGCAAGACAGAAAGAGAGTAGAGGGTTTTATAAAAATGTTCTCCTCCAGCTGTAAATTGCAAGAAGACTTTGAAGCGAATAACAACTCCAACTGCTTAAAGAGTTGATCCCGTGGTAAGCCATGCAAATAGCAACACACAGACCACCCCAATGTCATGAGATATAGTAATTAAAGACAACACGGCAGCATAGCGTAAATCTATTAGCTTGGCAGAGATTAGGCCACAACAGTCAGATCCTAGGTGGCCTCACTGCCTGTTGTAGCCTTTACTGTACCTCTCTGAGACGTGTCAAGAAAACATGTAGTCAACAGTCATAAAGTTGCTTTTATTTAGAATTAAACATAATTTGGCTCAGTACAAGGTGTACAGATCAACTGATAATCCAATTTATCTTTCTATGAAACAGTAACCACTACTACTACTACAACTCATCACAAAGGCAGAAAATAATGTGTTACTGGCAGCAATTCATGGAAAGTTCCATTAGTGAGTTGTCGACCTGCCTTTCAGGTGGAGGGTGGAGCTGCCCACTTGGCTAACTTCCATCTGGTTATCAGTAACACCACCATAATCTCTATTGTAGTGGAAAGTTACTCTACGTCGCAAAGGATATGTAACTCCAGACCTTAGAGCTTTCACCTCCACTTACTGGGATCTATAGCCATCTGTCTCATACAGCACGAGACTCAAAAGCTAATCCCTAAGTAGGAAAGGGGCTCAGTAACCTGGGGCTAATGACTTTCCTGCTAATATTCAATCCTAAATTTGTACAGAAGTCAGGTGAAGGTCTTTATTTGACCGTCAAAATGGATGCGGTGGAACAGAACGGACGCGCAGATTTGGCCACAGGTCAATAGACTCACCCACGTGCAGTAAAATAGGAAGAAATATTAACCGTGCTTGTTTGTCCCAGAGCTTAAGCAGCCCTGCTCTTTACCTTCTTTAGGTCTCAACAGGCATCACCTTTGACCCCAAAAGCTTAGCTACACAAAAGGGTTAAACAGCACTTCAAACAAGGTCAGAGGGACACATGGAGACCTCTTGGGGTCTGACGTGTGACATATTTCCATCCCCCACAAGAGCTAAGTAGAAGGTACAGGGGGCAGACATGACGTATGTATGTGGACCATTTCACCCTGCTGGTAAATGAATACCCGACGGGGCCAGCGTAACATCACACAGTGTGAGAGGCTAAAGGGCAACCATTTTGTTTTTTGACCTTAGATGATTAATTCATCATTGAGAGAAATAGAGCTATGACCCCCAATATTGCAGCTTTTACATTCTCTTCATTTTTGTGTCTTTTGTGTCCTATAGCATTCTTCTGTTGTAGTTAATTATAACTCAGTAACACAAAAGGATGTGTCAATAATGATGCTGAAATCCTGAAATGCTTAAACATTGTAAAAAAAAGACTCCCAAGTCAGCTGATCTACTTGCCTGTATGTCTAGGGACCTAAGGAAAGGATGGCACAGATAAAACCGGCAAAAGTGTGTTACAGTGCAAAACCAATTAAAACAATAACACTGCCATTTCAATTCTCCTATGTGTAGGGTAAGTAAGCTGTCAGTCAGAGAGCATTAGCATCTGTCAGAGGAAGACAAAAAACATTAACTTTTCAGTTAACAGCGGAGAGGAAGTGGTGGAGGATGGGAGGGGTTTGCTAATAAACCCTGAAGAGATTGGAAAGCATAATCAATACTCAGGCACATAAAAATATTCTCTTATGCCTTCACCTTGAACTCTGAATTGTGATGGAACTATCAAGCTGTTGGAGCCAAAGTTAACCCATTACTAGCTACAACAGGGAGGTGAGAATTTCCAAAAGCTTTAGCTTTAAGTAATCAGAAAGGTGTGCTTACCTGGGGTTCCAGCAATCTCCACACTTAATGTGCGTTCAATGGTTTTGTTCTCAAACGGGGATCCCTTGAGGTCACTGGAAGACAAAAAAGTACAACATTTTACTTCTCAGGTGAAAGTAAGACTTTAAAAGCTTTTGTGATGTAAGAAATGGAAATGAGCCACAAAAATGCCTCAACTTGGATTCTAGTCTATATAGTTTTCTTTGGCTTTGTCTTTTTTTCTGTAGTTCGCTGTTGCTTTTTGCCTGGAATAATGTGGAAAAACTTCTCACACTTACTTTGGAGACTCTGGGGTCAAAGGAAGTGGCAAGGTGGTTGGTTTGGCTGCAGAACACAAAGGAGCATGGGTAATTATTGATCTATGTATAACACTCATGGCAGAAGAGAACAGGCCCACATTCTGCAACTATTAATCTCAAATTGGCTCATTAAATGCAATTATTACTACAAAAACACATATTAGAAAGTCTTTCTATGGACACTATTGAACAAAGCATATCTTTTTACATTGACCCCGTTTTAACAATTTATTCTCTTAGGATAGACTGGTCACTCTGTGAGGCAGGATGAAGTGATGGTGCGTATTTCACAGGTGTCTAGACTCAGACATACCCCGTTCAAGACAACAAATAGATCGAAATGGAATAAAGACATAGAGAGACAATGCCACAAACAAGACACATGACAGTGGGTGAGCCCCTCCCTGGACAATAAAGTCATAATCGCATGCACCAACAGCAGAGGAGTGGAAAAAAGGAAGAAAGGAGAGTCAAGGAAGCTTGTGCAGTTGCCCGAGGCTCTGGCAGACTTGTGCTCCAGCTAAGGGAACGTGGCTTTAGTAGCACGACGCTAAAGAGTAGCACCCGAGCTCTGAGTCTAACGTACATATTCAGCACACTCAGCTCAATCAGCCAAAGATGGTTCAAGGGTTGACTTTATGAATACAAGACGTACAGTGGCAAGACAAGGCTCACCCCTTTTCCCACCCCCTCCTTTTTTAAATTTTATTTCACTCTATTAAAATTTAAAAGAATGCCTTCCGGGACTAGCAAAAAGCATTGGCTAGCAGGCTGTTTGTCGTCATTGTTGTTTATGCTCTCAGAATGACTGTTAGATTCGTATTAGAATAGGGGTTAGTTGTGAAGTCAAACTGGGAAGTGGTTAGAGCAGGAGAGGGAGAAGAGAGAGCAGAGATAAGGCCAGTGGGGGGGATGCAGTCATGATTACCTAACAATGGGTGGCCCTGGTCGTCGGGGTGCTCGCTGAGTGCCTGCCTGTGTGGGTGCCCTTGCCCTTGTATGATGCAGGGAGGGGCGGGCTCTGCAATTCTAGTATCTGGGAAGAGCGGGCTTGGTGGGCCCTGTGAGAGCACCGCTGCGGGGCTGCCCGTGACATGGTCATCATCATCATCATCATCATCATCAACACCATCATCATCATCATGGTCAACATCCTCCCCATGGTTTAGCCACCCCAGCTCTAGTCCAAAGCCCATGTCTAGCCCTGAGTCTGGCTGGCTAACCCAGCTCTCTAGGTCGGTGAGAGGTGACAACCAGGACCCTAAGTCAGGATTTTTAACCTGACTTACTGCCCAGTTTCTACAATCAGTGGTCCCTCCCACCTCTTCCTCCTCCACCTTTGAAACGGCCTGGGCTGGGCTCTCAGGCCTCTTACCTGCTGATTTGCTCTGAGTGCTGGGTAAAGGGGTGATCTTAGGTGGGAGTAAGTGGGCTCCATACTGAGCAGGCCTCTGTTTGGAGGTGAGCAGCTGGCTAAGTAAGGGGTGCCCTGGCTTCTCATTTCTTTTCCTAATAGTCACTGTGATGTGCCTATGTGGTGCACGGCCGGCACTACTACTGTTACTACGGCCTTGCCTGCCAAAGCCCTCACTAGCCTGAGTGGCGCCCGCAGCCTCTCGGCAATGCTCACAGCTGTGACTCACCTCTCGGGGAGGGAGGGAATAAGAATGCATATACCTAATGAACCTAGCGGCGGCCAGGCGGCCCACATCGCCTGGCGGCCTTCCTTCTTCACTGGGCGGCCCGTGCTCCAGTTTGGGGCGGGCATGGCCGCAGGTGGGGGTTCTGTGGCCAACAGGGATAGAAGCACCCTCCGACTCCTCAACCCCGTCATCGTGACTGCAACGCTGCCACTTCCCAGCCCCAACACCAGCCACACTACACTCGCCTGCAGCCCGGCTCTCACCTCGCTGGTGATGCTGCGGCGGCTGCTGCTGCTGCTGCTGCTGCTGTTGTTGAGATGGTACAGCTGACTTCTTCTTGGAGATGGTGGAAGAGGACGAAGAGGTGGAAGAGAGGGAGGAGAACGAGGAGGTGGATAACGAGGATGGCGAAGAGGAGGAGGAAGAGGCGCCAAGAACCAGGCCACTCTTGTCCCTGCCACTTGTACCCCCCCAGGTGCTCTTGGCTTCACTGGCTTTGGTGTGGAGCAGGATGTCATCAGTGGCCGTTAGGTATTTCAGCAGCTCAGTGCAAGGCCGCCTCACCGGGCGGTTCTGTTGGCTGGAGCCCCCTCTTGCTTTGCCATTCCAGGGGCTCTCCGTCTGTGCAACACAGTAAGATAGAGAAAATTATTTAGTTTGCTTAAATATAAAGTTTTGCTCACTGTTGTTATTATAGTGCAGTTGATCCAGTTTTGACAATTGTTAAGTGCTTTATTTGGCACAAAAATAAAAGGAGAAAGAGATGGAGCCAGAGAGAGGCTTAAAGAGCGACTCAAACAGCCTGAGCACAGTGGTTGCCCAACTGTCTGGGAGGCGATGGTGGGAGTGCGGTCCGCCCATCATCTTAATTGCGTGGCCCTCCGAGCACCACCGCGCCACTCTGTACGCGCACCATGTCCTCCGGGAGTCCTCATTCGCTGTGCTCCAGAAATGGATGACTCAAAAGGCACAGTATGAAAATAGACTCTGTGAGGAAGGTTGACACACTGCATGTGCAAACATAGTAAGCGCAACACACACAAATCTGTGTCTGTGTTGTGTTCACCACACAATATGATCACATACAGATGTTTTTTACATTCAACAGATTTTAAGGACTAGGGCAAGTATTACAAATAGAGATTTCAGACATTTTTCCCAAACAAGAACAAATTATCAACTGCTGTAGGCTGTATGACACTGAACATGCAGTATGTCACTTCTGACATGAAATGCAAACAGATTACAGAAATCATATTTAATTCACATTCATAAACCTATGATACTTACACTGACTAAAATTAATCTCAATCAACCCCATTCCTTTACAAAAAAAATCCTTTTGAGAGCCATCTAATGAGTACATCAAGTCTGATATTTTGATCTTGTCGTCTCAAGGCATCAATCTCGCCGCAAGAGTGCCTGTCGCTGCTTTTTTTCCTTTTTTTTCAACAGGCACCATACCAAGGCGGATAAGTGGTGGAGCTAATGAGACAACGGTGCTGCTGCCTTGCTTGGAAAGCCCAACAGCAATCAGCCTGTTTTCATTACGAGATGGCCCCCTGGGATAGTAGACTAGAGCAGCTAACATCTTCTAAAGGCGGCGACCAAAACAAGAAAAGTGTGAGAGGGAGGGAAAAAGAGCCAGAAACAAGAGAGAGCAAGAACAGAGTGAGAGAGATAAACAAACACTAACAAAAATGTGCGTGCAGAAGTGCAATAAGCGGCAAGGCAGAGCATGTATTTGTGTGTGTGTGTGTCCCTACCTTGACGACGGCAGGTGGTGGTCTGATCCGGTGGTTGCTGCTGGCTGCATGGTTCTGTGCCTTGCCACCTGTGTATTGATTATAGCTGAGCTGGGAGTTTGCGGGTGCCAGAAGGAGCTTCTTCAGCTGCGAATGGACCCAAACAGAACAAGAGAAAGTGGTGAAGGAGGGGGAGTGAATGTGGGTTATGCAAACGACCATTTTCTTTCAATTAGATGGACTGCTTTGTAAATGTAGAACCAGAAGAAACCAATATTGCAGTTAGAAAAGAATCACTTACATATTTAGAGAAAAAATCGAGATGTTTAAGCTGTTTATACTATGTGACAAGACAAGTATTTTTACTTTCTGCACAGTTGTTTTTGTGTACACAAAGTCAGGCTTCTCTAATGTGATTGAATAAACACACTCGGGCATGTGGCTTAAGGTCATTTGGAAGGGACCGGCATGGAATATAATGGACTATAACTGAACATAACATAACATTTTAGGTCAAAGCCATAAAGGTACAGAAATGCCCAGATGGTAAGGTTATGTGTAAAAATAACAGCACAAAGGTAAACTGACTTCTCATCAAGAGGCCTGTCTTTTTGCCAAAAAGATGACTCGCGCACAGGGGGATTAGTTGAGAACCAATGAGAATAGACGAGATGAGATGGATTTCTTTTTTCCCTTACTTTCATTATGTGCCGGCTTGATTTCAGGGCCTGTGGCACTGTGTCAACCATAGTTGGCCCCACCACAGTGTTCATATCATTGAATTGGCGCCACAATAGCACTGTTATGTAATTAGCACTGAGAAGCAAACACACTGATGCATTACATTTATTTCCCTCCTCCCTGCATCTGCATCTCTGCACGCTCTCACTACACATACAGTAAACACATTGTGGCAAATGTGGCAGAGTGTGGATTGGACACTGCCAAATACAGAAGTCTAACAGACAAATGGGCACTTTTGGTGCCCAGTCTTGATGAAGGGTCTTATCTGGTGTCTGCCATGGACTGGCAAAAAAGCAACAGTGTGCACAGGGTTTGAGGACATGTCTCAGGAATAACATATGTTTTGACCCTGGACTGGTGGTGATGGGAGAATTTCGGGAAGGAAGAGCTGTTGGTCTTACCAGGGAAGGCTCCTCGGGTTCTGGGGTGCGTGGCGAGCCGTCAGGGGAGGAGGGACAGCTCCGGTCACTGGCATTGGTCACGTCCCCATCTGCCAGGGCCTCAAACGAAGGCAATCCGTCCTCATCCACTGGGATGCTGTCCAGGGTCTCTGTAAGCACTGCCAGCAAGTTGGCCTCATTTTCTTCATCTATCTTCTTAGGAGGGGGGCAAGGGGGAAGACAGAGACAGAAAAATAGAGACAGGAAAAATAGGACATTTTAGTCATGAGAAGTAGCATCTTTTTTTTCTTCCAGGGAAGTAAAGGTGGTGGGCGGTTGCATGCAAGCTTTCATTGTTAATAGAGTGGGAAGGTTTCTTCTAATTTTTTTTTTTGCAGCAGAGTTGGCCCTATTCTGGCAGCCTTTTTAAAAACAAAATTCTCTCCCTGTGCAAGTGAGTCAAGCCTGTCACTCATATTTTAAGCACGCAGCTTACTGGACCAAAATAATATCTCCCCCAAGAAACCCATTACCAGGGCTGACAAGTAGCAAGTATCTAGGGAAGACAGGAATGGGTCGGGGTGCTTTGCGGTATGGAGGGGTTTGTGGGGGTAAAGGAAACAATGAGCGGAAGTCAACTCTCCCCCCACAGAATTGAGAGACGATCGGCTTGCCGACAGGATGTTTGCAAGCAATCCTCAGATAAGGCAAATTACCACCCACTAATGCTAAATAAAATGTGATAAATTTAAAATGTTGGGATGATAGCTGATGTTCACAATGGGCGGGAAGTTTATTTCACGATAAATAAAGCTTATTCTTGCCACTTAGCTCCTCTTTGATGTACTAGAGGACTTGTGTGCTTGCTGCAGCTGGCTGTTAAATGGTAAAGACTATAACTGTGTGTGAGAAAAAAAGAGACAGAGGGATGAATATATAGAGATGGATAGTGAGTGTGAGGGAAAAAGAGACATGTAAGCTGCCAACGAGCAACATGAGAGGTTCACTGGGGATAATGACTATGCGTGATGTATGTAGAAAAAAAACAAGAATAGAGAGAATGTATATAGATAGACATTAAGAGTGAGACAAATGCAGCTAGCTTGACAAAGGGGTGTGTGTGTTTGTGTGTGTGCACGGCTGTGCCTTTGTGCAGTGACAAGTGACAACAGGAACTGTAAGTTCCAGGGCCATAAAATCCCTGGGGACTTTAAGACAGCGGAAAGATAAACAGCGTCGTCACCCCAGGACGTTCTGTGGCCAGCCCAACAAGAACAAATCCCTTTATGCACATGGCAGGATTATCATCGCTCGGCGCCTGTGTGTGGCCATCATTATGCCAAGGCGGCCACCAACCTCTCAGATACCAGCACTATACCTCAGAAGACTCCGATTCCCACATGCACAAAATTTACCCACCCACTTGTTTCTGTCTACCCCACTGATTTTACACAATTACACACCCACCATGGATGGCACTTTTGGAGCAGGTTTGGATTCACCAATGAGATGGCGGTGATAGCGGCCATTTTAATGCTTTCCCCCCTCCAATTTTCATTTAAAGATGACACAGATATCTTGGATGTTCAGTTAGCTAGCTAACAGTGAGGAAAACGTTAATCTGATGTTCAATGAGTAGATTTTCTCCTAACAACATGAGCACTCAGTCATTATTAAAAAATGATAAAGGGGACATATTTCACAGAGATAACACAGCGTAGACTGGGGCCATGCCGCACTGGCAAGCAAATGCCTTGCAGGAAATTGCTCTGTATGAGGTGGCATGCTGTTTAATTACTTGCAAGGAGCTTCAAATACACTGTGCTGGGACACTACGTTACTGAAATGTTCAACATTTTCCAGCATCCCAAGTTATTACCTGAGCACTAAGCGGGTAGGTATTAACCGCTGATTAATCCGGAGCCTTTTCTTAGCCCAAACATACATCCTCACATGAGAAATTGAAAGTAGGATCATTTTAGATTATCACAAATGAGTCTTCAATGAGCCTGCCATCTGTTTAGGTCCAACCTCACCAGCTATCCATGCAATGTTGTATTTAGGTGGGACTCTATTCACCTCTCTATAGTAAGTTTAAACCTATACATTCTCTTGAAATTGCAGTCTATGCCTTTGTGTGACACTAGTTACATTAAAAGTTGTGAGGGCTGTGCAAGCTTCATTATGTCATGGTTTGGAAAGGATTGGGGAATTTCTGAGGCTGTGGCAGGCTCAAATGTAGCGATTTCAGTCCTGTTTCAAAAACCTCCACCAATTGGCAAGCTCCCACAGGCAGACTGTATCCCCGAAGATAACCCAGAAGGGACTCTCATATTCTGAAAGAGACACTTGTAAAACCCTGAGTCGTGACGATCATGCTGCAGCCGCTGCTGCGGCTCTAGTGGAGGCACTCATAGGCCAAGTGGGGATTTGAGAAACTGGGGTAAAGAGCAAACCTCAATGATCATTTCTACCCTGGAGAGAGCATGATCTAATACCCCTGTCCAGGAGGGCAAGCCTTTCCATGCCAGCTAACGGACAACACCTAGCAGAGTTTCTGCACCAAAGTCAATCTACTACCAGTGACTCACTTGCCCCTTGTATATTTATAAACAAAATCTTTGTGTGGGTGGACTTCAGGAGCTATGGCACCCAAAGGGGGTGATGCCAGGATAACCTGGCAACCTCCTGATGGCCATGTCCACTTATATTGATTACTACAGCAGCTGCTGAGAGGAAAAGAGAGAAGGAAGAACAAAGAGAGAAGAGAAAAATTGTCTCTGTGGGAGCACTTTCTCGCCCATCCCGCTTAATGGACCTCACCGAATTAAAGAGATCTTAACAATCCTGGTCTAATTGTGGGATCACAATATATTAACCCCGCTCTAATTCTAAAGGGTGCCATTTTGTGGCTGTTTTATTCCAAATGCTTCAATTAGCCATAAAACATCCTGGCAAGTGCTGGCAGAGCTTCTCTCCCTCCTCCTTCACCCAAGCTTCCCCATGTCAGAGAAAAGAAAGCCAACTCCAGTTGTTCATTATTAGGTGAGGCCCTTTTGTTATCAGGCAAACTGTCTTTGAGGTTGTCCTTGCCTTTAACTCTTTTATTGAGTTCCACAGCACAGCATTGTGTTCCAGGAGATACTATTCACACAGCTGATAACGGAAGGTGAAGGTGGTGTTTTAAACAAACCCTCACTTCTGAACACTGGGGCAAATAGCCAAATTAAATCTGCTAATTGCTTCTTGAGGATTCCAAGCTCCTGAGCAAATTTGCCAGGGATCAAATTTTAACGAGCTTTTCAGGGCAATGCATCATTTACATGTTAAAAGGAACCAAATGTGTTGTGAAATGCCAGAATGATAGACCTGATCACTGAATAACACCAAGATGAAGTTTCAACCGACTAAACAGCCTGTTATCTTCAAATGAGAGGCAGAACATGTGGCAGACACTCTGGATGTGGGAAGATAAAATATCTCCCATTAAATGGGTCATCTGGTATTTAAAGTACTGTTTATTCTTACTGTCTCTTTTTGCTCACTCTTTCCTTTTTCTCCTTCTGCAGATAGAGGAATAGCATCAAGTTAGTTCAGACAGAAAACATTCTTAATAAATTGGCCCCCAAATTGCGTGGCGGGGTTAAATCTGCGCCTTGACAGTTTAATTGCATTGCTTCATCTCAATCTTTTATTTTTTTCCCTCTGCTTCTGCTCTGTAAGATTTAAAAAAAAAAATCCCTGGGATGAGGTTAAGCGACTAGCCAGACCTTCTAATCATTGGCACAATGTGTGTGTGGCGAGTGGGGGGGGGGGGTATCAAGTCGTCACATCTTGACTCAGCCAAGAAAAGCAGCCTTGGATTTGATAAACAAATAATGTCATTCTGTGTTATTACCACCGGCCCCCAGATTTCAGAGGAAATAAATCAACGTCAGCCTTGCCGTTAAGGCGTTAGTCAGGCCTGACACGTCTGCCGGTCACACAGGCGCAACATATGGGAGCAGAGAAGGAGGGAAGAAAGAGAGGCAGGGAGGGTAAGGTACGGCACGATGCACGGCAGAGAGGCAAATCGTGGCAGCCGCCAGAGACGTCTGGTCATTTAGCATGAGCTTACTGAGATGGAGAGAGGGTGATTATGGCCTATACGGAGCGTTGAAACCATTCATAACACTGTTAAGTCCCTCTATGTGTCTGTGTCTGTGTGTGTGAGGTGGCGGTGACACATTTTGAAGGTGTCATAATCATAAAACTAAATGTTAAACCTCCATTGTGGTCAGGGCTTTGATTGGCTCTGTAACACATAGAAGCGAACTGAAGACTCTCGTCATTTTCCATCTGACTGCAGAGTCGATAGATCATCTTTTTATTCTGAAACAAATTTTCCAAGCAAATGATCCTGTGGACTAGATATCGAGGGGTCGACATGTTCTGGACACAAACCTCACTGTTCTGGTCTCCAAATTTATCAACAGGATGCATAGCCCCTCTGTCTCTCTTCTATTGACAATACTCTGGGTTTAATATATTTTCCGGTTTATCATGATGGTTTGCGCTGTAGGTTGCTAAATCTTGTACGCTCTAAATGCAGACAAGATTGTCCAGTCCAAGCACCAGGGAGTTGACTTTGGTTTTCCTTCCTACTTAGTTACAATATCACAATTGGCCTTGTGATAATCCCTTGGCCCTGGCAGGAATTCACTATTCTGTTCCTCTATTTAAACAAAAATGGCAGCTCTCTGAATGAAGAAGAAGTGCTGTTGCAGAAGCTGACTTTTTACATGCCAGATGTCTGTCTCAGTTTAGAAGGCTTTGTGAGTTATACATCACTGAGGAAACGGTTCGGCCCATCAATGAGGACCAGGATGTGTGTGTGTGTGTGTGTGTGTGTGTGCCGAGATGATGTGTCTCCTGGGAACCATTTGAGACTGTTAGAGCACTATCAGATGAGCTGATGGGGGAAGGAGAGAGGTAAAGAGAAAGTGAGAAGAGGCGATATCTGTGTGTGTGAGAGTGAGCCAAAGAGAGAAAGAACTGTTGTTACACATCTTGACACAGGCCAGATCCAATTGAGACATCTACCCAAGGGATGTTAGCAGTGCTGTTCTTTTTAGTTCTCTGTGGAAAAATCCTTTGACTGGTAACCCTGCTGCTGCTGTTGCTAAAACTAACCACCTGACCTCGGTCCCACATCCACTGAGATATCAGGTGAAGCTGTCACATGCCTTCAGAACCACCAGGCCATTTCTATCTCTTTGGGTCAAAAATCATGCAGTCAGACGTGTACCTTTCCACCAAAGCACACACAACCAGAAGGACTTGCAATGGACCCCAGAGATCAAACAGCTGGTGAGACAACGCAAACCACCAATGAAACATCATCCTTATATTTACAGACAGATCTATAAAAATGATCTAATAACTTCCATCCAAACACAGCATAAACTGCATGCACACTTGTGTTCATATCAACTCACGCACATTCTCACACAGCTATCCAAACAACCGATAGACCACGGGTGTGTGTGTGTGTGTGTGTGTGTGTGGGGGGGGGGTGTTCAGTGTGTCCTGGTGGAGCCTCCCCATCTACAGTCCTGCCCCAAGCTGCTGTTATTTTCCTACTCCAGCCGTCCAACAGATGGTCCAAGCAACCGCTTGCTAACACCACAGAATCACACACCATCATAATGATTGGACACTCACTCTTTTGTTTTGGCAGCTACTTCCCAATCTGCTTGGCACGAGGAAGCACTGATTGCTGTGATTGCTCTGACTCTGACTTGCTTTGACGGTCACAGCAGGAGGGGGAGAAAAACAGAGATTCGGGGCCTTGAATTTGGAATATTCAACTAGATGCAGAGATGGGATGAAGAATGGTGCTTCCCTCTGCTTTTTTCGCCTAATGGCATGCAAATAGCTATTTGCTTAAGTCGGCAGCTCTGAATATGCACCACTAAGCAAAGGGCCTTTGAACATATTGTTACACTGTTGATAACGTGTTGGAGGAACACAGGGAGGGGGACAGAGCAAGTACAGAGAGAGACAGATAAAAGGAGGACAGAGACTGTTTCCATGGTCCATCGTGCTAAATGGACACTGCCACATTTCCTGGCTGGAATATCAGTCTGCCATCAGGAGTCAAGCGTAGCTATCCATAAAACAGTTACACACACACACACACACACACAGAAGGCTGGTCACTTTGGTTTTGACATTTACATACACACATTTGCGAGGGGAGCAGAATGGACCAGAACTTCTTGTTTTTTTCGCACCGAGGACTCAATATTATTATCCACTGCTGACACCACCTTTACACACACACACACACACACACACACACGTACATCTGCGCACAAATGCAGCTCCTGACCTTTCAGGCCCTGCCAAGCCCATCGCGGGTTTGTGGTGTTTCATTTGTCACAGTAATGTCTTCGTAGGAAGGATGCCAGCGCAAGGAGACCCAGGGTACAATGGACAGACTATAGTGGTCTACAGTGTTTCAAATAAAAGGTGTGTTTCTGTGTCATTGTGCAATTGTACATCTTTGTGTGCATGTGTTTGTGCATATGATGGGGGACGCAATATCACAAATGTATGGTAATTGATATGGCAGAATCTTTTGGGGGAAATGCAGTCAATTTGATTCTGCGGCAAAAAAGGTCATCCTATTCAATTTTCACTCAATGCCATACCCGGTGCGACAGGGAAACACCTGAAAGCAAACGATCTTATCAAGGCCTCACAGGCTTCACCACCTACCCACTGCATAAAAGCTATTTGCTGATTACTAAATAAACGCATTATCTTTTACCTTGACTTCTGTGTGCTCGAGTGCCTTGTCGCTCCTGGATCCAGGTGAGAGGCTGCCACTGCAGTGTGTATGCCTCTTATCGGTGTCTTGACTTTGTGAGCACGTTATCTGACCTTTTTTTGTTCTCTTGCCATATGTGTATGGACTGCACATGTAGCTGCAGTGGTCAAACACAGATGACTTCACAAGCCTTTGCATGTTGTGTGAGTGGTAATGATGTGGTGATGCACCTTTCTTTTTTCTTTTTTTTTTTACAAGTAAAGAAATGAAAACACATCAAAGGAATTGTGCACTTAAGTCGATACAATCCCACGTGAGGCAGGGATACTATGAGAAAGGATGAGGGGGGCATGAAAGCTCTCGGAGTCTTTCTTTGTGGCATCAACATCTAATGTTGAGCTGTATTTCATCTTAATCTAGGATCTATTCTCTTTGGAATACTGATCATGTTACCTTTAGTTTGGATAGGCCCGCAATCGCAGTTTATATTTAGCTGAGCATACTCACCACACCTGTACACACTACTAGAATGTGAAATGTCTGCCAAATGCAGAATGATCAGTGGTCACTGACTACTTCATGACAAGCGTCCAACACTCGAAATCCCCTCCCAATCTGCCCATCAAGTTATTATACAACACAGCCCATCGCCATATGAAAAGAGGTTTGGCTGGCCACAGTATAGCCTGAAAATGGTCTTCAGGAAAGAGATGATTAACAAGCAGACCATTTTAGAGCTGTTGACTTCCTGGGGTCAACAGCGCTGTCATGGCAGATAAATGCAGCAGATGTGAAATTGTGAAGTGGTGTATCCGGGATACAACACACATATTTTACAATTCACCTCGTAAAAAACATGCTTGCTTTTGCTGTGCCAAATAATCATGTCTACGTGCAAGTACTTAATACTTGCAAGAGTATTAAGAACTTTAAAGAGTAAATTAGGAGTGGATATAAACCCCAGTGTTATCCCCAGTGTTTTTAGCCCCAACCCATATCTATCTATGACACTGCCACTGACAGACATTTCGTCCAGTCGTAATCTATACCAAAGAATGTATTCATACATAAAGTTTTTGTTTTACAAAAAGTAGAGTGGAAGGAATGTTTTCTATCTTGCAGTGACCGACTGTCTGTAAAAGCTTCTACTTTCAGTTCGGGAGCTACTGATTGGGCAGCAAGTGAGTCATCCAAGCATCCAGTCACTCATGCATCAGCAGAGCCTCGGAGAGCCTCTTGAACTATTTGAGGCCTGTGCAGACTTAAATGCTTCAGGGGGGAAATAAGCTGGAGTTATAAGCATGCAGTGCACATCATAAAGCTTAGTTAGAATAGGGAGTTTTATTTCTGCATGGGTGACAAAGCTCTTAAAAAGGACTAGGGAAAACTAGTCCTTCACATGTACAGTACAAGATTCCAGTGCACACCGCCAAAAATGTGTTCAAATCAAACGATCTAAATTATAAAACATCCTAAAATTGAACACATAAAATATACTTAAATGCTTTTCCCCTGACAATCTCATCCAAGGGAATCTCCTTATGACTCTCAACTTGACTGTGCTAGACTAACATGGTTTCTGCATTGCTAAAATACACATTTTTTCCTCTAAATTGTGATTTATTGTTTAGAATCAACAACGTTCTCTGGAAGCTGTGCTCCAAACACACAGAGATTGACAGAAAATGGCAAACTACCAAAGCAGAAGGGCTGGCCAAGGCTACTGCCACTGCTGGGCATGCTGGCAACGGAATACTCACACAGAGAGAGACACACCTGGGATCGATTGGCCTTTCCTGGTGAGGGGAAGCAGCCTATCGCCAAGACTGATAGTGCTTCACCATGAATCACGGCGCTCACTGACTGAAGGTCTCTCTCCATCCTCTTCCCTCTCTCTGTCGAGGTTTCCCCTTTTCGTCTGGTATTCATACTGTTTTCTCACTACTGGCTATCGCTTTCACGCTTTCCTTTGTAGCCCTCTCCCTATCACTCTCTGATCAATCAATTTAATCTCTATGCAAACACCATCTTGCACTTCCTCTGTCTCTTTAAGTTTGTGTAAGGGGACGATTATAAAAGCATTCCAGGAAACCACTGTTTATACCATCCTCCCACTCCAAAGTGTACACTCGTAAATAATACAAGGAAGGTTGGTCTTATCGCATGGCATCGTTGCAACATGTTACCCTGTGTGTGAAAGTATGATTGGGGGGTGGGGGTGGCAGTGACTATAGGTTTAAGTGAAACAGCCCTGAAAGGCTCTTAGTGGAGATTACCCCAGGTACTAAAAATAGTCATTCCCACCATACACACACACACACAAACACGCAAAGCGATGAAAGTGTTGTGTCTAGCCACAAGAGACCACTATCTGATCTTTGTATAGGGTGTCTCAATTACACAAAGACACACATGCACATGCACATGCACACAGTGGTGGCGCCAATGTGATGAGAGAGATGGGTATCCACTGGGGGCAGGGGATCAGCTGGGGCAGGAACGCCAAACCGTGCCTCAATCAGCAGCAGCGGCCCAGTGGGAACATGGGTTGAGTGTGTGTGTGTGAGTGTGAGGGAGAGGGGGAGAGAGCTAGACAGGCAGCCAAGCAGCCACCACCAGACCAAAGGATGTTCCCTTGCTCTTTTTCCAAACATTCCCTGAGGGGACTTTTTGGCTATTTCCACCCCCCTCCTCCCTATAACTTTATTTCCCGCCCCTTGCTCCCTTCCTCCTTCCAGCCTTTCTTTCCAGAAGCAATTGTTGGAGGCCAGAATATATTTGTTTAGCCACTGCAGCTTCAACTTCCCATCAGCCAGGAACAAATGCTTCGCCTTGGGAGTGAAAAAGACAGAGGGAGGAAGGGAGGGAGAGGAGGGATGGCAGAGAGCAGAGCCCACAGTGTTGCAGAGCAGCGGGTTGAGCGCTCTTGTTGTGGAGTGGATCTGACAGACGCTCCAAGATGACACAGGCTTGGACAGCCTAAGTCTGCATCTCTCTACTATACTTCTGCGCCTACTTGTCTGCGTGCCCTCTCATTTGTGTATCTTGAAACAGCATAGCCGCAAGTCTGAAAAGCGCGGCTTGCCTTCAGTTAGACAGTGATGGAGGATTTCTTCCATCAGACAGTGCAAACAATGTATCAGCAGAGTAAAAACTGAAGGGAACTCGAGATGAGGAAAGTATGGTGTATTCTAATAAGACTCACTTGAGAAAATCATATTATACAGTGGAATATGATAATTCATACACCCTTTGCTGGAGCGGTGAACTGGTGCGGGTGGTGTACTCTCAAATGTCAGCATAAATTTGCAAAATAAATGCAACCGGCATTCAGCAGGGAGTAGGAACAGGGACAATAAGGGTCTCTGCTCTGTGTGTGTGTGTGTGTGTGTGTGTGTGTGTGTGTGTGAGTAGGTGTGACAATTCCTCATAGAGGGTCTATGACTTTGTGCGCACTCCTGTTTCAGCTCGCAGGAGCACCCATTGCCAACGACTGTGTGAGCTAATCTTCGCTCACACGAGTTCGCAGGGAAGGAAGGGCGGCTTGAGGAAAACATTTCATCATAGCATGTGTTATCAAAGCCTGCTAAAGATGACCCAATCAATCTAATCTGCCTTTACTTAAGAATAAGCGTCTGAGCATCTGTCCAAAAATGCAGAAACAAGCAAGACAAAGCACCATAATGCCTTGCCAAGTCTGATGCCATCACACAACACATCCTGTTGGAGCAATATAAAGAGTTTGTTACCTGCAAAGCCCATAACCTTTTACTTCCAATCCATGGGCTTTGATTTGGGCTGTCACCAGACCAAGCTTTTCCTGGTCTATATGTTTGTCACTTTCTCTACCCATCTGTCCCCATGTCTGTCTGTCTGTCTGTCTAGTCATCTGTTGGCCTTTTCTGTCTATCTCTGCACCTCCCTTTGTTTCACTTTTCTCTCTGTGCCCTTGTCACTTTGTCCCACCTGTCCATCTGTCATCAGGGTATCTCACAACAGGACAGGTACAGCAGTGACAACATGTCAGGAGGTAAACTCAGTGCCAATTTCCTTGCATAATCACGTAGACTGGCTCAACCTACAACAACTGTAAATGCCTTCATCTGTAGACGTGTGATGTGGCCATGCCATCCCAGTGCGACCACCGCCGAACGTCCACATCGGAATCCAAATAAGCCAAAACCAACGAGACACATTTCCATCAATCAAACAGTTGAAGCGTGACATGAAATCTAAGTGGAGACCTGCGGTTAAAAAGACATTGGGTCACGCTTCTATGCCGTTATCTTTGGCAGTACATTGGGAACTTATTGGAGTAACCACCCCTTAACAACTGCCGCCCAAAATAGACTAGACTTTCACGGTCGGGCCGTTTTGAAGAGGTGTCAAACACGCGGTGCCAGGAGCAATAGCTGCTGTGTGTGTGTGTGTGTGTTACAAGAGGGGGGGGCATGTGGTGTATCATTCTTCACATTTCGTGTCAGGGACAGTTGGGACAGTGGCAGGGAATGAAGCTAAAGGCCAGCCAGGGGACAGCTTGTGATCTAAGACCGTATGCTGTGTACGGAACAGAACACACACATACGCAGATAGAAACATGGGCTTATTCGCATTCACACCCACTGCTTATACAGGGTGTAAACAATTTCAATAGTTCCCTCCATTATCAAATAAGGCTACCTGATGTGACAACTATGTTTCCGGTCGTAACTGTACTGTATAACCAAGTCAAACTCTGTTTACTCATTTACAGGAACTGCAACCTGAATAAAAGCCCCAGTGCAAGAAAAACAATAGGTGTTTGTCTTTACGTCTGAGCTGCAGTCAACTGCAGTCAAAAGACTTACAGTTGACTTACTTGAACTAATGAAAGCCGGTTCAAACTTCCAGGGAACATGTTGTTTGATGGAGACTTTTAGAAAGGGGGGTCTCAGCGGGACAGCTACACACAGCTGTTACACGTGTTGCTGCGGGCAGCCTTGCTAATCTGCTACCTGGTTTTTCTTAAAACGCACACACGCGCTTTTTTAAGTGGATGTATATGCAAGAGAGGAAGGGAAAATGCAAGAAAACAAAGGACACAAAAATCTAAATCTGGCCAGTTAGCATTAATTAACATGTTCTCTAATCTTCAACTTTTGATTGGATGCTTCTCTGCCCTGGGTAGAGGCCAATCAGGGGGGCGCAGGAAGTACAGCTGCAGCCCAAGCTTTCTGATCCTTGCCGAGCGGCAAACTTTCCCCTGTCAGATTAAGTAGGATTAGCTGGGTCCTGCCGTATGATGAACTGAGCACTTCATATGGTGACTTGAAACTTTCCAAAGATAGAAAAAAACTCCCTGGTCAGGGAAATGTATTACTTGCTTTGAAATCCCAGTTTTCACTGTTCGATTAGAAGCCTTTCCATATCCTCAGCATAATACAACAGCTGCTGGCTTGTTGAGTGTGTGAAAACATCACCCACTTACTGCAATGCACAGTATTCGTGTGGATGCAAACACGTGCACTGGTGCGCAACAGCATGTGCCCATGCAGGCACACAAATACAAGCTTTTTCCCACATTGGAAGTCACACACGGCTTCTTGCTCAGAGCTAGTTCCCTCATCAGTGTGTGGTAAATTCCATTGTGTTTTAAAATGACACACATACACACACACACACACACACACACACACGCACATGCATACACTCATTGGTATTTTTATCCATCCCCAGAGCCACTCGGTGGCTGCAAGCCATATCACTCTCAGATGACAGAGGAGCCACGGTCACACCAGCTAGTACTTAAGGCCCCCCTTCCTGTGTGTGTTGGGGTGGTCCACAGAGGTAGAATGTGTTGTGATATAAAGAGACTCTGAAAAAGGTGGCAGTGGTAGGGAGGAGGTCAAACATGGAAAGAATTTAGTCTGTTATCAACTGTTGCCTGCAAGACTACCACATACACAAAGCACACAACAGAGACGCTGAAAACGTGACTACATGACAGGGCCATAGGCGCGCACACACACACACGCACGCACGCACACACACACACACACACACACACAGCCTTCTCAGACAGGGTTTTTCTTCCTGAGGCGAGGCTAAAGCATCCAATCTCAGTCTTTCTTGTCTATCTCTGGCACTGATAACGGCTTATAATGAACTGGGGACTGGAACTCAGTCCCAAGACCGATGGCTTTATGGCCCTAGCCAGATCATCACCCTCTGTGGACTTCGTTTGTCACCGGGTGAGAAACAGAAAGAGAGAGTCAGATGGAAAGAGAGGGATAGGAGGAGACAGAGAGAAAGAAAAAGGGAGAGAGAGGGGGAAGCAAAGATTATAGTTTTACGCTCCAGCCTTTGAGAAACGTTTTGTAATATAGTCCAGAGTTTACTACCCGAGTGTTCTTTCAGATGTGCGCCGCATTACTGACTCTGGGCAGAAATAAATGCTCAATGTTTTGATAAAAGGAGCCTAGCGTCGCGGCCAGGAGCCAAACAAGGGGACAAAGGTCCTCCTTGACTTATCGTTCTTCACGTTATCTCTCCTTGTGTACTTCGGAGCAATGTAAAAGCATGTTTGTAAACTGGTAACAGTTGTACATTTTGTTTGGCTCGCATTCAAGATTGTGATAACGTATTGTGTTTGCTAAGGCATGTTATTATTCCTGCTCACTCCTGACCCCTGGGAGAGTATATAATGAAATCACTGTGGATGAACAGATATCTATAGCACCATGAAGCTTATAAACATCACCATGCCATGTTATAAATGATCAAGTGAAATTGATGAAGGTAATGAATACAAAAACATATAGATGCTGCGATAAAATGATAGTGTAAGCGTTACTTACCTCAAAAAGATTGGAAGCCTCGTTGCCATACTGAGTTGAAATGATCTCCGATTGGTCACTGTACCATTTGAGGCCACCCAGGAAGCTGTCTGCATCTAAGTCACTGACGTCCAGCTCTGAGAGGTCAAGTTCAGGGAGGTCCGGGCAGAGGGGCTGGTCTTCACCAACCAAGGCAGCACACTGGAGAAAAAGCAAACAAGGATTGTCAGTGTCTTGATTTGCATATGAAAGAGATTTTTGTCTGAGTTCTTTGTGCCAAGCTTGAAAACAATGGGGGAATCACAATTTGGACGGGAGTCAAAAATCTTCTTAAAACCTGCTGTTGAGTCCTAAACAAAGGAAAACCATACATGTGTATAACATACAAATAGATAAGTCGTTTAAGGCTTAAGCTTCTTATCCCAATGACAAATTAAGTTCTAAAATCCCTTATTTAATCATTTAACCACTTTCATATGACACACTTACTTGCTATAATTAATTAATACACCCTTTATTACTTCTCTCACTACTCTGCAAACCTGTAACCTGTTTCCACTCTTCCTCTTTCTAACCTGCAGTACACCTTGTCCTCCCACCCGAGCTCCCCGAGCTCTGCGATTGGTGCAGGCCTCCGCTAAATGCTGCCTGTTGACATTTTGTTATTCACCTGCCACTTTTATGTAATCTAGCCAATCTGTACCATATGTAGCAGCTATTCCTGCTTCCTCCCCACACAAATCATCAGCTCTGTTCTGGCTGCCTGTGAGGGGCTCTGGTCTGGAAATCAACAGGGATTTGGGGATGTGAAAAGGTGTTTTAGGGAGGTGAAGCAGGAGGCAATACGCTTACAAATATCAGTTGATTATGCAAGATCATTTGTACCATATGTAGAATCCCTGTCCCTTGATGTTGCACAGTAACAATTACTTTAGTCCAGCAAAATTATTCTCATTATTAAGGGCAATGTGCTCATTTCAGTATGCAACCACCCAGGCAGGAAACCAACAGCTGAAATGAGCAACAGTCAGGCAGACCTTTGTCTGGGCAAAGTTTGAGATCTACAGTCAGTGATCATAAATGGCAAAATCATACCAGAGTCTAGGCGTGTTTACACTCTGCAGCTGTGCACATGCAAATCCAAACCTGAGAAAACCGCTATGTGTCTACGGTGTAATAGGCTGCACACACCGAATTTTGTTGCCAACACGTCAGCTGATGTTTGAACGCTACAGGATGGCCTTAAGACAGATATATGATAGATATCCTCGGGCGAAGCCGGGAGGTATTTGGCCCGCGGAGTGAGGAGGGATGAGAGTCGGGTTCGGCTCAGGGCAAAGCTGAGAGACGGATGCTGTGCCAAGTAGGAAAAACCGCCCAGACACCGGTGTCACAGTTCATCTGTCGTCGGATTCGCACCAACACGAATACACGATGACTTAGACCATGATGAGACAAATCCGTTATGTTACAACACAGCGAAGGGGACATATTCACTGCGTCTTAGGCTTCCCCCTGTGGTGATCCAGTCTGACAAGGCACGGAAAGAAAAAAAAAATATGTTAGGGTATTCAGAGGCTGGACGTCCTATGCCCAATTATCTTATGGACTTCTTGGTGAACTAATGAAATAGCGCCGCCAGAGACAGACAACCGGGGCGCACCACAGCGCTCCAGTGATTTACGCACGCATCGCACATGAAAGCACCTGCTTTTTAGAGGCAGATTATTAGAGGAAGGATCGAGGTCCTGGGTGGCAGTTCTCTCATTGAAAGAGCAGCGCTTCATTGCATATTATTTTGTCTACATGCACACATTTCATAGAATGAGCCGAAAAAGGAGCTTCAAGAAAACGCGTGCTACATGTGTTGGGTTGACAGATAACCAAACGCTATCGCAGTCCAAACGGTAAAGAAGACTCTCCCCAGAAGCTTACCTGGCCAGAGTAGCCTGTGTGTATGCATCGGCGATTAAAGTGCAAAGGAGGAGCGCATGTGAAAAAGCAATCCCTGACTGTGTCGGAAACAACAGATCCTTACTTTTATTAAGTAAAGGCAGTTTTCTTTCTCATATTCTCATCACGCAGCCTGGATAACCACATATATGCAGCCAGACTGCAGTCACATCATGTAGTTACTGTGAAAACCCTTCTGAAGCATCACTGAGCTCCGTCTTGCAGACAAGTACCTAAGTATAGCCAGGTAGACCTAAGTGTCCATTGCAAGATGGACGGAGTCGGTAAATTAGGAAAAAGAGGACGAATAAGTATCCTTTTGATGTGCTTTATTATCTGTATGCACTTTAATCCTAACGGTTAGGAAAAGGTAAACTAGATTAGAAGGACTGGATCGACTGGGAGCTAAGTACATGGAAAAGGGGATACAAAATACGCGTGAGATAAAATGATTGTCGCACAAACATTAAATTAGCAAGCGTGGCTGGATGCGATGCTGCTCTCCAGCCAGTGTAACGCTCCTCCAGCCGGGATGCCGGCATACAGACGTGCCCGCTCCCGTTAGTATTATGATGCTCCTCCTGCGCAATGCCAGATAGCGGTCCATCAGTGTGGACAATCTTTGCTTGCCTTTGAAAATAGCGTGCGCTACCCCGACAGAGCACATCAAAGGGATTGTTATCGTCAGTGGATTTCATGCGTCAGCGAAATACCTGACTTTGAGACATTTCAGTCATTTCGGCATAAAAACCTTCTCGGCCCCGGAGCGCGTACAGGTCCGCGGCTGGAGAGATATCCGCCAGCTTGCAAGCACTCGCTCCGACTGAACAGAGATCCTATGTGGATATGAGGAAAGCAATCGTCCTGAGCCTGTGCACGCATTACAACAACTACATCTTTAACTGAGGTGAAAAGGGAGACTCCGCACATTCTCTCCACTTGTCATATATTCCCGTGTTGTATATCCCCCGCATCCTCAACTGCGTTCAGACGCGCACTACACCGGCATGCCACCGCCAGCAGCAGCAGCAGCAGCAGCAGCAGCAGCGGAGAGGAGAGCGTAGACTTATGGGGAAATCACTGTCTCGGACAGTCAGTGTTGTCCAGCGTTCCAGGGGGAAAAAACAGTCCAGGGGGTTGGTAAGATGAAAGAAGTCGGATTTTTAGATGCGCTCACCTCTAATTCTCTCCACACCGAGTCCTGGTTACACCTGTCCCACGCCATTCAGCCACTGAATGACGGTCCGAAAAATTACCACAAAAAAAAAGAGAAAAAAAAAAAAAAGAAAAACAAAACAAAAAAAAGCAAGAAACCAACCAAAAACAGCCCCCCCCACCCCCACCACCACCCCCCACAACCACCCACCACCGACACCCA